>JAXCLR010000001.1:71974847-71988735 GCA_035584095.1 Annona squamosa
CTCTCTCTCTCTCTCTCTCTCTCTCTCTCTCTCTCTCTATATATATATATATATATATATATATTAGTTTTACGCATTTATCTTAACATCCTCATTTCAACAATATTCATTTTATGTTCTTTTAGAGAATCGTTTTCCTCGGCATGTAGGCTTTTCAGCAAACCGTTAACTACGGAAAGGCCTTCTGATGAAAAAGCTGTTTCGACATGTGGATCAATGAAGGAGAAAGGAACCAAACTATGGACAAAATTGAAGTAAACGAAGTAATAGCAGATTTCGGAAATGGCAAATAGCAAAAACATATTCATCTGAAATTGGCGTATATACCATCCAAGTATCCCTGAATCAGTTCACAACTAAAAATTCTTGATGACCACTGCTTCAGGAATGCAGTGAAGGGCCAAAATATTTTTCTCTACATAACATCTTCCATAGATAACAAAATATTTCTCTATACTTACATCAGCAGGATACATACTAAAAGCACAGAGCCATCATTTCTCTCACAATGCAGAAACCCAAACCAGTAAAGAATTAAATAAAGAAAAAGAAAATCACAAGAAAGAATTTTAGCAAACACTTTCCAATCATGCCAGATATTCTGAATTGTCAATAAAGGGAAAGAGTATTATAGAGTGAGAAAGCATCAGCAACTACAAACAGGGAAAGAAGAGGTGCTGTGTAGCACAAGATTACTTTCAGGTAGTTGTGTTCACAATTTGAAATTTCTATAGCTCCATTATAAATGCAGATGCATAAGGTTTTGAAGTTCCAATGGCTTAATCAGCCTCACTGAGATTTTCAGGAAAGCCAAAACAGATGGGACAGAAGATCATCATTTTGTCACCATTAGAATGAAAATATATTTTTACACACACACACACACACACAACTAAAGAAATCTTGAACTTCTGGGGTCAGGTCTGAGATCATTGCCAATAAGGTAAGCGAATTCCCGCAGCAAACATCTCGTCACACTTACAGCAACCAATTGAACCAGTGAAATTTGTTTACCAGTTCAACAGGCTTGTTTTACGCATCCACTGGGATTTCCAATTGTGGGCTTGCTTCTGTCACCAGGTTACATACAAGCAGTTCCACGTAACCCCTTCCATTTTTGAAATTTTGATATTTGATGAAAAATTCAATCCATTCATTGTATTTAACAACATTTGTTTACCTAACAGACCAAGTTTTATCAAATCTAATATGTGTATAGGCCACAGTTGTTCAAAAATAAATACACTCATGTGTAAATTAGAAAAAATGTTTACATCCATTCACATATCTATTAGAATATAACAATATTTTATAAAATCATTTATCCACATGTGATATTTTAGATGGTTTAGATGTTGAAAAATACTGCTTAAAAATTGATATTTAACATTAAATCATTTTATTACATTAATTTTACATGCTTTTGATGAAGCTCATATACAATGATACTAGATAAATGAAAGAGTTTCCATAATAATATAAATGATGCTAAATACAATGGATAGAGTGAATTTCCATCAAACATCTAGATATTAAAAATGAAAGGGATCACATGGAAGAGAGGTTTCATAGAAGTATTCCCATTCCAATTGAACTATATACACAATAATAACAACTGGCCTAGGGACCATCAACATTGAACTGGTTGGAACATCAAGTCTGGTTCAGTACAGAAAATCTCAAAATGAGACGGACTAGCCTAGGGACCATTAACAATAAATTGGTTGGACCATCAAGTCTGTTCCAGTACTGACACCATTGATTTTCATTATTTCTAACTTCTAATTAATCTGGTACTCCCTCCTGCACCACAATTCCTTATAATCTTATAGCTTCGTATCTAAACTTAAATTTTATATGGCTATTCTTAGCCCAACCCTTGCCTTGGCTTGTATAACCTTACTCATGCTAAAATCTGGCAGCAAGAAGAAACTTCAACTCTGCCAGCAGACAATAGAAATTATGAACAAACAATTGAGCCTGTTACTCACAAAGCTGTTAATGAGCTAGCATACATAATAAATAGTTATTAGGGATCAGTATTTTTAAAAATACACTTCATATAGGATTAATGCATAGTGATAATTGGTAACTTACTAACTTGGACTATCTAAGCTAATAAAAAGAAAGGAATACATAAAATGCAATATAATTTATGCCCCAAACAGATATAGGGTATTAAAAGAAGGTAAATGTTTGCATATATATGTTTCCACCATACTTGGAGTAGAAATGCTTCATTTATTCCTTAAATATATGAATAAGCAGAACCAATCCATTTACAATGTTATACTTCACTAATTTAGCTAAGAATAACAACATATCATTGAAAGATTAAACCGCATCAAACAAATGCATCTCATATCATTGAAAGATTCAACCACATCAAGCAAATGCATCTCATTTTCGTGTGGATGTGAATCTGTTGAAGTTGTTTAACTGGTTATCGGCGGTCAAAGTTTTAAATGATATGTATTATTTAAATATTAACTAATCAAATTGGGTCTAACGTTATAAACGAAATAGATTGTATAAATTCATATATTAAGCATCCAAATGAAGCATTTCTACAACAACTGCATTAGAAACATTTCCAAGTGAATATTCCTTGGAAGAAATGCTAGGAACTATGGTGAAATTATATGCAAATTAAATATAGCATACCTGTGTCTGCGGCGATCTGAGCGGTATGGAGCATCACGGTGCAAGGATCGATCAGAGCCCCTAATCCTCCGCACACGTGGAGGGCTTCTGCTGCTGTCTGGACTCATACTAAAAACCAACAAAAATTCCAAAAACCCAAAAATGGAAAACCACCACCAGCACCAGAACCCACAGATACAGCACCACCAACTTCTCCTTCAGTCCTCCTAGGCTCCTACTTCCTGTTCACATCACCCACAAATCAAGCCACCTCCAATCAGTTCAAGTTCATCTCCAAAGAACTTCTTCCCCCATTCTGCTTACAAAACCCAGACTTGCCCTCGCAGTCCATAAATTCAGAAAAACACATAATACCAATCAAAGGTGAACTTGCAAAAGGGAAAAGAGACAAAAACAACGAAGTGGTGAAGAAATCAAATCAAAAAAGCATTACGAAATCTTCTTTGAAATACCACAAAGAACTTCCTGCTACAGCAACACCCCAGAAACACCAACTTCAGCATCACTGAAAACAAATGATAGGCACTAAAACACAAATCTTTTGCTATGTTGGAAACCAAAGCCATTTCACAAACTCCAGTCCCGCTCTAAGCTTCAACTGAGTCTCCATTAAACAAAGACCAACATATTTTCTAGAACTCATGACCAAATTAACCCAAACATTTCTCCCCAATAGAAAGCCCATCTGTAGGATTGACTACAGATTGTCAATAAAAACGAGAAAAAATAGCAATGCCCGACAATTAAGGAAACAGGACTGTGATTTTTAAAACCATAAACACATCATGCTAGGTCGCCCAAATAACCCGTCCGCTAGTTTCGCTAAACATCCTATGCAAACGGCTGGAATCCTCATCCCAGCTCTTTGTTCTCGCCATGCTGGATAGGCGATGGAGAAAAAGATCCATTTTAATTATAGCAAAACGTCTCAAGTCATGCATTCTATAACCATCCAATGACTGGCCAATGACCAGATTCGGCAGTCGTCCAACCGGAATTGCTTCTGGAAGTAGATAAGCCCACCAAAACAAGTGGTGATTGCCATAAAATGCGAGAGCCAAAAAGAAGCAAGAGCATGAACCAGCATATCCCCAAATTCATCACCGACTCCCATCAACCCTAACTCCAATCTCCGGCATCGACAAATCCAAACACCCTAATGTCCTATGGAAGCCAAGACCACGATTTCGCACTCCACCTTGATCTCCAACTATTCCAAATCCACCGAATTCCACAACAACCTAATCCAGAGTACCAATCTTTCGATTAACCGCAACACCTCACAAGGGGAATCCCAGAAAAAATTTAGTTGTTACAGGAAGCAGCGATAATTTGAGATACTAGAGAGACTGGAGCCGTATCGATCTGAAAAGGAATGAAAAAGCCATAGAATTCATCCAAGACACACCGACCTTCGTAGAGAAATTTCAAGCTTCCGCGATCGCGCCTGGGACAGTAACGAAGGAAATACATGCAGAGTTCGCCGGCCATCCTTTGAAACAGCCACCCAGAACGAGGATATGTCGGTTCGGGTCGAACCCACTCGCTAGCCCCAAACCTGACCCGCACAATTGAACACGCGGGGTTGTTCAGGAGCATCAATAGATGAGTTTTTCTTTTTCCAGTATTACTTTTTCTTATTTTTCGTACCATTCATTTTTTATATATAAGACAAATTTCATATATATATCCTGGAACTTTATATCTAATTCTATTTTTATCCTTGAATTTTCAAAAATTCATCTCTTACTCAAGAAAATTCCTCTCATACCCTAGAATTTTTATAATAATTTCACGTATACCCACGTTGGGATCCGTTAAATGGGTCATTATCCCTTTTATAAAATGACGAATATACTTAAGCTCTAATATAATTTAAGGTTTTCATGTTTAAAGTTAAATATTCATATTCAAATAATATATAATTGTATAGTTGTATAATAACTAAAGATCATTCTAATATGATTTTTTAACTATAAAATCATAATTAGATATGGAAATATTTGTCATTTTTCGAAGAGTTGATGGTCTTTTTAACACATTCGTAACTTAAGATGAAAATTTATAAGTATGAGAAGAATTTTTTAAAAAGTTACAAGTATAAGTAGAAATATGGCTAAAATTTGTAAGTATATAAGGAATTTGCCCTAATATATATGAAGTTTATTCTATCATTCTTGATACTAATTATTTCAATATTATTTTTTATTTTTCATATAATTTCTTATTTTTAAATACTCAAACTTAGTCTTCATCCAAATATAATTCAAGGTGTATGTGATCATAAGTTTTAAAAAAATAGAAAAAAAATTTTAAGAGGACAATCTTCTAAATAAAAAATTTAAGGGTGTGTTTGATTGGACACCAAAAATGTCAACTAAAACTTTTCACTATTTATAACTGGCATATTTTTAATTATTTTTTACACTTTTTTGTACAATAAAATTATATTTTTCAATCATTTTAACACAATTGCTCATATAACTAACTTATCTATTTTAACTTTATTCTCTTTATACGTCATCATTCTCATTATCACTATTATATCACATTATTTTTTTAATCAATTTGACAACATTTATTCTAAAAATTTTTTATCAAAAGTTTTATCTCCAACCAAACAGGCCCTAAAAAATAAGAAAATATGAGATGTAATGAAGACAACCATCTGAATAAAATGAATAAAATAAAATAGGTAGAATGGAAATAATTTTAATAAAAAATATAATAGTAGAAAATAATATAGTTAAATAGTTAACATGTCAAATTATATCAATAAGTACATATGAATAGGTGAAATTTTTACAATTAAATGTCAAATAGTATCTTCTTGCATATATTAATGAAGCATAAACCCTCAAAACGTTGAATCTAATAGTTCTGCAAATCATAACACTTTTTTGTACAATGAATCTAAGCCATCATTAAACTTGATTATACGTATTTAGTTAAGATATCAAAAGTCATATTATTTATATATTTTGGTGCGTTGTTTCGAAATAAAGAATAATCTTTCAAATTTTAAAATTTATAATAATCTTGTGGCATGATATCCTTGAAATAGGCTTTCTTATTGACTAAAAAAATAATATGAATAGTAAAGACAAACCTCCTCTATCTAGAGATAGTCATGAAGAAATTCTACTAGCTAAGCTGGCCATTTTTATGGTTTATTCCTTTGAGCCCAGTTAATGCCAATCTCAAAATAAGTCGATGAGTAAGTTCAAGACACATATTAAAAAAGTGCATATAGTGTCAGCACGTGACAATGCATAGTGTTCATTAGTAGGCTAATGTCACGTCCCAAATATTTTAATAGAGGTTAACAAGAAAATCTCTACACAGTTGTAAAAAAATCATGAAAGTGCCGGAGTTCTTTAGAAAGTTCTAGAGAATAAGAGTGTATAGAATTTTAGAACCTTCCAGACTTCTCTTAAAACCTCTAAGAGTTCCAAGAAGATCAAGACACTTCGGAAGAGTTCCAGAGAATTCCAAAGAAGAAGTGGAGAGATTCTAGAAAGCGATCCTAACCGTCCACTTAAGGACATGTGTCAAAATCCGGAGAACTCCAAGAGGAGGGAAGAGCCTATAAAAGGGAAGAAGACTCATTTATTCAAGGCATCAAATACACATCCAACACACACTAACCAAAGAGCATCTAAGCTCCCAAAGGGAGTTCCCTTGTAGTCTTCTAGTCCTCTTGTAAAAAGCATTCAAGTAATACAAGCTTTTTTATTCCTAAGTGTTTTTTCTTTTTTTGCCCACTACTTTCTACCATCACTTCCTTAAGTGTTTGATCCAATTTTAGGTTGACTTAGTCCTCACAAAGGTGTGAGCAAGCTAAGTGTCACACAAGTGCAAGGTTGTAAAGTCCCAGTTTGTAACACTAAGCTATGTAACATGCTAAACAATGTTTCCTTTATATGTTAGCCTACTAATCAACACTCACGACTGTCACCTTGTGAACTGTGTATACACGATCCTATTCTAAATATTTAAGTTTGATTTCAAGGTTTTGTCATTGGTAGCTAGTTGAATATTATTAGATTTGATAGTGATAAATTGTTATTCTATGCGGCTCGAGAATCTAACGTCATATTTTTATGAAAAAGTTGTGATATTCTTGTAAGCCCCGTCTAAACAAGCTTAGGTAAATTTTTCAAAAAAATTTGGACATGTATAGATTAAGGTTTATGATTTTTCAAAATCAAAACATTTCAAAAAAACATGACAATGGATTCCAAAGGTGATTGCATGTGGCATAACTCCAACATCATTGTGTGTCAAAGGGAATAAGACTTTGTTTGACTGCACAGAGTGGACCATAAAGCAATTATTGTTTAACCGTTGCGTTCTTTTGAAAAACTTAAAACTTGTTTAGATGAAATGTTTTCAAGAAATTCTGTACAGTTAGCGATGCAACTCAAATTGGTAAAATTCAAGTTTGTCTCAACTCTAATCCTAAATTTATTTGTTTATCAAAAAAAAATCCTAAATTTATTTATAAAATTTAAAGTTTTGCAGTTAGGATAGCCTAATTTGCACCCTTATATATGGCAAATAGTACAAAAGATATATATATATAAACAATTTTAAAAACTTTATATATATATAAACAATTTTAAAAACTTTATATATATATGTAAACAATTTTAAAAACTTTCTTATTCGTACTTTCTCAATTGGTGAGCGTAAGAGCCCAAGAAGCGGTTCAAGGCATAAAAGCACTATTTAAAAAATGATTTTGAAATTTCTGTTTAAAGGATAAGTATTGTACCTGAAATCTCATATTTGGAATAGCTTTGAAAAGTATTATTGAAGAAAGCAAATATTGCCCTAGTGGTAGAGTTGTAAGCAAAATGCATATTATATGTTTAAAAAGTGATAAAACTTTGAATAAAAATTTTTTGGTGTAGAAGTTTTTGAATTTGGTATAAGCAATGTCATATAATGAAGGTAACAATGAGAAGTAAAGAGGATATAGTTAAAATAAATAGATTAATTATGTAAAAATGATCAAAAAGTAAGGTAATTATAGAGAAAATATGAAAAAATAATTATAAATATGAGAGTTATAGAGAACAAAAAATTTTAAATTAAAAACTTTTGATGTGAAAAGTTACATTAGTTGCTGAACGCACGTTCAAATGAAACTTTGTTCTTTCTTAGTGATGGAGCTACAGGTTGCTAGGTCAGGGATTCAAATCGATCAACTCAATCATAAGTAGATTCAAAATGAATGATTCGATTGGATTTTGAATAACCATTGTGATCCCCTGCAGTGCCTTGGAGTTGCGGGCAGTTGTAAAAATTATTTTTTATTTTTTATAAATGTGGAAGTTTAACTTGGACTGCAATCCTGTGCACCTGGGTGCATTGAGGTTCAATGCACCTATATTTACATTTCTTTTACACATTTGTTAATCTAAATGTATTTAATATATTATCAATTTTTATCATTTTTGTAGATTTTTAAAAAATCAATGGCATTTTTAGTCAAAAAAATATTTAAAAATATCCAAAATTAGTAAAATTAATACGCATGTTAAATATACTTATATTAATAGTTGTATAAAAAAATTTTAAAAATTAAAAATAGGTTTATGAGCCCGGGAGCATTGAGGCTTCAATGCTCCTCCAACGGTACGGGGAGCATAGGATGATGTTTTGTCCAACTACCTGATGTAAAATTTGATAATTTTTTGAATTTACTTATTTTTATTTTAATAATCATATCCCTGTCCACTACGTTGATTTTCAAAAATAGAAAAAAACTAAATCAATTCGAAAATTTGTGAAATTTTATACCTAAATAAAACGAACAGATCTATCAAAAAAATAATAATTTTTACGGCCGTCCACGGCGTAACGTTTCCTTTGAATAATAATGCAGCCGCTTGCTCCTGTACAGGCATGCGAAGTAGATGCTTTGGGTTCTTATACACATTGATATGCATAACTATCTTGCAAAACGATTATTACCCGAATTAAGGCTCTTGCACTTTAAGCAGAATTTGTTTCCTGTCTTCAGCACTAGATGCCTTTTATTGTTAAAGTCAAGCAAATCCCAACAAAATTTTAAATAACCATCTTCTTTTCTTGCATTTCTATTTCGAATAATGGAAAGTGAAATAAAAATATGTTTTTTAAAGTCATTAAACATAGGTTGAGTCTGGTTAGTTCGAATGCAGCCGCATTAACCTGTTCCTAGCACATTTTTTTTTGAATTGAGTTACATTTAGCAGCCCACAGATTTCTTTGAAGAGTTTCCAACCTTCGTGCGTTCATTCCTGTTACACTCGTGTGTTACTGAATTAGGAAATGCTTGTCTTGCTTACAACAAGTGTTAAGTGCAACACGGGATAGCAATTGAAAAAGGTCACTTCAAGATTCTTTTAAAGCATTTGATCAGTCCGAATTATACTGCACCAATGAACTTAAAGAAGGGCCCCCCTTCTATGTTTCGACATAACCCTTGCAAATTTTAAGTTTTCAATTTTTAATGAAAAATTCAATTTATTTATTACATCTAACATTATTTGTTTATGTACGAGATTAAGTTTCATTCAAATTAAATATATTATGAGTCACTTCAGCTCGAAAATAGATATATTTAAATATAAATTGAAAAAAATACTTAAATCCATTTATATATGCAGCAAAATATAATAATATTTTATAGAATCAGTTGTCGATATAAAAATAATATTTTAAACAGTTTAGATGTTAAAATACAACTTTTAATTTAATATTTAACATTAAATCATTTTAGTACATTGATTTTCCACATTCGTAAAGAGGGCCATGCACATAATGTTAGATAAGTGAAAGGATTTCCAAGGTACGTAAATAATGTTAAATATAATAGATAAAATAGATTTTCCATCAAGTATGAAAACAATCAAAATAGAAAACGTTACGTGGAAAAAAAAATTTCATAAAAGAATTCCAGCTTAATAAATTTCTAAGCAATTTGCAGGAGATGATTCACCACCATTCCTAGCATTTAATGATTCAATTTCGGGCAGTGAGCTCGATGGGCTTGATTTTCAAAACAGCCTCGAAAATTTACATCGCCAGATGTCCTGCTGATTTATCCATAAACAAGAATACATCGCCCAATTTTAATGTGCTGTGTGTTGAAAATAATTCAAAACAAGAAAATAGAACAGCAGGATCCGTCGATCGCGCAGACCAATACCACCACCCAATCCGTGATTAAAATAGGCATTTGGTCGCAGGGATATGTGTCAACTGGAAGAGTATGGTCTTAACCCTTCGTATAAGCACAAAACCACCCTCATAAGTATGATCTAACAAAACCAAAATGCAGGCATTTGGCTACCTAGCATTAGAAAGCGAATGTACTGTACACGTGGATTCAGATCTTTACAACAATTGATGCTTGGAAAGGGAATAGTTGATTGTGGGAAGACCTTGATCTACCAGAAGCTCACCATCCCATCAGTGTTCTTCTCACTCTGTCAACAATCTGGGTTCTAGCTCGGGGATTCGCCAATGGAAACTCAGGAGTCTCATCCAAAAGGAATCTGTAAACTTCCCATTGACGATCAGGTGTGGAGTACCTACCGATCTCAGCCTATAAAGCAACAAACAAATTAGGTAGCTGCAGTTAACATTTCGATTTCCCAAATATAGTTATGTGATCAGAAAATAAGCAACAAATAAGGAAATAGTCAATGTCTATGAACGGCTGCTATGGAGTCGAGATGCACAAGTTGTTTTTGCCAGCAAACAGTTTTTAGTGGATTTATCCAACTAATTATTGACCGAATTCATTTAATTGTCTGTTTACGCACAGGTCAGATATGCATATTTTGGATCTGGGCGCTCTCTTATGTTGGGATCACGCTCCTCTCAACTTTAGCTCATGTAGCAATCACAAAAAAATCTAGCTCATAAAAACATCAGCCTGGATACTTACGGAAAAAATGCAGATACCAAGTACTTTCAAGGCAAGCGTAGCATCATAAAACACACGAGGTCGTCCCCATCCAGACAACTCTACTGGATTAGCAACCAGGAGTTCTGTGTCGGGGCCACGGTCGGCTATGATTACCCTAAGTGGGTGGAGCATCTCCATCCTCAAACGAGAAGATAAAGCCTTCTGCTTGTCCTGGTCTAGAATCTTTTTCCCATCAGTCTGATGGATGAACAAGTCTATCTCACGGTAACCTTTCATGTTCGATAAAAACCGCCCATAAGCTATCTGAATGAAAACAATGAATTGAAAAATAAATAAAATTAGCAAGTCAGAAAGATGAAACAAGACTTCTGATTCAACTTTGTTTTATCCCCAGAATGAGACGCTTGCAATTGTTGTATACGCACAGTAATATATAAATACGCTTCAACACCTTTCAGCTAATGGAAGAAAGATTTTTCTTTCCAAAAAAAGGCTAGTATGTAAATGTTCCCCATTTGTGCATGCAGGCACATGATGCTATAAAACAGCAAAAAGGTATTACAGTACAAGAAAGACATTCAAGTCTTCAAGCTTGCATTTCCAGCAATCCATGAAGGAAGAAAGACATTTCCAGAATACACAGACAGCAACATGATATCATGATGGAAGAAAGACAATTCAGAAAATCTCTCAGACCCCAAAGCTGCTTAACAACAGGTCTATCTAAGGTCAATTTAGAAGTTGTGAATAAGATTATGGCTTGTCCATGATGGCTCCACCAGAATAGCATCTCAAGGCTATAAAAAACAAGGGTCCAATTGCACAGTGTCTCAATTTTTATTTGCTAGCCCCACCATGAGAAATGATGGTGCTTTCCCACTCATTCCAACACTGCGACTGTTACTAAAGATGGTATATGATCCATTGTGTTGACTAGCTCTTACTCGCATATCCATAAATTAGTTTTCCAGAGTCTGCTGGAGAATGTTTAGATGTTTTCTGGCATCCTATCACATTACCAGAATCTAAATATTTATACAAAAGGAAAGAAATCTCAAAGTGAAGCAGCAAGGATGGAAGGTGGAGATATGAAAGTGGACTGCTCACATGAATGTTGCAGTCCTTCAATGTTCTCATGATGTCATAGAGGAGACCCTTCTGATCCACACAATGGATCTGAAGCAGTGTGTGAGCAGGACTCAAGGAATTGTCCATGTTGATGTTGGCCCTTTTCAGCTTTGACAGATCTGAGGCGAGTGCTTGAGAATGGGTTAGATTATCCGACAGCTCAGAGCTAAACAATTCTCCTGTGACAGTAGGATGAAGCGACGAGCAACCCTGTTGAAAATTTTCATAATCTTGCCCAGTTGGGTGAAGCTCGCAGCTGATGCAAGATTCTGCAAGAACTTCATGTAGCCGTTCCAATGTTTCATCTTGTCTCTTTTTTGTATGCAAAAGCTCCCTGCAAACATTTACATTTCACAGTGTAAAGGGGCTCGTAACCTAATAGTTTTCACAAGCCGAAAAGCTTCCTTTTGCCTTTTAGGTAACTTTAATTATCGACTGCGCAGATTGTCTCCAAGCATGCTTTTAAAAAGGCAAGAAATTCCAGATGCCGAAGATGGTAACGGTGAACCCTGTATAAAAGGACAAGCTTATTCTTGCTTTTCGTGCTAAACGAATTACTTCCTCCGTAAACTGATGGTTTAGTTTCCTAAAGATAAAATGTACAATGGAGAACAACAAACAACATTAAATTCGTCTGCCCCTCCCGGAATGAGTTCCATCTGGAGTATCCAACCACGAATCAAAGATTTCGTCGTGTAACAGATCAAAGAACTGTGAAATTACATGCGAATCTGGTGGACAAACTCTGGATAACATGGATTAAAAATAGTATAGACTTACCCAATTTTTTTTTTTTTTAAAAAAAAAATCCCTAATTAAAGAGTTGTCTGACAGAAGACTCCAGAACATAAGGACCAAAACGAAAAAGAAATAATTCAGCACCTAAAAGATCAACCTATTGACGACAAATATTTCATTCGGAAAATTACAATCAGATGGATTCATCTGAAATTTGGCCGTGACGAGAAAAAGGTAGTAAAACGAAACTCCCCTTCTCCCCCAATTCGTTTGAGATGGGGAAGAGATGAAAATGAAAAAGAATAATTAGAGCTGCCCAATTGAAAACATGCTCAAAGATTCGACAGATTTCTTACATGGCGTCTGTAATGAAGAATAGATCCATCACTCGGCCATCAGGAGTTGTTGAGACCTTGACTTTCTGAATCATGAGCTCCAGCTCACAAAGAACTTGGGTAACATCTACAGAAAACATCCAACCGCAATAAGCGACGCAAACACAGCATTAAAAGAGCAGACACTAACAGAGAATGAATATGAAGATACCATGCAACAATCCTCTGCGGTTCTGACAGAAAAATTTCAAGAGGTAGACAGGCGAGGCAGTGGAGCGAGCCGGCGGTTCGAAATAAAAGGAAACAGAACAAGAAGGACAGACAGACAGCAGCCGGTTCTTCAAGTTCCCCCATCTCACGATTATGGAGGAAGAGCAAGGAACTACCCAGAATACTACGTAGCACCACTTCCCATCTGTTGAGACATCTGATCGCGGAAACAAAGGAAGTAAAAAGAAAAATATATCAATGAGTCCAAAAAGTTTCAAGCTTGATTAACAAATGAAATGAGAAAGGATCAAATCGTAATTTTTCAATCACATTACGAGAATTTATAAAAGATCTACAAAATGAATATAATTTATTTTAAAAAAAAAACAATTTCCGAAGTAACAAACTTGGGGAAGCTTTTTAAAAATGACTCGAAATCAACCAAAGGAATGAGGGAAAAATCCGTGAACACAGAGAAGAACAACGAAGACAACGAATTTGGAAATTTCATGTCCCTAAACAAGATCCAAACCTAACGAGTTGAGGGGCAAATCCGCGAAAAAAAGAAAAAACGGCTTGCAAAATGCATTTCCGAAACAATATTCATCCATCCATCGAATAAGCAGGCAAATAAATGTAATCCGGCACCTCTCATTGTCGGAATAAAATCCGCAAAAATCTCAGAACGGGAGAGAAATCCTTCTTGAATCAAGAAAAAGATAATAAAAATCCCTCATAAAAAAAAAAACAAAAGGAAAATTCAGAATTCTTCCTTCATTTGGAAGAACACCATAAAGGCCACCGGCAAACATGAACTCGGGAATTTGCCCAGAAACCAACCCAACCCATATCAAAATAAAAAGAATTTGTTGGGGGGGGGGGGGGG
>JAXCLR010000001.1:71988835-72017844 GCA_035584095.1 Annona squamosa
GGGGGGGGGAAGTTTTAAACGCAAAAAAAAAAAAAAAAAAAACCAAAAAAGAACGAGAGATTTTTTATCCCAATCGCAATTTGCCCGCACAACTAAAACCAGAATCATCCAAGCATGAAGAAAACCCAAATCCAATCGAATAGCGTAGAATACGTCGCTCTTCTTCGGTAGTTGGCAGGTCTAACCTCCTCTGGTGATGCAGAGCCCAAACTCCAGTATGATCCTGCAAAGGTCGCAGCCCAATCCTGTCTTGTCCGGACAATTAACGGTGATGACGCGGGGCTCGCCTGCTTTCTTACCCCCCTCTATCAGTACCACGTCGTCGCTGGGCACGCCCATATCTCTCCTCCGCCGCGTGGGGTGTCGTTAGTCAGTCAGTCGGTTTGATTCAGGCTGGCGTCCTTAGCTGCTCTCGCCGTGGGGGCATCGACTCGACGGGATCTTGATTGAAGTGGGCGGGGGCGGGGAGAATATTCCGGCGGGGGCGGGGACCTGGAAATCGAGTGGCGGGAGGGAATGCGTGGGCTGGGGGAGTGGCCTGGCGCTTGTCGGGGAGAGGGTTTTGTGGTCGAGTCCGATGGATGCCACGTCAGCGCCTGCCACGCAGGATTATTCTGCGGCGCTCGCACTTGCACGCCTCCATGGGCGGTTTCCATGGGCGTTGGACCGACCGACACATACGAATAGAAATTGATACCTGCGCAATATTAATGCATGAGGGCTTATTTCAAAAGAATATAAGATTCTTGATTTGAATCGTATCACCCTTTCCAAAATAATTTCTTAATTTTTAGGATAATTTTCTCCTCGTGGATAAAGATTTGGGATGTGTTTGGGAATGAATAAAACTTTTGATGAAAAGTTGTAGACAGTAGAAATTGTCAAATGATGTGATATGATGGGGGTAATTATGAGGAATAAATAAGATAAAGTTAAAATAAATAGGTTAGTTGTATTGGTAATTGTGTAGAAATGATTAAAAAGTAGAGTAGTTGTATAGAAAAATGTGAAAAAATGATTAAAAAACATGATAGCTGTGAAGAGTGAAAAGTTTTAGATTGAAAAATTTTAACTTGACAACTTTTCCGTTATAACAAACACACCCTTGATCTAAAAATCTTATATAGCTTGTGATAGACACTAAAATGATATTTACTAAATCTAAAATTTTTTAACTTAGATTTTTTTTATTTTTTATAACTATTTTATTTTAAATATTTCTTCACTTCTCATATACTTACTTTACTTTTCAGGGTATGTTTGGTTGAAAGTAAAATTTTCTGATGAAAACTTTCAAGAGTAGAAATTGTCAAGTTGATAGAAAATGATGTGATATGATAGAGATAATAATAAGGTGTAAAGAGAATAAAGTTAAAATAGATAAGGTAGTTGTATGGGTATTTGTGTGGAAATAATTGAAAAGTAGAGTTGTTTATATAAGAAAATGTGAAAAAATAATTAAAAAATAAGATAATTATAGGTAGTGAAAAGTTTTTGATTGAAAAGTTTTCATTAACATATTTTGTATGATACCAAACACACCCTCGATCATTTATGCACAACAACCTATACATTTACGTTATCTACTTTAAGTTTATTTTTTATATTAATAATCGTTATCCTCATCATATCACATCATTTTCTTACATTTTTAAAACTTTTACACTAATAAATTTTTATCAAATATTTTATTACTTCTCAAACACACTAAAAATAAAAATAAATTATTTTTTAATCTATCTGATATTAATTAATAATGCTATATTTTTTTTACTAGAGTATAATTAAGAATGGTAGTTTGAACCAAAATAAAACAAAATTAATTGCAAATGGGGTGAATCTTGGATCCAAGATTAGTTATCATGCGCCTTGGAGTTGTGAACAAACTTTCTAGCCCATGATCATATATGTGACATTTTTATTGCTTATGGTCAAAGATAAATATATATAGGTCAACTCAATTGTTGTGAAATATCATTTAAATCAGACAAATTAAGTAGAGAAATCGGTTGATTATGTCTCATAATAGCTAAACTGTCGACAAAAATTCGAGTGTGAGTTATGTCTTATTATTTAATGGATGAAAACTTGTGGTCAGCCTCTTGAGAAATTATAAAAATATTTTAGAGTTTAATTATAATATAAATTGAGATAAATGTAAAGTATCTCAGTGGAAAAAGAAAAAAAAATATATCTGAAGTAGGAAATTTATTCTTCGAATTATCGCGTGACCAGTATCTATATGAAGTCCAATGCACGATCGCAAATGATAATATATGATTTCTGGGCATAAGAAAAGTAAATAAAATTACCGTGATTTTATAAATAAAATATACAGTGTTGATGCTTCTTTTAGACATTCGCAAGAGTTGCGGGCCACGTCCGTTTTTGTTATCCATTTTTGCGCCGATTTTAATCAAATTCAACCCGTGGTAGGTTTGAACGTATAGTTTAATTATATGCTAGAAACAATTTATACTTTAAGATGATAGATGTGTAGAGGTCGTTTTCACAAACGCTGATGAGTTTTTTTTTGGTCTCAATTTCACTTGACAGTGCGCAGCTTTAACCATTTGTAAATATACCTCTTTTTGTCATTCGTGGATTTTCTTCGCAAGCTATTAATGTCGAATTACAAACTGGTGTCGAAATCAACATGAGTAGACCGAAACAACCATTATTCCGGATTTTTTTGAAATATTACTTTTAGATTTTAGGCTTCCTTTCTTTGTAACCAAGTTACATGGAAGTAGAACCATAAAACATATCTAATTTTTATAATTATAGAAAATTCAATTTATTCATTACATTTAATATTATTTATTTTTCTAAAAGATAAAGTTTCATCATAATTAAATATGTTTATGGGTTATATTTGTCGAAAATATAAATATTCACATATAAATTATAAAAAATGCTTAGATCTATTCACATATATATTATAATATAATAAGGCTTCGTAAAATTATTTATCTACAAAATAGTAATATTTTAGATTGATTAAATATTGAAAAACTACTTTAAAATTAATATTTTACATTAATTTTGCATATTTATAAATTAGACCCTTATACAGCGAAACTAACAAATAAAAGAATTTTCAAGATACTATGAATGATATTAAATAAATGAAATAGATTTTTCATTAATCATCAAAATTTTAAATACAAAAAAAATTACATGGAAAATGAGGTTCTTAGATTTTTTATGAGTGCTTGAAATTGTTGGTCAATTCATATGGTTTTTAACATTGCTTAATTTAACCATCATTTTCTTACAAATTATTGCGTGGGGGAGCATGTAATGAAAAAGGAACAAAATTTACGGGTACCAGTTCCATTTCCTCACGCGGAAATCAAGCATTGCTGCGAGCCTTTTTATTATAAAAGATGAAACATAAGATTTGGACGAGAATGGACTACTGTTATCGAGAAATGGAATTTTCAACTGGACATGAAAAATAAAATTATTACGTATTAAAATTTAAAATTAATACTTCTGTTGAAAATGAAAAATTTTCCTCTGCCCGTCCAGTACAATAGATGATCATGAACAGTCACGCGTCGGGCTCTCAGCGTCAGCGGCACCCGCGGGCTGCGTTTCTTTCCGGCGCATGAGCAAGCGAAGCTAGAGTGCGAGACGGCCAAATGCTTTTCGTTAGCGACGGAGCTCGGCTGCATTTCCACCCCGCCGGCATGCGCTCATAATCATGTTGCGACTTGAGTCCGAGGGGGCAAAGATGAAGCAGCTGACGGCCATAGCAGTTAATACATATGCGGAGACTTCTCCACGTGGCACAGGTCGACAAACTGAACACTAAGACATATTATTTCATTTAGTTGTCTCAACTGATACTTACCAACGAATTAAAACCCATCAGAAAAAACCCATGATTTTTTATATAATAAAAAATAAAAAATCTCTCGCTTCCAAATGGACGGTCCAGATCGTCCAATTGGTCCCATCGCATGCCGAGCCGTCTGCGGATGCGTTTATCCGACTCTTCTATCGCCCGAGTGCTGGTACGGAGGAGGATTGGATGGCTCACATAGATCTTATCATCGATATCTTGGGTTCACCGTCGCATGGCAGCCCAGGACTTGTACTCGTTGTGTGGCTCTGAATAAAGGAGAAATGCCTTTCCGGAGAATCCCTACGTCGAGCTTGGACGGATGGACGTCTTCCGAGTGGGACCAGTAATTGTAATCCGATTCCGTAGCTTCAACACGTGGAAACTGAAAAGAGGAGGGTTAGAATTTATGTTACCTCTTCATTTCGAATCCGCCTTGATAAATATAATATCACTATAGTTTTATCATTCCTCAGCAAATGCTCAATGAAGCTCGGCACTTGATCTGTCCACACAGCTCCCGAATCTACCAGATCTGCAGCTCTCCTAGCAAGCTCGTGACCACTCTTGCACTTTCTTTCACATTTTCTCCTTAGTTCTCTAGAACATTTCTATTTTTTGTCTCCCAAACCACATTGGCAATCCTAAATATCTTTGCATCCGATTGCTGCCCACCCCTATCATTTTCTCCACCTCTTTCCTGGCTTCCCTTCTTTTATTTTTGCTGAAGAGACATGCGGTTTTTTCCCTGTTGACAACCTAACCGGATACCCGTTCATAAGCCACCAAGAGATCCAGCATATGTGTAGTTTCCCTCCTATTTGCTTGACTGAATAAGAGCATAACATCTGCAAAAAAGATGCAGGTCAACCTTGGGCTACCCCTCTAGCTTCCTCTATCGTGTGCCTGTCTCACCAAGGTTGATAATCCCTCGGCATAAAGGAAGAAAAGATAAGGAGACAGAAGATCACCTTACCTCAATCCTCTTGTAGGATAGAAAAGTTCACTTTTTCCCCCATTAACCAGCATCCTAAAAGGTCAAAAGGCAATATAGTTCTTTATCCATTATAACCACTTTTCATAAAAGCCCTTTCTCCTCATTACCCTAATCACAAAATTTAAGTCCACTCTATCATTAGCCTTTGACATATATTATTTTATTGCGGCTTCTTTCTTTAGCCCCTTCCTCCTATTTTTCAGAACATGAATCGATTCAAAATCAATAAGCATATTATTAGTTACAAGTTTTCTAAAAATAAACACACTATGTTCTTCTGACACGACCTTACTCAAATGCCCTTTCAGTGCGTTTGCTAACATTTTAAAAATTATCTTACATATCACATTACATAGGCTAATTGGTTGAAAATCAGAGGTCCTCGCAGCTCCTCTTTTTTTTTGAGATTAGCACAATCAACATCTGATTGATCTCCTTTAGTGATCTGAGCTACTCATCATCAGATGATTCATCCAATAGCTTCTTGCATCCTATACAACTCCAACACTTCTAGAAAAAACTCACCGACATACTGTTTGGTCCTGAAGCTTTAAGGGGATTCATCTTTCTAACCACCCTTTCCTTTTCTTCCTTAGTGAGACTAGTTGTTAGATAATTGTTCTCCACGCAGACTAGTTGCCTACTCCATGCACTTGATTGATGTAAACAACTATTGGAAGTAGGCTAACATTAGCATCTCCATTTCTTCTTTTCTATCCGACTTGTTTCCAAGCTCATCTTCAATCACCCCAATCAAAATTTTCCTTTCTCTTTATGAGACAGCTTGTGTAAGTAATTTGTGTTTCTGTCACTATATTGCAAAGAGAAAATCTTAGCCCTTTGTCTTCATTTAATTTCTTCATCCTCTAACAAGCTATTAATGATTCTTTATCTTTGTCCCTAATCTCAAACACCTCTTGCTTTGCCTACTGTTGGAGTCTCTTCCGTCTCTTCCGAATGAGCTTTGGAATATCACTTTTGGTTTTTTTACCCCAATCCATCAAACTCTAACCATATTTTTTTTTAATCTTACATATCATTTATCCTACATTGGTATTTGGTGGGTCATCCTTCCGTATTTGATGAATTATTTCCTTGACATTTTCATTCTTTGTCCACCGTAACTCAAACCTTAACTGTCTCTTTCTCTCTCTTTCTTCTCTGCCCCTTAGAATTAGTATTTAACATCAGGTTCAAAGGGCAATAGTCCAATACAAAGACCACACTATGAAGCAGCATGCCACAAGGAAATAGCCTAAGCCATGCTCGATTAACCAAACATTTGTCCAATCTGGCTTCAACTCTTTCAAAGGCCCATCTACTATTTGTCCACGATTAGCTATATGTTTAATCACTATATTCTTTCATTCACTTTATTACTTTTTTTCATTAAATTGATATTCCATTTCTCAATGCCAAAATCAAGCAACCCAAGTTCCAAGATAAACAGCCGACTCTAGCTTGGCAATGCTCCGCAACGTAATCCAAAATGGCGTACTTTAATATCCGCTGGAACTGTGCAACCTGAATATTTGTGAGGTTTATTTTCTCTTTTTTAATGTTCATGATTTTATCCTGCATTAAGAAATAGTCCTTAGGTTCACAACTAAACTGTGCTAATCCCAGAAATCTATAATTTCGTTAAAATATAAAATACGAAATTATAAGTTAGAAGTAAAGTATAAAAATGTAAAAACAAAAATTCGAAAGAAAGACATTCATTTACGAAAGACATAACAAGTATGCTTTATTGCTTATATGAGGGCAAAAACAAGCGGAAGGAACCTACGAAGATGACCCGAATAACGGATGCTAACCTTCTTAAACTGTTAAACATAACCCATCTCTCACATCTATACGCATGAATCCAGAAAATACATCCTCAACAGGCGTATTCGATACCGCCGCCGCGAGTGGCCAGTGGGATTTGGAATTCGAACCCTGCAATTTCCAAGCAATGAGCATTGTTCAATGTTTGTCGTACGACTCATCATTTCTGGATGACGAGGTACAGGTGTTTGTCTTGTCGGGCATTCAATAAACGAGGTGGGAGTGGCGTGCCAGCCAGTCATTCCTGCCTGATCATGTTTATTAATCAATGGCTCTTGCGATTTAAGAAAAGGCGGGGAGGGCTGCCGAGTCACAACTCACAAGGGACAAAACACTTGCAGAAAGCCAACGCGGCATCATTCGCAACTTGCCTACGGTTCCGTTTGCCCGCCGCCCCGGCCGAGCCACTAAAATGTCACATGCTCAAATATCCATCTTAAATTCTTTTTTTTTTTTTTTTATTGGACATCTTAAATTCTTAATTACACCTTTTGATATATTTATACAGCGCGTGATGGGCGGCTCCAAATTTGGATTCGATTTGGATTTTGTTAGAATTTTACCCTTCCCGGTATATAACAATTCTGTTTCTTATCTGCAAATAGATAATAATTTTATTCTTCGCATTATCATATACATAATTTTATTAGTGATTATTCAATACATTTCGGTACCGGGTTATACCAAGCCCCGATGGTGTTTGAACCATTTTTTAATTTTCTGTTTGCTTTTTAATTTTTATATAGGCCAATATATACTTAGTGTTATATATATATATATATATATATATTAAAACTTACCATATATATATATAATTTCAAAAATTAAGGGGACGTGTAGTAACGTGAATTTTGGTGAGATTTTGGAATAAGGTGGAAAATCAAAATGGAATATTGTGAAAATTGTTGATTGATATAAGATGATAAGGATAAAATTAGACATATAGGATAGTTAGTAAAAAATTAAAGAAATAAAAAAATAAATTTGGAAAATTGAGGTTGTTGAATTATTAAACAATTAATTGAAAAAGGTCATACATTTCTCTTGTCTTCTCGCGGTTTCTCACAAATTGGCATGGCCAAACGTTGCCTAAGAATTTCTCAAATTTCATCTCCACTTGTTGTTAAATAGACGTAAAATGTTGATTTTGAAACTAAAATTATATGACAGTAATAAATAATAAATTTTATTATATAAAGGGTGCATTTGTTTACATAGAAAACTTTCAAGATAAAAATTTTCAACTTAAAACTTTTTATTTCCATAATTGTAATTTTTTTTCTAATTATTTCTTCATATTTTCATACAAATATACTGTTTTCAATCATTTATAGATCACTACTTATACAAATAGTATATCTATTTTAACTTTATTTATTTATTATTCATTGTTACCTTTATTATATTATATTATTTTTCATTTTAAAATGAAACAATAGCCTTGATTTACCATAGCGGTGCAACTTAGGTTGAGTTCGGACCAGGTTGGCATTGATTTTGATCTTTATTTTAGGTTGAAATTTGAGTTATTCTCAAACAAATAGAAGTTGAAATTACCAATTAAGATAATGAATTTTTTTAAATATTATTGCATTCGCGAATGAATAATTTACATATGAATATATAAATATGATTTATGATATCTTTGGTTTTGATGAAAATTATTCTTTTAATTAAAATGAAATTCTAAATAGAATGAACATAATAAATTTACATATAACGATTAACATAAGAAAAGTAAATGAAATTAGATGAAGTTATTATCTAAAATTTAATAAAAGTTAAACTTATATATCTTGTAAATAATTTGATTATAAGGAATAATTTTAAAGAGTTGATATATTTATAATTATTTGAAAATAAAGTTGATTTATATGTAATATATTCAATTTTTAAGGAAAAATGCATACAACATTTAAGTTTTAAAATAAACATTTTACAATTTAACTAAATTATACTTATATAAAATAACTTTGATCACTGAAATTGGTGTTAGGTTGATACAAGCCCAGTATTGGTTTAAGGTTTTCATAGGTTGGGTTGAAACCAAGTATATTTTGAAAACATTTTCAAGAATAAAATTCAAGCTTGGTTTTGAAACCAAGTCAGGTTGGACGGATTTGAACCAACCTGGTACCAAATTGCATCCTTAATTCACAATAAAAGAAAATTATGTAGTAGACTTATACAACAACAATCCATTCAATTCCAACTAAACAACCTTTTATGCATTCAAACATTTATCATTATATTTCTAAATTTTATGAAAATTATACTGATTTTGTAAATAACTATCATGTAAACAAATGTCAAATTTTGCACATAATTCCGTAATTATTCCTAGATTCGTACATGATTTTGGATTCTGCTAAGATAGAAATGGACAAAGGCTTACTTTTTACTCACTATATTCAATTTATTTTATCTTTACATCTTCGAATTTTTCCGTCAATCTTAAAAGAAAATTTTTTTAGATGTCCAATCTATACGTCGTGCTACGCTGCCAATTGGCAACGGTTTTCATCCCATGTTATACTGAGATGCATGTTCATGGACCATCCATACCCTTCTTCCGTTCAACATGTTTACAGTTTATGCGGACATGCTAATACACTCGTTTACAATAGACCAGTGATGAAAAACAATCGGTTAGAGAATAGGTTGTCCAACGAATTTTTTTAATTTTAATTTTATTATTTTGCCATTTAAAACATTCATTTACAAGTATTTAGTTTTAATATGAAACTTTTCACATCTTAAAACTTTTAGGTACTTGTAAATGTATTTGGGAGCGTTTGTCTCCCGTGTGGCCAAAAATGTATTTGGGAGCGTTTGTCTCCCGTTTGAATAGTTATGGGAGCCATGGTCTCCCGTTTAGTTGTTGGAAGATGTGTCTTCCTGATTATTTGGTGGAGCAGTGTCTCCAAATTTGTAAGAATGTCTCAAAAAGCCTTCAATGTAATATGTGTTGAGATGTATGTACATTCCCATAAAAAAAAAAAAACTTTTAGGTACTGTGGATTTATTTCTAAAATTTGAAAAATTTAACCATTTGATATTTACTCTTACATAATTTCAAGTATTTTACATGTAAATTTCCAATTAAAGCGACTTTTGATAAGCACCGAATCAGGACTCTAATATTTATTTACACAATAACTGATTTTGATTAAAACAAAAAAGCAACGGGTTGGACAATCCTTATTTAGCGACCGGTTGGTTTTAATCATTACCCAGTAAAATAAGCATTTTTCTGTATTTTTAATCTTTTACTTTTTTCAGTAAAAAATTGGTTCGCCAATATTTTGCCTAGTATTTTTGCCGATGGCTTGATATGGACCTCCGTTTCGAAACTCAAATACACCCTCTCCGACGGACCATCGCCATCAAAAATAAAACACGTCTTCATACGCAACGAAACGCGCAGAACTAAACAGCTGGAAACGCAACCAAGGGCACAGAAAGTAAAGAAAGATGATGACTCCGGAGTCCGCTCGCCATGACCAGATTCAATTGACCGCATCGGGTGGGCCAGCACCGCCAAGAAATTTAGAAAGTCGTGTGGCATTGACCTCTCCTGCAGCTAAAATGGACCATTTTAAAGATTTTCTCAATCGATGCAGTATTCTTAGTACTGTTGCTGTCTGCATTAACTGAGAGCCCACCCCAGCAAAGATTCTAGACTGTCACTTTGAAAATGATCATCAACTACCATAATTTCATAAAAATTGCTGAAGTTAATTTCAAATCACTGTCTCCTTAATCTAAGGGTCGATTTGAAAAATCATTGCTACAACAAGCTAATGTACAAGCATTGTCTCCCTAATATAAAATTTTGTTTGATTGAAGAAAATTAAAAGTAAAAATAACATAATTAAGTTTTTGAAAATGCTAAAAACTAACCACATGGGTGCACTGTGTTTGATTGCGACCCCGTGTCTGATGGAATCATGAACTTGGAGCGGTCAAAAAGATTAAAAAAAAAAAAAAATTAAAAAGGGAAAGGAAAACCTTATAATTCAAGAGAAGTTAGGTAATTACATGAAGTGACATACTATCTGCATCCCATCGGAAAGTGGCGTTGTGACGTGGACCAGCGTAACATCAAAATTACAGCCACGGTGTGAGGTGATTTTTTTGCTCTGAATTGAAAAGCACCCATCCGTTTTTTATTTGGATTAGAGGGGGAACATGCCTGAACCGAGGGGAAGATTGCTGCAGCCCAGATTTCCAAATTGATCCCATTCTTTTACCGAGAAATATGAGGCCAGCCTTGCTGTATTATTCTACATAGATGAATATTAGGATATGGGGCATGGTCTCAACATGCTGGACTAGGACCACCAATAAGCATTTGTGACTACACATTGAGGATTCTCTGCGTTTATTTTCTACGATGATTCTGATCTGTCGTCCACTCTCGTTATCGGGACTTAATATAGTGCACTAGGTTGCTTTAACTTATTTTTGAATTTTAAAATTTTTTTTATACAAGTGTTAATCTAAATATATTTAATACGTGTATCAAAATTTACTAAATTTGAAGTTTTTTAAATATTTATGTTTTATTTTTGAGTATTAGTGGCATTTTTAATAATTGTATAAAAATAAAAAATAAATATCTAGAAAATTCTAACATTTGTAAAATTTGACACGTATGTTAAATATACTTAGATTAACACTTATATAATTTTTTTTAAAAAAAATAAGTTAAATGCATTCGGATACATTTAGCTTCTACCCTTGTTATTAGAGATTTGGAGGCCTTGTTACCACTTTCATTATCAAATACCTAACATAACTATGTCTAGAGTGTTAGGGTAAACAGGTTTAAGGTTTGAAGTTGGATAAATCTCCAAGATACACTTTTGTCAAGTACCTGCTTATCTAAGGTGGATGTCTTAATAAAAATAAATAAAAAAACACTGTTGGTAATAATAGTGAGGAGCTATTTCTCCCTTACAATTTTTCAAAAATAATTTAATATTATAATTACTCAATTATCTTATTTTTCTATTTTTAACCTTTATTCTAATACTTTCTTGTACAATTATTTTTTCTTCTTATTTTACCTTTATCATATTATATCTCTAATATTTTTGAAAATATTTGTGTCTCGAGTTCTCCGTTCATTTTCTACTGCCCGTCTGAGAGTAATGTACAAAATTATGTGTCAAGGTCTACTTCTCTACTCATTTTCTACCTGTCAGAATCTAACACACAAAATTATGTGTCAAGGGTCCACTTCTCCACTTTTTTTCTACTTGTTAGAGTCTAACACACAAAATAATGTGTCAAAAGTCCACTTCCTTGCTCATTTTCTGCCTCTAGGAGTCTAACATGCAAAATTATGTGTCAAAGTCCACTTCCCCACTTATTTTCTACCTGCCCAAGTCCAATGCAAAAAACTACGTGTCAAAGGTTTTCTTATATATGGTGTAGAAATTTTCTACTCAAGCAACCACTTATAAACACATGAACCAATCATGTTTAGCTACCAAATAAATTGAACAATTAATTCTTTTATTTTTAGCAATTGATATTAGATTAATCTTAACGTATGTAAATCACTAGAATCTTGTTCTAGTCTTCTTGATTTAATGTATTGGAAAGACTCATATAACCATCAATCGTGACTTGTAATGTTGTGTATATATTACCTGAAAATTTTCATTCCATTAAAATATCTACCCACAACTAATTTATTAGAAATTTTTGATTGAAAAGTTTCAAGTATAGTCACTGGGGTGTTAGCCCCCCTTGGTTAGGTTGTTGGCACTGCTGTCATACAGTCTAGTTTTTAATCCTATGGATTGGTAGGTGTTCGCGAGTGTATAATCACAATTTTTGTCTCTTTAGTGGTTTAATAAGAGCTTTTTATTTTCCTCGATGAATAGGTAAGAGCATGTTGTCTCCCCAAATGATAGATGAAAGTTTGTTATCTTCCTTGTGCTTCATTGTAATATCTAACATGAGTTGTAGTTTATATAAACACAATAATAAAAAAATAAAAGTTGCAATTACCATTCTCGATTAATGTACGTGGATAATTTTGCCTAGGGTATTATTGGAAATTTATTTTATCACAATGATAGCTTCGATAGCGAAAAGTTATATTTAAGTTGCTAAAAGGTTTTCAAAACCCTTTTCATTGGTGGCATATAGACTTTGACATTGAAATAAGAAAGTCTAGTTGCAAGAAGCCCTTAATAAAATCATTTAAGTTGTTAAAAAAATTTCTCATAATTTTTTTGCATACTTTTCTATATTTCCATTTCAATATTTTATAATCTTTACATACCTTCCATCAAATTTTCATTATTCTTTTTATTACTAATCACTACTCGTAGCATATCTTATCCCTCTTCTATTTTTTAAAAAATTTTCCTTGACAAACCCTTAATTGTAAAACTTATAGGAAAGGAAAATAACCAACTCATAATAACTGATTGATAATAATTACGAGATACTAAATATTAATAGATAGCAGCAACCAGCTGTTTCCTTCTTTTATCTTTTTTGTGATTCAACTGTTTCCTTCTTGTTAATGCTATTGCGAAGGACCATATTTGTTTAGCAGCACCCTATAAATTAATAGTTCCAACTTCCAAAACAGTGGATGTGGGTGGTTCATATATTCGCCTTTATGACTGCAAGTTGCAATAGATTCTAATAAAAAGCTAACTCAAGCACTCACATATGTACTTCTCAGGTCGATTCTAAAAGAAAAGGGCTAGCTTGCTCCAAGCCGTCGCATTCCTAGGTGATTCAGGGAAAAAATAATAATAATAAAAAAAATAGATGTATCCAATCAGCCATAGGTCCGGGCGTCACACTCAGGAATCCATGGCTTTTTGTCCCACTACTTTAATTTCTGTAGCTCATATCATATGGTACAGGTCGTGGCTAGAAAGTTGCGTTCATATATTCCCTTTCAATATCTATAATAATACCCCCCACTTGGGGAAGAAATTGACAGGTTGAGAGCCATCTAAATTGGGGGAATTTTGATACAAAAATGTGTGTGTCAGCTGTGGATGGTATAAAACCAGTGCGATTGTCACACACATCCTAATTCCTATGGCACTGTACTGCAGGACGGGGTAAGACATTCATCAGCCTTATTTACGTACGAAAGTGTTTTTTTACTGGTATCATACAGTGTGATATCTAATGTTACAAATCAGCCATTTTACAACCCTCGTACCATGGAATTTTTAATTTTTTTTAATATATAAATACCTTCACTGTAAGTAAAAATCCATATTTATGTACGAGAACCCGCAGCGGTTCCCATAATTTTTTTTTGACAACACTCATCAGTCTTATTTATGTACGAGAACATGTTATCCAACCGAAAGTTCAAGTACACTGAGCATCATTTCCAAGCCAGCAAATGTCTACGCTAGCTCTTTAAATAGTCTCCATCCCTGCTACAATTTATCTAAACCGTTAAAATTCCTTGGAGCTGACGTACAAAAACAGCACTTTCTTGCCTTCCCACTATCCTACCGTCTCCAGGTGCGTGGCTTTTGCTTGGCCGTTCATGCCCTAATACTGCGAACCAAGTAATCATCCCGAACCTTCCGCAACTAAAGTAGGACACTTTGCTAACCGCGGCAGTTGCGTGCTCGGAACGATGAAGGATTTTTTAAAATTATTTTTTAAAAGAGTTCTTCAAAACATGTAATTATAAATAATAGTTGAATTAAGTACTTCTAAAACCGTGCTGAACATTATTATCATGCGTTGTATTACAATTTATATTCAAATGGCCTCGTCATTTTTGAGAAGAAATTTTATTAGTTGGGGCTAAGTAATGACTTTCTTAACTTATTTTAAAAAATTTATCGAATTTTTTTTATTTTTCTCCATAAATTTGTTAATATAGATGTATTTAACAAAAAAATCAAGTCTTTGCAATTTTCGAATATGTATATATATTTTTTAAAAATTTAAATATAAGGGCATTTTAGTCATTTTAATATTAAAAAGGACCAAAATACTCATGTCTTTAAAAATCTTAAAAATATATATATATATATATATATTCAAAAATGGTAAAATTTTGTTTATATTAAATACACATAGATAAATAAGTGTATGAAAAAAATCAAAAATAATTTTTAAATGAGTTTTTGAAATGGGCTAAGTTATTATTTAGTCCGAGCTAACGGAATCATTTCTCAACATTATTTACAATGAGATTTGAATTTTTTTCTTTTTTAAATTTAATCATTACTTTTTTAATGTTTATTATAATCTCTCATTTTTTCAATAATAACAACTCTATTTTTTTATTCCTCATATATACTTTTCTATTCGTAGTGTAATGTCTCATTTCCTAGTTCAATCTCCTTATCTAAATTTAATTCCAGTGGATGCTTCTGAACATGCCCAGGAGCATCTATGAGATACGTGGATTACATATTGTTATAATGACATTATGATGCATATTAATTAGATTCTATCTTAAATGTGGACAATTGAAATTGCTTGTCTTGGCCTCTTGGGGTGGGGGGAAGTCGCCGTCGCTATCAATATACTTTTTTGTTAGCAACAAAACACTATTTTCAGAGCATAAGAGACCTAAAACAAACTGAGATTCTCAAATAGCTATATCTTGTCAATGAGATTTACGATTGCAAAATGCACAGACCTTTAAATTCCGTGAGTGATTATCTCAGGCTCCCCTAATTGCTCCCCTGATTTCTAATTAAATTGCATCTAACATTATAACTGTTGTCTTTCCAAAATATATTTTTGAATTTTTATTAATCTTTCACACGTGTCTTTCACCGTAATCGTCACGAATTGTTATCCACAAATCACAATGTTAGAAGATGGGCAGTTAAATTTTTTTAAAATTTAGGCTTTTGTTCCCCCTTTCTTATTCAAACCGAAGACAATGACGTTTTCATAATAAGCTTTTGAAAATATTCTCTTACTATTCTTAGGGTAATTTGCAAATGTATCTATATAGTTTGACTATAATTGTAAATACATCTACATAATTTTATAAAATATAAATAACCCATACAGTTTGACTATAATTGCAAATATACCTATGTTATTTTGGTGTCATTACTGCATTGTCGCAACATGGGTATATTTGTAAAATATGTAAACTGTGTGAGTATATTTGTAATTTTAAAAATTAAGTGAGTATATTTAGTTTGTGTAGTAACAGTGTCAGTACAATGCAAATATTTTTGCAATTCCAGTCAAACCATGTAAAATTATTTGCAATTTCTGAAACAATATGAATGTATTTGATGGTCAAAATACGTGGGTATATTTTCAAATTACCCATTTTTTGAAATAAAATTGATAACCTTTTCAAGTATATTTTATTATTTAAAATTTTTATTTTCACTGGACCTATAATGTTCATGGATAATTAAGGTTTCCAATAAACCATGATGCTATGTTGGACATAAAAGATGAATAAAAATTTTTGCAGAAGAAATTTTTCCTTTACTTTTCCACACATCTTTTCATATAATTATATTCATTTTTAAGTATTTTTTGCATCTATTATTACCTTGTCTATTTCAACTTTATCATTTTTACTCCCAATCATTATTCTATTCATTTCAAAAGAATTTTTTAGCAAATTTTCTCACACATTTTTCTACTTTCGAAATACTTACAAAGGTATATTGCGGAAAAAAGAGAGAAAAAGAAGGAAAAGTTTGTTGGACAAATTGGTAATAAAATGATATGACAGAAATAATGATTAAAATTAATGAGATAATAAGTTGTAAATTGATAAAAAAAAATAGTTATGTGAAAATATGCAAAAAATTACAACAAATTTTGGAGGAAAAAAATCTTTCCCTTCTCCCAAATATATCCGTACCCTTAAAAATATGCTTGATGAGACTAAAGTTTTATATGCTACTTGTTGAATAAGGAGATTAGATGAGAAATTATTATTTTACATTAAAGATAATGAATTATATTAATAATGAGAAAAATAATATTAAAAAATGTTGTTATATATTAAATATAAGAAACAAGAAATAATATTAAAATTGAAAATTTAAGTAAAAAATAATATTAAAATTGAAAATTTAAGTTAAAAATTAATATTAAAATTGAAAATTTAAGTAAAAAGAGCTCATCCCATTATATTCATAACGATTATCGTAGATATGCCTAGTAACATATGAAAGTGTAAAGAAGATGACAAAAATAATTCTTTCAATCATTGACTATTTTGATATGCTTAAAAATTTTCAAACAAAAGTTTTTTAACTCTTTATAATTGCTATATTTTGTAAATATTTCTTCACATTTTTTATACAATTATTCTACTTTTTAATCACTTCAACATAATTATTTATATAACTAATTTATTTATTTTAAATTTATTATTACTCTTATCATATTATATTATTTTAAAATTTTTGACATTAAAATTTTTTCTTCTAAAAATTTTATTATTTTCCAAACATATTAATAATTTTTTTCTTAAATAAAGTTAGTGGTGCTAGAAGGTCTTTTGGCGGTCTTTCTAGTCTATTAAAAGTGGCCATTAAACAAATACTAAAATAGCAAGGAGTCCAAATAGGCTATGATGAGATCGGAACGGATGGAGGAGAAATCCAGATCCTCCGGTGCTGGAATCTTCCAAGCCACTCCTGGATGACACACGTGGCCGCTAACTCGCGAGAATCTAGGGAGTAGAACGCTATGCCGGTGCAGGGCCGCGACCGCTTGTCGGGGGGACGAGTCGAGACGTCTACTTTCACGTTCCGTGGTGGGAAACTTTTGTACATGCGTCAGACTCGGATCGCACAGCTTCAAAGTGGAATCTGCAAGCCACAAGTAAATTTTTTATTATTTTTTTCTTTTTTTCCAAAAAGGTGGAATCTACACCGAAGAGAACGAGCTCAGGGGAGGGAAAAAAAAAAAAAAGGGAAGGATAAAAGGGCAAAAAACTGAAGCTTAAAAAATTGTGCGGCTCACGCGAGATTTTTTCAGCCTGAGATAACGCCTTAACGGTTACAGGCGGCAAACGTGCTCGGGATGGGGTATGCTCGGTCCTGCTTTTTGCACGTGCAAACCACATTCAAAAGGCACGCATGGGAGGTTTTGTTCCCCATGAAATAGCAGACGTATCTTTTCCGTTAAGACGCCGGTACATTTTCTGTAAAATGAAGAAAATGTCTTTAAACTAACTACTAATACACTTGCAATGTATCCAAATATTATAGATATATTTAGTATTTCATTATATTATATTTTTAGCTATCTAAATATTTTAGATTTTTTGAAGTAATATGCTTATAATATTTGCAAAAAATTACAAATATATCATTTGGCTTAAAGGCATTATCATCATTTTAAAGAAAAATCTAATAGCATCCTAATGGAAGGACACATCACAATTTTATGTAAACTTTGTTAACATATTTGCAATTTTGGTAACACAGATGCAATATTGGTCAATCCTTATATACATATTTGCAAAAATCCCTTTTTAATTATTTTCAAACATTATTGAGACGGAACTTATCTCCCCTCGATCGACAAGCTTGGTACATATATTGATTTTGATCTAGTGCATACGTTTGCACCATGCAATCCATGTTGTGGGGTTCACTTGATCATGAATACAAAATCTAACTTATCTATTATATTTAAAATTATTCACTTTATTAGCATATAAATTTTCATCTAAATCAAACATGTGTATGAACCTCATCTTAAACTTATACAAAAGCATTGTAATAAATATAATTTAACGTAAGTATCAAGTTTAAAGTAATATTTTTAACCTCTAAATCATCTAGACTATATTTTTTTAACATAGGTAAATGATTATATAATGTATTATTATATTTTAATACGTATAAGACCCATTTTCTAGCGTACTATACTATATTATAGTGCAGCCCATCTTCACCAAATCATATATCTCTTTCTTTTTATATACATGATAATGGTTCTGTGTGCCCATTTGTTACTTAGCTAATTGACCATCTTGTTTTTTAATATTTTAATATTTTAGTTTTTATAAAAGTACATTTATATTTAGGGCATATTTGGCTATATTAAAATTTTTTGATTTTCATAAGTACCTTATTTTTAATTATTTTTCATGTTTTCCCATACAAGCATTATACTTTTCAATCATTCTACATTAATAGTCATATAATTAATCTATCTATTTTAACTTTTTGCTACTTATTATTACTCATATCATATCACATTATTTTTTGCAATTTAAAAAATTTTTACACTAAAAAATGTCATCCAAAATTTTATCACTTTCTAAATGCACACTTAGTTTATATATCAAAATTATCATCTTTGGGTTCTTATATTTTTTTAAAAAATTTTAAAAATAAAAATTGTATCATTTTTCATGTAAGTCTTGGGATTTGTGAACATCTTTATTTATAAATTTTCACTAAAATATATACATAAATTCAGAAATGATAAAAATTTAGCATGTAAATTAAATATTAGGAGCTTAAATAAAAATAAAAAATAAAAAATAAAGGAACTTGCTACTTTCGTATCTAAGAATTCTTTTGATAAGTTTGTTAAATAAGAATTAAGTGTACAAGATCATTATCTTATAAAATTTAAGAATGATAGTCTTGTTAGCCTAGACTAACATAAAATCTCAGCTAATTTTTATTTTTATTTTTATCCAACTAGTGCTTCTTGGTGCGAAAATGACTTAATATCCCAAATGTTGATTTTTGAGTGTAAAAATATAAGTATATTGAAAAATTGTAACATTTGATATATAAATTAAATATGCTTTGAAATTTTTTTACAAAAAATAAAAAATACACCTTTTACTTTACCATTGCCAATAAGATCATAACCAAAATTTAAATTATTGAAAAGTATAAATTGTTTTTATTGAAGGTGTGTTTGGAAAGCGATAAAGCTTTTTGATGAAAATTTTTTGGCATAGAATTTTTTGAAATGAAAAAATGATGTGATATAGTGGGGATAATAATGAGAGTGAAAAGAATAAAGCTCAAATAGATATGTTAGTTATATGACTAGTTATGTAAAAATAATTAAAAAGTAAGGTAGTTGTACATAAAAATTGAAGACATAATTAAAAATAAGATAATTATGGAAAATGAAAAGTTTCAAATTGAAAGCTTATTTGGGAAGTGATAAAATTTTGGATGAAAATTTTTTGTATAAAAGTTTTTAACTTGATAGAAAATAATGTGATATGATAGGGGTAATAATGAGAAGTAAAGAAAATCAAATTAAGATAGATAGATTGGTTGTATAGGCAATCGTATAAAAATGATTGAAAAGTAGTATAATTGTACAAATAAATGTGAAGAAGTGATTAAAAAACAAGATAATTATAAAGAATGAAAGGTTTTAGTTAGAAAACTTTTGAAGTTTGCCAAAAATAGGGGTGTTTGTTTATAAAAAAAATTTCAAACTAAAAATTTGCACTCTTTGCAGCTATCATATTTTTTTTATTATTTATCTACTTCTTTCTATATAATTACCTTATTTTTCAGTTATTTCTACACAGTTACTCATATATTTAACTTATCTATGTTGATTTTATTATCTTTACTTTTCATCATTACCCCTGCAATATCATATTATTTTTTTATTGTAAAAATTTTTATACAAAATTTTTTTTTTTATCAAAAGTTGTATTAGTTTAAAAAGTTTTTAGATTGTCATACATCCCTCATTGTAAAAGTGAAATGATATATTCAAAAGAGTAAGGTTCTACTCTACAGAACCTTGTAAAACAAGTGTGGTTAAAATGGAAAATAAGACAAATACTACCCACCGAAATTACCTAAAATAATTGAAGGGCAAAGACATTGGGTTTGACGGACTCTAGTCTAGTTGTTCCGACTTACAATGATAAGAGGAACGTTGGCCCTTCTCTACTCCTACCACGTACTCGACTGCCCACCCTTTTCCCCTTTACTGTGCCCGTATCATTGCGTGGCATCCTCCCCTTGCAAGAGAAGAGTCGCCACGAGTCCCTGCTTTAAGTTTGAATCTTATTTCTCCAGAGTTATCATGCAGATGGAGCTGGTAATTTTTTTTTTCCCTTTTTCGTACGGATAAATATCAGTTAGAAAATGGACGACTTACACCGGCCGATGATTATTAGGGCCTATTTCAAATCAGATTCTTATATCGAATCCACATCTTAGGTAAATCGGCATTTTAGATGAGAACGTAATGATGTATATTAAGAATGAATAAAATTATATTGAAAATGAATAAAATTATATTAAAAATTGAAAAAATGTATTGTAGAATTTTATATAGTTTAAAACAAACCCTAAATAAACAAAGTCCACGTGTCCGATGTACACATCCGTCATACAGCGTCTTCATGCTGCCACGGGCATGAAAGCTGCAATGAAAGAAATTAAGACGGCTGGGTGCTCCATTTCTCATTTTGTTTTTATCCCGTTTCCTTGAGGCAACAAGAAAAAAAAAAAAAAAGAACTTTTTACACCCCTGTTCCCTTTGACATTTCATTTTTTTTAAATATTTCTGACACAGTTATTTATTTTATCTTTGTTGTTTTGCTCCTGCTACATCACTTAAGTCTATTAAAAATTTTTATAATTTTTTCTCCATTTTTCCTTAAACAAACCAAACTTCTCTTAGAATCTACTTAGAAAAATAAAGTTAAAAGTATAAAAATAGAAATAAACATATTTTTAAAATGAAAAGAGTGATGTGATGCATTATAGTTAAAGTTAGAAGTAAGATGATAACGTTAAACGAAGTAATTATATAAAAATATGAAAAACGATTAGAATATAACAATAATCATTGATAGCTATACAATATTATGTGGTAATTTTGGATGATAATGAAATTACTTGAATAACTTTGAATTGAATTGAAATTCCTCGTCATGAGCAAGGTCTGAATTGAGTATTTAATTAGATATGACTATTAGTGTGCATATATTGATTGGCATTCACTGACGTGTATAAAGATAGGGGTTGTATAGAGAGATTTGTTTTCCATGGGACAGGCCAAATGTCGACTGTTTTTGTAGAAAAGGCTAACTGATGTTCAATTATACAACACTGAATTCTTTGGAAAATAAAAAGGTCAATTACTTTCCTTCGAAAGTCAGTTGTTTTTTGTTGTGTGAAAATCTTGTAAATAAGTCTCATTCAACTGTGCTCATGAACCAGCTGCGGGTAGCGCAGTTGGTTAGAGCCGTGGGCGTGCATACCTGCTGCCCAGGTTCGAATGTGCGAGCTGCCAAGTGGGAGTTTGATCTTCCTTTATGTGCTGGCGTGGGAGCTGGTGTCTCCCTTTGAGGCGGAGTGGGAGCAGTTATTTCCTTGATTCTTTAGTGGAGCTGTGTCTCCAGATTTCTTTGGCGGAGTTGTGTATCTCCGTATTTGTAAGAATGTCTCAGAAGTATAATGTAATATGTGTTGAGATGTATGTAAATATAACAATAAAAAAAAACTGTGCTCATGACCAAGACACCTTTTTGGGATAAAATGACTATAAAAAGAGAGCTCTTGACAACGATAATATATACATTTTTTGGGAAACAACTTTTGTGAAGACTTGTTAAAGGTGTTTAATGAGGATTGCTTCAAAGAGTTTTGGAGCTTGAAATGAAAGATTTACTATCATGTTGCCTATGCAGATGAACTGTACCATGGCTTTTTTTTGTTTTTCTAATTTGCTTTTGCATCACCTTAGTCTTGATTGTGATTAAACTAAGAAGAAATGAATTAAGTATGTTGATTACTCAATTAGTCACCTAGAGCTAAGATTGAAATTTGGAAAACAATTATTTGAATTGTACCATTATAAATTATATGATTAAAGTGATTAGTAGAACTTAAATCTTGTGTGCTTGAAGAGTACAGTAAAATGAGGAAGGATCGCATCATTATAATTGTATTGTTTTCGTGATTTGAAATTATATTGTGATTATGCGCGTGATTGAATTACTGCCATTTGTGTAAAGTTTCTCCATTAGCTATTACATGGAACCAACAATAACATTAAACAATAAGATAGTTCAGTAATTAAAAATGTAAAATTATAAAAAAATGCAAGCACTGAGAGTGTTAATTTATTATTATTATTATTATTATTATTTAAAAAAAAAAAGACCTTTAAGCTGAGTTGTAAAGCGCAACGATTCACGTACAAGTGGGACTTCCGCCGCCGCCGCATTCTGACTCAGGCGCATCATTTTCCGTGGTTTGCCTGTCCATTCCTCTTGTGCCTCGACAGGCTCGTGTAAACTCTCGCTGCCCGAACTATACTAGTAGCAGTAAAGAACTTTGCACCCTGATCTTTTGGGATTTTTACCAAATAACCCTATAATGTTTTATAAATTGGACCTTTTAGTTTACCTACTGCAAGGATGTGAAATGAGTCATGCATAATTCAAACCACATTCGACCGTTTTCATATTTCAAAGTGCTTCAAGAACGTCAATATAGTATCAGGGTTTGGTTACCAGTAGCTTGGTATGGCAATATTCTAAAATTCTAAAGGGTGTATTTTGCACATATCTCACTAAAAGTATCAAATCTGTAATCCAGGAAAATTGTAGGGTCTAGTCTGCAAAAACCAGTTACAGTCCTATTAATGATGCTGTAAAGCTGGTATGTAGTTTATGACAAGGACGATGGATTCCTCACTAAAAAATGATTGTTTATTAAAAACTTTTTATACATATATTATTAAATTGGATAATGTGCAAATATATTCATTTAGTTTAACCTCAATTGTAGTTATACCTAAGAAGTTTCAGAATTGCAAATAACTCATACATAGTTGAACTATAATTGCAAATATACCCTTGCTGTTATAACATGATGGCAGCATAATGACATGAGTATATTTGTGAAATAATACAAACTACAGGAGTATTGCAAAAGCTAAATATATCTATTTAATTTTTTAAATTATAAATATAGTTTACATATCTTTGCAAATATGCTCACATTATGACAGTGCAGTAACAATGCTATAGTGGCATAGTGTATTTGTAATTATGATCTAACTATGTGGGATTGTTTACAAATTCTAAAATTAAGTAGGTATATTTGCAATTATTATCAAACTAAGTTAATATATTTGCAAATCATCTCATTAAATTCCTACGGCACCTACAACGAAATGAAGGAATGCAAAAACTTTATGCAGTCATGACAATAACTAGAGTAATGAAAGATTGCAAGCCTCCTATTAACAGCAAAAGTTTAATTTACTTCAACCCTACTGTCCAAGCAAATGTTTAATTTGTATAGAGGTGTGATCATGTTAACTTGGGCTAAGGGGTGGTTTACTTAGCCCATGCCAATAAATCTATTATTTTTTTCTTTTTTATAAACTTGTTAATTTAGGTATATGTAATGTCTAAATCAAATTTTACCATTTTTAAAGATGTGTAGGTTTTTAAATGTTTAAATCAAATTTTACCATTTTTCAAGATGTGTAGATTTTTAAAAATAAGATATTTTATTAATTTTTAACCATTTAAAATGCTAAATACTCTTATTTAAAAAAATCAAATAAAACTTATATATGTGTTCAAAAATGATAAAATTTGATTTATACAGAAATACATCTACATTAACAAGTTTATGAAAAATAAAAAATAATAAAAGAGAATTTTATTAGTATAGGTTAAGTAAACTATTATTTTGTCTAGGCTAACAAGATAATTTTTCATTTGTAAACGGGTTGAGGTTGATTTTTGCTGAGATTTTCATAGGATAATCCTATTTTAAATCTCAATTCAATCTTATTTTTAAATTTGGACCGAGCCCTAAATTAACGCGAACAAAATTGGTCTAAATTAACCTTATACAAAACGGTTTAACTTAAGATACAAATGAGGTTAATGAACTGCCCAAATTATTTAAATAATATACTATTGAAAATAATATATAAGATGAAGAATAGGATTAATGAATATGATGCTACTCATGTCTACAAGGATGATCTTAAAGGATTTCTTATGTTTCTTACAATTAACTTGAGCTTGTCGCTAGCAATGGTATCTGAACTTCACAATAAACTTAGAGGTAATGTGTTGGCTCCGGAAAATAAATAATAAAAAACAGCAAAGCTTGCACAAAACATTTAAACAACTCCGGTGATACATTAACAATGTTGGGATTAATAAGGATCTGTTTCAAACAATACGTGATTTTTGAATGGAATCTGTATGTGAGATGAAAATGTAATGGGGTGTATTGAGAATAAAAAAATTTGTATTGAAAATTAAAAAACTGTCTCGATAATTAAAAAATTATCTTAAAAAACGAAGATACAAAATTAGTTTAAAAATTTTATTTGACTTGAAACAAGCCCTAACAGCAACGGTCTGAATTACTCCACGCCAGAGTCCAAATTGGAAAAGTGAAAAAAGAAGAGGAAATGATCTGGCAACTTGCAGGTAGGTAGTAAAAATTAAGCGACGAAGCCAGGAAGTGGCCCCGCCACGTGGAATTGTTCTTCCAACTTCCACAAATTTTTATATTGTCAATTTCTCATCCTTATGATAATCCGATGCCTGGTGCTTGTATTGGCCGGTTAAAGGAAGCATCATTTCGTTACCCACCATAAGAAAAATATCATCCATCTCCTCAGCCATTGCAAAGTTGTTTGTTTGATTCCGTCAAATAATAATAATCAAGAAATAATGAGCATTTCTTTAATGTGGTTGTCCAGCAGCATGAGAATATTAAGATTGATACGTGAATTGATAAACATGTGCCATGTCTCAGCCGTTCATACAACGAGCATCGGTGGAACATTGGTGGCTGTGTCCACGCGTACCTTCATTGCGAAGTGGCCGCAGGAAAATCGAAGGGCGCCACAGGAACAATGGTGGAGGAGATTATCTCGCAATAAAAGGGATTTTGGGATACTGGTAACGAATGATTCGATATTTACTCACTGTAAGTATGAAGGCTACATGCTTACATAATTTTTTAATTCTCAAATCTAATCTATTTATCAAGTTTATTCAGGTTTAAAGAATGACGAATGTTGCAAACTTTTTATACTATATTTAGGAATTTTTGCAAATATATTTGTAAACTTTGACCACTATTGCATCATATCTTTAAATTTGCCAAAATTACAAATATATCAAAGAATTTACATAAAATTACAAATGCATTCCTTTTCATTATGACATTGATAGCTTTTTCTATAAAATGATAATAATGCCAGCGAAGTAATACACCTACAATTTTTATAAATATTGTACGCATATTTGTAAAAAATTTAAAATAATAATGTAGATGAAAATATATAAAATAATGAAATAGCAAATGTGTCTACAATAATTGAAAATATTATAAGTATATTACTTTGTTTAAATGTCATTTTTATCATTTACAAAAAATTTAACAGCATTCTAACAAAAGAAACACATTTATAATATTGTGCAAATGTTGGAGGTATATTTTTAATTTCAGCAAACTAAGGGATATTACATCAAACTTTGCAGTCATATTTACAAAAATTTTCTATATTTATAACATAAAATTTCAAAATTTTTAATAATTATATATTCACTCCCAAAATATGTTACTTTTGACAAGATGATATTTTTCGACACAAATTATTTTTGGCAATATAATAAATAAGACATATTAAACATGATAAATAGTTTAAATCTAAAAATTTATATTTTAAAATAAAAAAATAAAGGACAAGTATGGAGCCTTTATATTTACCTTTAAGTATTGAATCATTATTATATATTATATACTTTAAGTACCGAATCATTATCCATATATATTATATACTCCTGTTGTATTTTTACACAAGCTAACAATGATCAACATATATATAATTATATAAACATATAATGTCCTATTTATGTTCAATATATAGTCAATAAATATTTTCATTACAATTAGTGAACTGCATTACTAAAATAGAAAATGTTCACAATATGCTCTATAAAATAATAAAACTAATTGGGGCTCATATGATATTTGTATTCCTAGATGAGCAGACAAAATGGGATACAAACCAAAATTTGGAAATATATAGGCAAATTCCACATAACCTCGTGAATTTTATTCCTACTTTTACTTGTATCCATGAGCTTTTTAAAATTCTACGTATATTTATATCCATGTATTTTGCTTTAAATTCTATTCATATCTACCACCCTTTATGAAATGATGAATACATCTAAACTTTAAATATAATTCTCTAAATATTCATATTTAAACAAATTTTTAGTACTATTACAACTATATAATCATACTCTTACCTCTATAGAATCATATGTCATTCGAATATCATTTTTATTTATAAATTTATAATTAGGTTTTGGGCAAATTTATCATTCACATATGGGTGCAGGTATGAATGAAATTTTGGACAAATACATGTGTATATTCGAAAATTTTGAAAGATTGTGGATATAATTTAAATTAAGAACAAAATTTATAGGTATATATTGGATTCTCCCAAAACGTATTGAATTGTTTACAGAAGTTTCAATGCAATATAAAAATAATTAAGGCAAGCATTATTCTTGATGCGAGCATCCAAATGAAAAAGATAGCACTTGTGAACATTTTTAATTTTAAAATTTGGACCATCCCCATTAAAGAAGTTTCAAATTCTATTATCCTATGATTCCATCATTCTAATTCTTTTTATTTGTCAAAGCATCTCTTTCATGGTTGATTTTTCGACTCCCAGCCTATTATGTCAATATCCAAACTACAGGGCACATTTCAGAGTGTTAGTTCAACTTGATAATAAAATTAAATTTTAATATATGGTTTAGCATTTAGTTTACCATAGTACTAAAAACTATTTCAATCAAATTCTTGCGTGGATTATCAGAAATGTAAAATCATGTGTAAATCAAGGAAAACACTAATATTCATTCACACATATACACACGCACACATTGATAACCGCTTTAGATGTAAAATATACAGTTCTTCAAAAATTCACATATTTGGTTGGAGACTGATAAGCGTTCCCTAGCCCACAGAGTCAAAACTCGGCTAAAAGGGGAGTCATGTGTACCTGCAACCTATGCAACGATGGAATAGAGGACCAAGTCCAGCCACGCATTTGGAAATTGCACTGTTAATTGCAATTTGACAAAGGTGATTGAGTCGGGAAAAATGGCGACAACGGCGTCGAGCTACATCTATGAGAGAATGATATGGCTGCCAAAGCACAAGAACTCAGAGAGGACGGGCATGCTTGTACTGGTGTGTTGGAGATTGCGATACTTAGAGAAATAGGGGAAGGATGGATGGAAAGCTACCGGACTACATAGTCGTTCATGATTGGTGCTTAAATGATTGAGATGATTTTAAAGAGTGCTCATCACCTCATGGGAGAAGACTTTCTATCACGATGTAGTTGTGGCAAGATGGACAAATCAGTTTGAATATAAACACGGATACAAGAAGGAAAGCAGGTGGTTTAACAGGCTATACGACCATTGTAAGCGATTCAACTGGAGAGTCTATGCTCGGTATTCGGTGTTAAATGGGATTATGGATGCATTGATGATGGAGGCTCAAGCCATTTTACGTGGAATGCGGTGGATGATTGATTCCAATGAAAAAAAAAAAAATGTGGTTCTAGGAAGCGATTCTCTCGTGCTCGTAAACACCGATAGGGATAGAAACGTAGACTTATCCCACGCAGAGGTGGTTAACTTGCTGTTGAAATCAAATATCAGGAGGCAAGGGCCGAGAAAGTGCCGTACCCTCGCATGCTGAGGACGGGGAACAATCCACCCTATTGCAATTTTGAATATATCTCTGTAACGATAATGATACGCGAACAAAATAGTTTTCCAACGAGGCACTGTGCAAGCTCTCGTCTGAGGAGTGATAAAATTTTTATATAAAAAATTTTTGACGTAAAAGTTTTAAATTAATAAAAAAAATGATACAATATAACGATGGAAAGCACTTAGTCTCAGTGCACTTAGGTGCATTTAGCTCTTTTTTAATTTTTTTAAAAATTTTTTATATAATTTTTAATCTAATTGTATTTAATCAAATTTTACCATTTTGAAAATTTTTAAATATATTTTTCAAGGGCATTTTTAATAATTTAAAATAGGATAATTCATTATCACATCACATCAAAAGTAGCGCGGATTCTTCTTGTCCTTCCCGAGTGCAAACGGTCTTAGTTAAATAGATTCATCATCATCATTATCATCATAAGCCATTTCCCACCTATGTGGGGTCGGCTGCATGGATTCTATTGTGCCATTCTTGGCGATTTAAGACTAAATTTTCAGTAATATGTAATATTTTTAAATCTTGTTTAATTACTTCCATCCAT
>JAXCLR010000001.1:72017944-72034736 GCA_035584095.1 Annona squamosa
AGCCTGACATGCCAACCCTCGCTTTTTTCCCGGGCTTGGGACCGGCAGTAAGATAGAAACTCTTACTGGCAAGGTTTCTTAGTTAAATAGATTACTTATTAAAAATGAGTCCGTTGGATTTTGATTTAACATTAAGGTGGGCCGGTGATCCTATTCCATTAAAGTATATTCCAAAAATTTCTTTTATTAATGATTCAATATGTTCATGTGTATATATAGAGCCTCGATACGTAAGTATTTTGAGCTTTTTTTAATTTTTCTTTTTATTTTTATGTGGGCCTATTTGTAATATTTCGATACGTCAAAATCTGTCAATTTTAAATTTGTGTATTTTTAACATAAATATATTGCTCTTATTAAATGTCAAATAAGGATAAAAGTATTGATTTTTGAAATAATAAAAAATTTAAAAATGAACGCCTTTAATGTGTGAAACAAATATATGCCTACCTACATAAAAACGAAAAGAAAAATCGTAAAAATAAAGGGCTTAAAATACCTATATATGTTGATCACTTGATCCGTGGTACATTTCTGTATATTAATCATTATTCTATATGTCAACACTTGCATAGACAATTGTTTTAACATTAGTATATGCCAGAAACCTGTACAAGGTTCAATTTTGATTTCCAAGCTGAAGTAATAGTCTCCGTTCAAAAAAATAATAATAATAAAAAATCATTACCCTATATATATGGTGGAAGGGGGCTTATCTTGGTGGCTCAAGTTAATACTAACTCTAATTACCTTGGGCTGATGGCATAATTTTTTTTTCTGTTTATAAAAACGTCGTCGTAAGAGCATTTAATTCATATTAAAATTTATGATTCTTGGATATGTATATAGATTGTATCGATAATTTATACATCAATGTTTTTGGCTGAAAATGACTAAAATAGCCTTAAAACAGTTGATTTTTAAGGGGATATTGGTTAAACTAAAAAAAATTTTAAATTAAAATTTTTCACTTTTTAGGGGTAATCTATTTTTTAATTATTTCTTCACTTATTTTTATACAATAATTTTATTTTTCAATTATTTTTATACAACTACTCATACATCTAACATGCATATTTTAATTTTATTCTTTTTACTTTACATTATTACGTCTACCACATCACATCATTTTTAATATTTCACAAACTTCTGCACAAAAAAATTTTCGTTAAAAGTTTTATCACTTCCTAAACACACCCAAAATAATAGTAAGCTATTGGATATATTTTTTTAATAACATAGCCAAAACTTGAAAGACATTAGTCTCATGGATTATGTATACATTTCATCCTCGGAGCATAATTATATACACCATGATATATTTTAGATTAAAATACAATATTTATGTATTTTATTTTATTTTCACTTTTATCTAATTTTTTCTTCATAAATATGTTTTCCTAATTGTATTTAATCTATATATCAAGTTTTACTATTTTAAAATATTTTTACACATTTATTTTTGATTTTTTAAAATTGTCAATTTCAAGGGCATTTAAGACATTTTCCACCCTTAAAAAACTTGATTTTTAAAAAATAAAAAATAAAAAATAAAAATGTATAGGTATTATAAAATAGAAAAACTTGATATAGATTAAATACAATTATGAAAACATATTTACAAAGAAAAAATTAGATAAAAGTAAAAATAAAATAAAATAAATAAATATTGTATTTTATTCTAAAATATATCATGATGTATATAATTATACACCTCCATCCTTTTGCAACCTCGCAATTTCTTTCACAGGGTTCAAATTTTTATGTTTTTTAATTTTTTATGAAAATGTTGTTTCAAGTGTATATATTAAATTTTATAATATTTGAATACATGTATCCATTCTTTTACTTTTAGGGTGTGTTTGAGAAACGATAAAACTTTGGAATGAAAATTTTTTTATGTAAAAATTGTTAAATTGGTAGAAAAAATGTCATATGATATAGATAATGATGATAAAGTGTATTTACTAAAATGTCAATGATTTTTAAAAATTCAAAAAAATCTAAAAATCTCAAAAAATGATAAAAATTGATATATTCGTTAATTATACTTCAATTAATAGTTATCTAAAAAAATTTTAAAAAATTAAAAAGTGGGTGTATGTACCCAGGAGTATAGGACTAGATCCCATTTTTAAAGGTTTGTTTTGGCTAACCATCCCAATGTAGCAAAATTACAACGCTAACATTTTTTTTTGGTAAGGGTGTGTTTGAAAAGTAATAAAATTTTAAATAAAAATTTTTTAACGTAAAAGTTTTTAAATTCAAAGAAAATGATTTGATATGATAAGAATAATGGTAGGAAATAAAAAGAATAAAGTTAAAATACATAAATTAATTGTACGAGTAATTGTGTAAGAATAATTGAAAAACAGAGTAGTTATATACGATGACGTGTAGAAAGGATTAAAACATATGATGGTTATGGAAATTAAAAAATTTTAGATTGAGAATTTTCTATTTAATAAGTTTTTGTGGTGTCCAAAACCTTCCAAACATAACAATTTTTTTTACTAAAATTAGCTTATTTTTTAAGAATTATAATATTATTTTTGATTGGTTCTATAATATTACTTTTAATATGTATTTATATTACAATTAAGTTCAAAAATCATTACAAATCAATTTCTAATATCATTACAATTTTGGTCTTTTCATCATCAAAGAGTAGACCAAGCGCTCAGCACACAAAAGCCATACCTCCTCCTATAAGGATAAGGAATGAAACATTCAATCTCATGCTAACCCCAATGAAATAACAATTTTGCCAGAGTGACCAGAATTGCGGCGCCCTTAGGGCATGTTTGGTAAGATATAGAAGTGAGAAATGGTGCTAAAGTATGGGAGCATGTTTCCTGAGACAGTTATTTACTCTATCAATCATTATATTTTTACACTTTTACCCTTATATTCTAATTATTTTTTCTTTCAACAACCCTAACTATTTCAAATTTACCCATATTATTTTCTATCAATCACAAAATTTTTAAAATATTTTAGTTCTCACTTTCTACCCTATCCCTCAATGCCACTAAAATATTAATTATCAAACATCCCTTAGATAAGACTAAAACCTTCAAAACTTTCATAAGCCCTAACTAGCATGCAATATTTAGCTATTCACTCCTCATGATTGTGTCAACACTTGGGCTAAGAACTTTTACAGCTCACACCTTCCGGTAGTGATTCTAAAAATGTAAAAAATGAAGGAATTGAATGGATACATTGGGGTATACTAAAGTGAGAATAAACAAGATAATTATATAATGAAATAATTTAAAGTTACTAAAGAATAATTTAAATATAAAGATAGAAATAAAAAAGTATGATAAGTGTAAAAAATTTGAAGACTTTGTCTTTTTTATTCTCGTCCCTACACACACTAATGGGGTGTTCCAAGGCATTATAGATTCTTAGATGGAATCTTTAATACCATTTCCAATACAGCTTTTCCATTCTTAAGACAGCTTTTTTAATTTAGCTTTATTCATTTCCAATACAATTCTAGTTGTTTCTAATACACATTATTACATTCTTATCAATATAGATTCGATCATAGAATCTTGTATGACTAGGAATAAGCATAAATTACTGAACAGCTCTCTAACCGGCTTCCGAATCAATCATCACTTTTTCTTTAGCACTCAATGGGTCAATCCATCTGTCAGGTGGTGGGCGTATCAAATGAAGCAAGGGACTCACGGGATAGGACGAGATGCGATTTTTATTAAATCTTCTTATTTTTAATACAATTTTTTATTGTTAAATGTATAACAACTTTAATTTTAATTCCCATCATCATCGTCGTCGTCAGTTTGAATGGAGGCTAACCTTAGATTTCTTACACGCGCACATTGGTGTTTGTCATATGACCATCCAATGTTGATTGATATTTTTTTTAAATTTCTAATATCGGTCTTTATTTCACAATCGCTCTTTATCCAATCTACTCAATTTCAAATCTCCTTGTATACTCCTGAATCCCTAATGCGAATAAGAAAAGTTTTGGCCCTCACGAAATATAATCTATCACCATGCGAAGATATACACGTAACTATCTACTTGTTCACACGTGTGAAGCTACGGTTGTTTGACATTCTCAAAATTTTTTTAGTTAATTTGCAAATACCTGCATAATTCAACTATAATTGCAAATACATTTATGTAATTTTAAAAATGACAAATAACTTCACTTGTTTTAATTATAATTACAAATATACTCACGTTGTTTTGGCTCTGCTGTAATAACATAAGTATATTTGCAATTATATGCAAACTTTATAGATATGTTTATAAATTATATATATATATATATTTATAAATATGCCTACATAGTTTGCATATATTTGTAAATGTACCAAGGCTTTAAGGATGCTATAACAAAAGCATGATAACGCTATGATAGCATGAGCATACTTACAATTTTGGTCAAGCTATATAAGAATTATTTATAATTTTTGAAACTGTGTAAATATATTTACAATTGTGGTCAAACTATGTGGATGTATTTGCAAATTACCCAAAATTATCCTTTTTTGTATGTCTCTTCACATGATTTGATCTTTTATTGCTTAATTTTTGTATTTTTCTATTATTATCTTTATACTTCTCCATAATTTTTTCCATTTTTTTCACTAGTCATCAAACACATCTTTCTTTTATTTTCCCCAGAATTTTCCTAATACATACCAACCTGCATGATTCTTTTTTATTGATGATTCCAACATACATGATTGTTTGGTGTGAGTTGAAAATGACGAGCTTGAAATAGGCAACGAGTGGTGGGGGGTGTGGTTGTATGCACCCGGCTGCATTGAGGCTCAATGCACTCAGGTGCATACAATCATTTTTTTAATTTTTTTGAAAATTTTTTACACAACTCGTAATTTAAGTGTATTTAACATGTGTATCAATTTTTACCATTTTTGGAGATTTTTAAATATTTTTTCGAATTTTTAAAATTACTAAAATGTCACTGATTTTGAAAAATCCAAAAAATATCTAAATGTCTCTAAAAATAATAAAAATTGATACATATGTTAAATACACTTAAATTAACAACTTCATAACAAAATTTTAAAAAAAATAAAAAAAATAAGTGTAATAGACCCGTGCACATTGAGGCTCAATGCGCTCAAGTGCATACGATTGCACCCCCAGTTGTGACAGCATTCATTACACTTGGATCCAACATTTTGCTTGAATATTTTAGTTTGAACCTAGATCACTAGATGGTCTACCCGTTGATGGGTGGGCCAATGTTCTACAGCCCAAGATTTGGACAATACAAAAATAAAAATAATTAAGTAGACCGTCGTGGATGTGTTTCATATGAAATGTGGTGATTCGTATTTAATTAATATGTTATGCACCAATCGGATGATTGAACATGGTCCAATATGCGACAATTAATGTCCATTCCACCATCCAACAAAGAGCTGTTGTTGGATGGCCCATCCAGTCACACCCCTTTGTATTCTTCCGAATGCAACTTGTCTCGAAGATGATTGATGTAACATTGTAACCTTATTTCTGTGTCCTTGGTATGGCGCTTTTAAATAAACTTTTTCAAAAATATTTCTTTTTATTATATTATATTATTATTCTGATGATTTTACATTTCTCTAGGCTATTTCGTAAGTTGAAAATGAAAATAAAAATGCTCATTAATTATTCAACTACATTTTTTTCCATTTTTACATGTATTTTCCAATTATTTTTCGTAAATTTTAATAAACTATCTGCTTTATTTTTACCTTTTCTTACTTTACTCCGATCTTCACCGTTCCATTCCATTTCATTTCATTCCCATCATTTCACCCTCAAACATTTATAATTTATATGCCATACATGCTATCATTCATTTGTTATTTTCAGATTGTATATAAAAAATAATAAAAACCAAACGTAATTATCTAGATACATATCCCGGGCTCATCCCCAAGAGGTTTTTTGAACTAGACCGATTAATTGAGCTAAGATGAACCATTTGACAGACAAATAAAACGGTTCTCTTCAGTTTGAATGGTGCAAACGTGTCGACTCGTGCCAGAATCAGGCATCGATCGGTACGAATGTGTCCTAATTGAGATAATTCTAATCTATTCTAATATATTCCTCTAATTTATTCGAATAATTTGTATCTGGAAATATAGGAATAAAAACGTTTGCTTGAAACCGACGAGAACATAAACAGATAGTATGGTTATCACCAGCAATTTCAAATGTCATTGAAACGAACATCACAACCAGATCGGATTGTAGATAATGATCATAATATGGACAACACGCAGATCAGCTTTTTATTTAAAAAGACGATATCATAACATATATATGTATGACTAGTAAAAGTATACACAATAAATAGTTGCGAGGTGGTGATGACGACGACCACGACAAAAAGATTAAATTAGCTAAATTAAGCAATATCTTAGGCAATAATTTGTTTCGATTGTCCATGATCCAAGCAGTCTTAAAACTCTAAATCATTCTTCCTCCAGTTTCCAGCTAGAAAGACACAGTGCCTTCTAAAAGGAGTCAGTCTGGCAGTTTAATGGTCATTTAAAACAATATTGACGTTGCGTTTTTATTTTAATCATCTCAATCTAATAATTTAACTTTTCTATAGTTAGTTTATTTCAACATATACTTATATAGTTTGACTATAACTATAAATATATTCACATAGTTTTAAAAATTGTAAATGACTCAACATAATTTGATTATAATTGCAAATATATCCACGCCGTAAAGATTATACAGTTCGTATACATGGGTATATTTGAAAGTACGGTCAAACTATATAGAAGTTATTTGTAATTGTTGAAACTATGTTGGTATATTTGCAATTAGTTAAACTAAGTGGGTGTATTTATAAATTATCCTTATTTTAATACCTGTATACAATTCCATGCAGATTTGAGACTTTTTCCCATTTCGAATTAACAACATTGTTTGAGAATTGAAAGCTTTGTTTCAGTGTTTTAGTATTGGGTTCCTCGGTATCAAAATGCAACAAATGGAAGTGGTTAGACACGTGGGCTCGTTGATGGGCGTTGTTGTCAGGGTTTGAATCTCATATATGAGATTTCATCCCACATGTGGAACAGTTAGTCTCCCATGTGTAGTAGATGCGGTCTCCCATGGTGGAGAGCATTTAGTCTCCTTCTTTGTAACAGAGTAAGAAAATTTGTAATAGGATACTAATATGGTTGATTTGTAAGATGAAATGAAATTAAAATGATATAAGAATTTGGACTTGATTGTAATATATAAAACAAATGAGAGCGGTCAAAACGGACACTAAAGCGCAATTGCACCAAACGCAAAACAAAGCTTGAAAATATGAGGAGGTCCTCTTGGTTTTCCTTCTTTAAGCAGAGGATAAAAGGCAAAATAAATCATCAAAGAAAGTAGATGAAACAATTTGACATAGTACAGGCCAAGTTTGGTAAGAGGTCAAAAAAGTGAGATTTTTTTATATTTTGAGTGAAAAAATTGAGCGACTTAAAAATACACTCACTTTGTTTGATCATAATTGTAACTATACTCATAAAGTGTTAGAAATTATAAATAATCTTATGTAATTTGACTATAATTACAAATATACCTATATCGTTATAGCTCATCACTGCATTGTCTCACTATGAGTATATTTGCAAAAATAAGCAAACTTCAAATATACTCATGTAATTTACATATATTTGTAAATATATCTACGTTATGAGGTGCAGTAATGTATTATAATGGTTTAGCTATATTATAATTATAGTTAAACTAAGTGAGATTATTTAAAATTTCTGCAAAGATGTAAATATATTTGTAATTATAATCAAATTATGTTGAGGTGTTTGTAAATTATCCAAAAGTTTATGGGAAAATTTTAAAAAAATAGAAATGTGATATGATACAATAAAAAATAATCATTAATAGTAAAGAAAATAAGATAAAATGGATGGTATATTTTTATTAAAATAATTAAAATTATAGTTGTAATAATAAAATTGGTAGGTTAAAGAATTACAATGTCAAATCGTATCATGAGGCATGTCGGATAAAGTGAGAAAATTTCTCTTTTATGAAATGCAAAACAAACACGATAAATATAAATAAAAGGAGTAAAATAGACTTCTAGAGCCTTGGTCTTGTTAACCTGGACTAAAAAAATTTCAGTGTTACCCGAAGCCTCTTTATCTATATTAAAATTATTTTATAAAATTGTTAGTCGAGATATATTTAATACATAAATGAAGTTTTGCTGTTTCTAAATAGTGTGTGTGTATATATATATATATATATTTAAATAAAAGGTATTTTATTCGTTTTTATCATTTAAAATGATTAAAATATCTGTATTTAAAAACACAAAAATATATTCACATTTACAAAAATAATGAACTTGGTTTATGAGTTAAAGATTATCAGTTTTTTTGAAAAAATTTACAAAATAGGTAAAGTGGCCTGAGATAACACTTGCATTTGTTAACTGGGCTAATAAGATCAGACCTCAAATTAAAATTGGGGCTAAATAGATTCAGCAATGCCTGAGGCGAAATTTAGGAGGCCAGTATTGAGCTTGAATCATTACCTTCACCCATATGATCAACTTGGGCTTGCAGCTATTAACATGAATACTGGAGTTGCTCCGGTTCAGGGCCGTATGCGAAATTGAGCAGGTGAATCCTGTCGTAATAAACAACAACGGCAACCTAATTTTAAGGCTATAAAGCTCGAAAATAACTTTAAATCGAATACGCACCCACAAAATCTTCTTCTTTCTACGAGATTCAGAGTATGTACAACTTCCCATCCATCGTATTTTCCTTGTGCGAATGAACCCACGGCATGAAAACTTATTATCTATCGAATTTCTAATATTTTACATATAAATTTCATAATATCATCATCTAAATAACTAATCAAGACATTACAATAAACCTTTCCATTAAAAAAAAAACCATTTATAATAAACCCAAAAATCCAAGGGAATCAACCAGCCCTTTGTTGTACTACCTGAATATCGGAAGCCCAGTTAATGTCTTGCCCAAGCCCAGCCTCCTGTGATCTAGAAAGAAAGAAAGTTAAAAACCGACCCCTGTAAATTGGGAATCAGCAACAGCGGCATCATTATAAATCAGAAAGGCCCTGAAGGAGGGAGAGCAGGGGATTTTACAGCAGCAGCAGAGGAATTGCAGAGATGGCTAAGTTCGATCCATGGCCCGTGTTTTTCAGGCGAGAGTTCAACAGGAATTGGCCATTTCTCGTCGGATTTTCCATCACCTTCGCTCTCGTTACCAAGTTCAGCCTCGGTCTTACCGGTATCCATTTTTTATTTCTCACCTTCTTTTGCCCATCTCTCCTTCTCGATAGTATTCTCTCTTCGAGTCTCTTACTCCCCTTCTTTTCTCATTCCACAGAAGAGGATGCCAAGAACTCCCCCTTCGTGCAAAGGCACAAGAGGTAAGGCGAAAGGAAATCACGAAATTATCTCTTAAGAACAATCTAATTCGCATTTTTTTTCCTTTGTCCCGTTTCGTATCCTTTACCTAGAACTGTTTTTAGATGGACTTTGAATTGAAAGAAATGTTATTTGGGTATTAGGTTTTCCGTAGGATCAGATCTGCCCTGATTCCAATCTGAGTAGTCCCTTTGAGTTTTCGCTCTTCTATGTTAGGTTTTTGTGTTTGTTGCTGTCATCAACTATTAGAATATACAAAAAAGTTCTCCATTGACAGTTTGTGATATATATAGTTTTTTGGTAATGTTTGAATATTCAGATTCTAGATCCCTTTGGCAATGCGTGGTGAAGCGCTGGTTTTGATAATGTTGATATATGGAAAACTTCTAGTATCGTTGTCTCATGTGGTCTTGAAGAGCGCAATATATAGGCTATTGCAAAGGGGAAAACCTAGAGCCGTGTGCTTGAATGGAGACTGCAAGATGGAAACTGGTTGGATTTGATATATGCAGAAGAGGATAGGTATTCCTTGTAAGACATGAAACATGGTCGAAGCTAGATTTATGTTTAAGGTCAATCGCTGATTGATGCAATAATTATTAATTGTTAATCAGATAAAAACTTTATTCGTCCATAAATTGATGCAAGATGAGAACCAAAAAAAATGCATAAGACTTCAGATTGTTCTCCTTATATTCTATTTAACCATAAAGTGTGTAAAACATATGTTCATTTTAAACCTCGGACAGATGAATCAATTCATTGGCGTTGGTGTCATGGTCTAGCTGGCACTTCAAAAAGTGTAACAACAGCAAAATAAGAAGGAAAATTCATAAAGTTCGCTGGGGCTAGATTCACAGTTAGGATTAGGGAACTGGTCATACTTCAAAAGACTGAGAAGCGGTGAGAGTTTTTTGAAGGAATAGAGTTCCCCAGAGATGTAATAACTAACCTACATTGGCTTCAGCTCTGACTCACTGCATATAGTCTAAATAAATGAGGTCCTTTGTGTCTATAGCCAAACAAAGGGAGAAAAGTACAAGCGTCAAATAAATCATCCAAATATGGTCAATGTTTAAGGGGGCAACATGGGATTCCTTGGTTCCTAGAATCCTATGACACCTGAGGGACTTTAAAGGTGAGACAAACATTAATGGGTCCCCGTTGGAGAGAGAAAACTCCGACATGGATTTCACCAATACAAATTTCCCAAGAGGACCCTTAACAGTTAAATGGTTTTAGAAAATCAACTTAGATCATCATAAAAAAAAGAATTTGGCTAAGTTACTATCATCTAACACTTCTCTATTATTGTTGTCTTTCATCTGCCCTTATCCATTGAGTTGGCTGCCTTGAGTGTTGGAATTGATCCATCAGGAACTCCCCCAGTGTCATTCGACACATTAATTTTTTAGGCCTTTCTGCTGATTTAGCGGACTCAAGAGTAGGATCCAACAGACAGGTTATTTTAAGGGTCTTTGCTACGACGTTATCTTTGCATTCCTTCATTGTCTAGTGGTTGAAGCTCCAGTGGAGTGCTTGAATGCAATTTAGGAAAGAGGAGGCTGCGCAAAAGAAACAGTATTCCTCTGGAATTATTTTCATAGTCAGGATATTCTTATTCAAAATTAAAAAGGAATATTTGAAAGCACTTACAAATTTGTGTTTTCTGCTGATCTATGGTCGATTTAGTGTTCTTTTTTTTTATTTTTTAGGCATTCATTTGTTCAGTTACAAACACCCGTTGAACTACTTTTATCAATATAAGTGCTAAAAGGCCCTCTCACTAGAAATTAGTCAAATACTACCAGATGATTAGAGGATGTAGCAGATTCTTTATTTCATTAGAAAATAAAGAACAAATTACACCGAAATGGTCTGCTATTGCATATGATCTTCACAGGTTAATTTAGAACACTTATTGATTAGGTATTACTGTGCTTGCATCTGGTGCCTATTCTAGTGATTGGTGAATAAATTAGTATTTGTGAAATTGCATTTTAACACAGAACAAAATGGGCGGCATCCATGTTGCCTTCCTTAGCAAACTTTATCCCTGCATGGGATCCTCCCAAGCAAACTCAATCCCTACATGGGGATTGCATCCATGGTGTCCTCCTAAGCAAACTTGACCCCTGCATGAGGATCCTATCCATAGGGTTCTCCTAAGCAGCTTCTTCACCTGAGCTTGCTGCTTGCTATTTTATCCCTGCAGACTTGGCAACCGTAGGCCAATGTAGGGTGAATCTGTGCAAGGCTTCATTGGGAGGCTCTCAATCTATCCTGCTGAAGGCTGACATCTTTAATTCTTTTTGGCATTCTTATGAACCATTTTACAGTTGTTTGCAGAATACCTGCATAGTTTCATGGATATTATATGTCCCTTCATTTTATGAAATGCAAGTAACCTTAACAGCTTTCAACAAAAATTCTAGGTGAACAACACCGATGCTGTTCCTTCCATGTTTGCCCATTAAATGTGGTTTTAAATATCTAAAATACCCTCAAGCTCTTTCTTCTTCACTAAGATTCAAAAATAATAATAATAATAATAATAAATCCATGTTGATACTGCTATTTGTCTCTACCAGAAATCAAGACTTGTTTACTGAAATTAGTGATTGATTGCGCATGATGTCATTACCTGTTGATTGCAGATGATGTGGATTATCTTCCATTAGGAGGGTTATTTGTAATGGACATAAGGGACACACGTTGATGCTTTCCACATAAAAAATGCGGTGCTGAATTTTTTTTTTCCATCCTTTTGCAGGTGAACTTTCCTATGTCTGATTTCACTGCGTTAGCAGCATGAATTCCTTATGCGGAGGTTTATGTGGTTGTCTCCTTGTGTTTGAACAAACATTGCCATGGATGTAACAACTCAAATTTGATATCTTCCTTTTTCTTTTAAAGTCGAATAAGATCTGAGGAGGTAGAATTCTATCCTACATTTTCTATGAACTGAGGTCGAATGCTTTACGCACCGACTGCCTTTTAATCTTCATCTTGTTCAGGCGTGCCCTAAATACTTATGCCTAGCTCCTAGTTATGGTTTTATTATTGTTATTATTATTGAAATTTTTTATATCATGAATGCATGGTGATGGCACCGGAAGAAGAATCTGGAACAGCTTTCCTCCGTCTTTTTCATCTGAAATCAGTTGAAAATGGGGTGCATTAGGGATCACATTTGCAACTTACATTAATGAAAAGGGGGAAATGATCCCCAGCGGGCCTGTTCTTTGTTTGGCTTGTCTGATCAGGAATTCAGAACCAAAACCCAGCAAGGCTGGTGGGACCATTGCCGTTCTCACCTCAGTCCCAGGTCGCCCATGAGCACACTGATATTAGAAAAAAGATGGCCGAAACTAATTTCAATCGAAACTTATGAATGAAAAAGCCTTTTGAAACAAAATTTTGCAGGACATGCTCTCAAATGATACTGTATTGCATGTGAGTCGACTCCGGCTTGAGCTGGTTTGGTCCTATGATTATAGGCTTGGAAACCCCAAGGGATTATATACACAAGCGGACGGCCTTGACTCTGACTGAATTTGTAATCACAAAAGGCTGTAAAAAATAGCGTCTCAGGTAAAATTTTTTATTTATTAGACCTGTGTCAATGGTTATGAACCAAGAAGCAAACGGGCGAAAACAACCAAAACATTTTGAGACCCCGGCTTTAATGGTCTGCTGTAGTGTTGTTACGTGATTGGATATTGACACCCCTGCGCTCCAGTGATGGATAGGATGTGATCTTCTGCCATTCTGGGTTCGTTTACAGAAGAGGATTAGGATAGTGTTGCCCCTATTATTCGTGCCGCTGGGATTACCGCATAAGTGGGGCTGACACGATACACGAGACAGGTACCAATGTCCAAAGGGGAAAACGATGCTGGTGAGATTGCAGCATAAGTGGGGTCAGTGATGTGTAATATTTGTCAACACGCTATGGTAATTAGCATGTTTATCAGAACATATAAGAAAATTATTGTTTAGCAATGCTAAGCAATGGAGACAACTGATTAATGTCGGAGCAGAAAGAGTAGGAACCTCACCCGTTGTTCCAATCTGCTTCCTTCGTTTAGACTTATACAGCAGTGTTCTAAGAACTACATAGGACTTGTCGGTTCAATCGGTCCTATGCCTAGTCCGATCCACACCAATTTCTGATCCTCTCTATCCAACCGGTTAGTACTGATTTAGCCAATTGGTTCAAAAAAGATCCAAGTAGTCCAGTTTAACAGAGTTAAAGAGAAGGAAAAGATTTTTTTTTTTTTTTTCTTGACAAGAAGAGACGGAAGAGAGTTGTTGCTAGGTGGGGATGGGAATTTATGGCTTCTGAAAATGGAATCAATACTTAAACGACTTGATTCATGGTGATAGATGTTAGATTTCATAGAAAGAATGGTGTCGAAATAAGAAAACGCCAGTAGAGAGAGGAGAACAGCACCACTGCAGTTCAGGATTTTATTTGATGGTGGGTTTGAAACTAATTTGCACCGTGACTGGATATGGGGAAGATAAACTCTGAATCCTATCCTCTACTCGTGCGCTAAAATCGAACTTTTAAAAATATCCTATGGTTTATTTCCAAAAAATTTACCAAAAAATTTTACATTATTAACTAAAAGCTTTTATAAAAATATAATTATTAAAAATTTTCGTATAAATTTTCTACATTTAAAAGCATGAAAATAATACAGAATCAATACAAATTAGGGTTCGCAAAAAATTTTTTTATTTGATCATAAAATTAGAATATTCTATTTTTATCGCTTTGCATGTATAAATCATGAAAGATCAAATTAGAACAATAATAAGATTTATGTTGGAAAAATATTGTTTATAATACGAAGATAAGTGCATCATTTTTAACATTTAAAATTAAATTTATATTTTTAGTTATGGTATTATTTTTCGATATAAATTTTTTAGAATTTATCTTATGAAATTATAATATATTTTACGTAGATTGATAACATGCCGAATTGAAAACGTTTAAACCGGTTGTAGTACCAGAATCAGTCACTTGGCCGGATAGTTTAGCGGTTCGGTCTTAATGGGATTGGTATAGACTATTGTAAGTCGTACTGGAGTGAATGTAGTGGCTCATGAGCTTTTAAAGTGTTGTTATTCGTACCGTAATCAATGCAGCAGTTGATGAGCTTTTAGTCGTCGTTTACCAGGAATCGTGAATTTCATGGTTGAACAGAGCGGCCAACCAGGACTATTCTCATAATCTATTTTCGTTGGAGGAGGAGGTAGGTCGCGAGCCGTTTCTATCTCTTCCATAATTTTCTTCTGCTTTGGTGTCCTCCACATGACGGTGATATGAACTTCTCTCTATCCATGCTTGCCTTGTGATTTTTTACATGGTGGCAAAATCGAAAGCAATGACTGAATCTTCTTTACCGACGGGAAGAACAAAAAAAAAAAAAAAAAGTTGTTCGTTTCCTTTTTCTTGAACCTTGTTTTCTGGATGCTACTCGGCGATGGAGACAAAAGTTCCAAAGGTAGTCGTGTCAAAACGTTCCTCCAAGAAGGTATGGCTTCAGTTTAAAGCATGATGCATGATGGATGAAATAAACAATCTAACTCATCAGGGAAAAAAAAAAAAAGGGAAATCGAACGCAAGTAAATATTCAAAGAACACAACACTGCTTAAAACTGCACTTATAAATTGCTGAGTACAAAGTATCGATTCTCAAAATTGCTGGAATACAAAGTTGTCCAGTTTTGAAAAACAAAAAAAACAAAAAAGATGCTCGAACGGTCCGCATAAAAAGAAAAAACAAAAAACAAAAAGAAAAGAAAAGCTTGAACCGAGCTGCCCGAACTGATCAAATGCGGATCGTCTGCCTTGAACCTAGAAATGGCTCATAAGCATGTTTAGGGTCACACTTTCACACAGGTTTACATATTTCAGCCACCTGTTACCTACGCAGTCCGGATACAAGGGTCGGTCTAGCTCCGGGGATCGCCAAGACCATTTAAATCAAACCATTCAACCCATTGTAGTTACAATAACTTGCTTGACTACGAAATCAAATTTCATGCATACCCAAGTTGTAAATCATTTTCAGGCTGTTATTTCAACACCTAAACCATATAAAACATTGTCATGTGAATGAACTGGCCTATAAATTCTTATAGCATTTTTTGCTTTTCATTTTTTTTTGAAAGAATTCTTGTAACATTCTAATGCATCCACACACGTATCCAACTGTTTTCCATAATCTACAAAAAAAACTGTATGTATGTATGTATGTATGTATGTATGTATTGAAGCAGGTATGGTGATTTAAATGATTTTTGGTATTACCATAAAACAAAAGATGTTAAATATATCATTGGTTGGATTTTGATTTCATCGTCAAAGTCAAGCCTCATACTAAGTTTCACCAAAGAAGGACCTATGAGACAATAACATGTATTGGATTTTGAATCTGACGTCCTACTCCTCGATGCCTAGAAGCACAGTGCATTTGGATGGTTGAAACTATGCATTGTTTTGTTTGTTTTTCTTTTCTTTTCTTTTCTTTTTTTATTGGATAAAGAAACTATACATTGTTATCATCAAAATTCAAAAGAGGAGCATGGGCTCTCTGCTAACCGGGGAAACCTGTAACGACCAATTGCTTTTGAAGTGATTTGTCCAAGTGGGCAAAATGCATCACAGGTTAGAGGTGCCCGCGAAGTGGCAATTCGTGAGAGCAACGACGCCACTCTCCACGTACAAGGCGGTGAGAGCCCGTGGGCACCATTAAATGTAGTATTCATATAATTTTTTTTTTAAAAGAAACTATTCATATAATACTAGATTCAATAATTAGTTCACTAACAACAGTCCGTTTGAACATTTTGATTGTGTCCACTTACTAGGTAAATTAAGTCACCAGGTTTTGTGGTAACAAACCCCAACATTAACTCAAAATACCAAATTTTTTTTTTTTAAAATAGAATTAGACCCAAGGAATGAATGGGAAGATCTTCCGGTCTGGACCCGAGTGCACTTCACTTTTTTTTTTTTTTTATGAAAATCTTAATCTAAGTGTATTTAACATGTCATATACATTTTTATCATTTTTAAAGATTTTTAGATATTTTTTTCGAATTTTTTAAAATCAGTGGCATTTTTAGTAATTTAAGCATTTTTAGTATTTTTAAATTACTAAAAATGCCACTGATTTTAAAAAATCCGAAAAAAATATCTCAAAATCTCCAAAAATGATAAAAATTTATACACATGTTAAATACACTTATATTAACAGCTGTGTAAAAAAAATTTCGAAAAAAATTGGTGAAGTCGGGTGCATTGAACCAGCCTCC
>JAXCLR010000001.1:72034836-72045700 GCA_035584095.1 Annona squamosa
ATAAAAATTTATACACATGTTAACTACACTTATATTAACAGCTGTGTAAAAAAAATTTCGAAAAAAATTGGTGAAGTCGGGTGCATTGAACCAGCCTCCTTCAAAATGGCTTGTTCGCACCTACTCCGTCACTGCCAGATAACAGCAGCGTAAGTGAATTCACAGACAATCAATCACTCAGCCAAGAGAATTCAAACACCTCAGCATATTTATAGAGTCGGCCATCACAACGTTCCAATAAAGAGAACTTGTAAAAACGTTGCACTAACAAAATATAATAAATTGGAACACCAAGCCTCCGAGGCAAAAAAGAAAGTAAACCCAAAAACTTCCTGTATCCTAAACAGATAAGACACTACCACACCTTTATTCAAGTAAAGGGGCGGCGAGCTGTGAACCATAGAGGCAGAAAAACTACAACAACCATTGCAGGCCCATCACATGTTGGTCCCATCTACAGATCCCCTCTCAATTTCATGTGGATTGCTGCATGTACAGCATTGCCACATTTTCAACTTATTGTTATATACCTCTCTATGTATTAAAAGACTTTGAAATGTGCATTGTAGGACTGCAAAAAATTTCAAACCACTATGAACCTAGGACAGAAGACACAGCAAGCATTCCTCACTTCTTTGGGACTCCAAGCCGTTCTCTGAAGTCATGTTCCATGAGAGGAAGGCCCTCTCGCAATGTGACTGTAGGAGCCCATCCTAGCAATTCCTTGGCTTTTGTGATGTCAGGCTTCCTTTGGCGTGGATCATCTGGAGTGTTCTCTATAATTGTGATTGTAATGGAGGGATCAATCAACTGCATTTTTGCAGAGACAGGTATGAGTTCTCTATGGCAGAGGCAACCAAATCAAGTTTACAGGAAATGAAGCTAGATTGGGGAAGGAAATGAAATACTGACCTCCTTCACCGTCTCAGCAAGTTCCATCATTGTAAATTCACCTGCATGACACAATTGACAGGCACTTATGAAGAGTCCAAAGCAGAATATTCTAAACGTGGACAACAAAAATGAACAAAGTAAGCATGTAGCAGGTAGACTGCAAACCAACCAGGGTTCCCGATGTTAATAGGACCAGTGTTTTCTCCTTCCATTAGCTTGATCAGGCCATCGACCTTTCAAAAGTAAAGAATTGGGGAAGAGAGAGAGAGAAGAGAAAGATGTTGGTAAGGAAGTCTAGTGTAGTTCAACTCAACCTCAAACACCATTCTAAATTCTGAGGAAGGAGAAAATCACCATGTCAGAAACATAACAGAAACTACGGGTTTGTGTCCCTGGAGCTTGAACAGTCAAAGGCTCACCCCTGCAGAGAGTCAGAACCAAACAAATATATTTAAGTTACACACACACACACACACAAAGCTTTAAAAGATCAAGCGTAAGGCTTTGTAATGGGGAATGATAAATCAGAAATATGCATTAAGAAAATAAGAATAAGTCAGACCATGTGAAAGATAGGAACCGACCCTATGCACCCGGGTGCATATAGGCTCGGTGCACCTTCGTGCATTTAACTTTTTTTTTTAAAAAAAAAAATTTTACACAAATGTTAATCTAAGTGTATTTAACATTCGTATCAATTTCTATCATTTTTGGAAACTTTAAAATATTTTTTGGAGTTCTTAAAATCAGTGGCATTTTCATTAATATGAATTACGAAAATGTCACTGATTTAAAAAATCCAAAAAAATGTCTAAAAATTTCCAAAAATATTAAAAACCTATACAAATGTTAAGTACACTTAAATTAACAGTCGTGTAAAAAAAATTTCAGAAAAAAATTTTAAAATGGGTATTTGCACCGTGGTGCATAGGATCAAATCCCATGAAAGATAAGGCCTTTGAAAACCTTCTGAAAAAATTATTGAGGAGAGAGACTGGTTAGGAGTAACATTGGAACACTCTCCAATTGATAGTTTTGAGTTGCGTCCCTCAGTGTTATCTTTCCTTCATGGGTAATACTCAAAGACAACTGACAGTGGATGCAAAGAAATAAATGATAAGAACTTCTTGTTTGGAATTTGCAGATTATTTTATGATGTCATCTTAAGCATTTTTTCCCTCTAAAAACTTCAAGTAAAGAAAAACAGAAGAAATTCACCGTAAAGCTTGAGCTATAAAGTTGCTGACAACTCGTCCATCATCAATATTCATGCGTGGCCCATAGGTATTGAAAATCCTGGCAATTCGAATTTCTGTTACAGGATAGCACCAAAACATCAGAAGCATGATTGTTTATGTTGTGTGTACCATTATCCATGCTTACATCAACAGGTTTCTATGTATCACGGTATAGCCAACACAAGTGCCATCTTTAATTTTTTGCAGACAATCAAATGAGATCCTTTCTGAAAACTTAATTACTGATAGTCAAGAATGGCATAGCAGAGTCCATGCAGCAAACCCTAGTTAAGTGGGAAATGAGTTATGACAATGATGAATCTAGTGAGATCCTTTACCGATGCCATGCTGCCGGTGGTAATCAAACATAAGAGTCTCTGCCACACGCTTTCCCTCATCATAACAACTTCTCACTCCTGCAACATGTTCAAAACCAACAAGTGTGCCAGTATCAGAAACATCAAATTCAGTTGTTACAAGGACCTCAAGCAGGAATGCTTGTAAATGGCTAACAAAAGAGGACATTGATAAAAACTAAACGAATAAGGTGGAATATGAATTGGAGCAACTCGAATGTAATCCAGATAGCAATGATTAAGGGCAGCCTAGGCCAATGACTTTATAAAGAATCTTATTTGTTAATAAATATCTATTCTTCCTGCAATGTGGATCTCAAAATAAATGTTTCTTAGGCTGTGACATGGAAATATAAGTATATAACAGAAAATACTGTGTTAGCACTGCTCCAAAACATTGTAAATGAAGTTTACTCATCACAAACATAGTAAAACTGTCAATAACTGAAAATCAATTGATTTCCATGCATAGGTACTGACTTAAATCATTAAGCAGCCCAGCCAAGGGTAACTGTATACCCATTTCTGATAATCAACACCACACTAATGAAGCACATCTGCAATGCAATGAAGAATAACCAGAAAAGAGATTTTCAGAAGAAAAGAAGGCATACCAATTGGGTTAACATTTCCCCAATATTCCTCTTTCTGAGGATGTTCCAGAGGATCACCATACACCTCGGAAGTAGATGTAAGCAAAATCCTAGTATAAAAGCACTTTATGGTAAGGAAAAAGTAATATGTACAACCAAAAATGGAATTAGAAACAAATGCTTTCCACCAAACCTTGCTCCAACTCGCTTGGCAAGACCCAACATGTTCAGGGTACCAATGACATTTGTCTTTATTGTCTGTGGAAAAGCAAGAACCATTGTTAGAGCAATTTCGTGTTCAAAAATTAGAATGGACAAGGAAAGCAGTATTGATATTGCTGGAAATAACCATTTAGAAAACAAGGAAATGCACGTCAGAACCATATGAGACTTGAAAACCTTCTTATAGTTGATAGAAAAAAGCCACATCAATTAGACATTTCCAAATGGCCTGTATGGTCTGGCATACAAGCCAAAGTAATATGATACAAAATCACAGTCACAATGCAGGATGGTTAAGAGGCCTCATATTTTGCATTGCATGAATGAGGTTCCTTCTTTAAGCTCAGGAGTTTTATCGTGATGAGTTTTCTTCTCATCCCCATCTTCATTATTTGGTCAATCTACTGTTGGTGCTGGTCCTTCCTATCCACAGCAGCTTTAATTTCTTATGAATTGTATGAAGCAAGAATATGGATGATTTGTGAAACATTAAGAGTTCAGACCCCATTTGTCCCTGTAGATCAAGCAGTTGACTTTAGGGTATTTGTTCATCTCTATCAAGCAAATCCGTTTCTAGAAGCCTAAAGGAAACCAAGCATTATCCAGTCCAAAGCTTACATAATCAGGCCATGTCCCTTTGGCAAGATATTGAGGGCCCCATTTCACTATTCATGACCAATGAACCCAGCAAAAAACAAGCCTGCATGGATTTTCAGGCTACGGTTCTGTGAATCCAGAACTGTAAAAGCAAGTCAAATATTATTAATAAAGGTCTAGAGCAGTGAAAAACTCTTTAAGATTCTTGTAATCCACCCTTAGGCAAGAAAAAGAAATACACTGCAAAGTAGGCTCTCTCACATAAAATTCCAAAGAATAATTTTACAGAGTTGGCAGAAAGAAGAAATTGTATCAATTTAACATTGTCTAACAATGAGTTAGCCACTGAGTAAATAAATATTAACTTTTGAAGATGCAGAAGAACATCAAATAATGCAGACACATTGTGAAGGACAACAGGAAATTCATTCGTGATTGAAGATGCCAATAAGAAGCTTCAAAAAATAATTTCCAACAATAAATGGCATTTTGTAAATAAAACATTATATAAATGTGTCCACCTTAACAGGATTGTACTTGTAGAAAATTGGTGAAGCTGGGCATGCTAAGTGATATATCTGATCAACTTCTACCAACAGTGGCTCCGTCACATCTGTGCAGAAGAGAACACATGTTCAGAAGTCCAGAAAGAAACATAAAAATGTGTGCCTTAGAGCAAGTCAGGAACACATTTTAAGGAATTTTATTACTTCAAGAGCCATTACAGATCCACTAAATTATGAAACAATAAAAAAAAAAGTAATACTTATTTTGAGATAGCAATGATTCCTAGTAATAAAGAAATAAATAAGAGAACTAGGTTAGCGAAAACAGGCAAAAGCTATATCGTTTAATCCATCTGAAATATAAAACAACTTTTACTTGGATATGCTACACAAGTCATGCAACACTAACACACCTTAAAACACTTACCATCAACAAAGGGGATACTTGGGAATGTGGGATGGGGTAGGAGTGGGAGAGGGAATATTTTGGAATTTGTGTGATTGATATAAAATAGTAGCGGTAAAGTAGTTGAAAGGAAAAATGATTAAAATATAAGGATAAAGTTAGAAAAATAAGATAGTTAAATTGTAAAATCAGTTGTTGGAAAACGTGTTTACAATACCATACCATCCCATTTCACACTTGTTGATTGCCAAACGTGCCCTAAATGAGTCAACTTGCTTGAGAGACTCTCTCTCTAAATCGAAGGAGAACATTTATCAATCCATTCCAGGCATTGTTTTCCAGATTTTTGTGCCTACCATATGCTTCACACTCACAATTCTCACAAACATCATTGACACCAGAATAGAGACAAAACTCACCTGGGGTTTGTTTGGTCAGGCTCTAGTTCACTGCTTTCGCATTGAAGAACAACTTTGTACACAAGGTTAATAGAATGACTTCCATCTAAGTGCGTTTTTTTATTTTTTTTTCCATGCAAAAATTGCATAACTGAAATGATGTTAGCCAAAAAAATGATGAAAGCACTTTTTTTCCATCTCTAAACACATGGCCAACGAAAGATCTACTCCTAAAAGAAAATAAGTGAAATGAAGAAAGTCTGTGCAGTAGTTCTTCCATTTTTATCAACATTTTTTAACATGGAAGGAAGAGAAAGGTTCCCAATCATCACTAAGGGTCTTTCCTCTATGGTAAAAGAAATAGTTCTCACTTAACAACAGAACAATTGTCTGAACAACAAAAAGGATATCAACAAGAAAAGGAATACATCACTAATAGTTACAGAAATAAGATAACAAAATTGAAACCAAACCTATGATCATATAGCAAAGATGGAGATTGAATAAGAAACTTGCATAACTGCTCATATTGGGCTAGAGTGAAGGACATGCTCAATAATATTAGATTGATTGTTTAATTTTAAACGTGTAAAACATATAATAAAGGGAAATACCATGGCGGATCAACTCAAATCTGGGGTGTCCAATCCATTTCTTGAGGTTGTCCTTTGAACCAGTGAAAAAATTATCAGCAACAATCACTTCGTTTTTTTCAATTTTCATTAACTTGTCCACTAAATGTGAGCCAATGAATCCAGCTCCACCAGTAACCAAAATCCGCATATTCGCCTATCAATGACAAAGAAGGGAAGATATATGCTTAAGTTTAAGACATAATCAGGGAAAAAAAAAAAAGAAACATCCTGGAAGCCAGATGGCCTGCTTAACAACGTTTATTGCACACCTTCCCACAAATAGCTGCAGGGGAGCATTTTCGGCTAAGCATAAGCAGCCGTATGTTTCAAGACCATACAATGTCCACAAATTGCTTTGCCCCTCTTTTCATTCAAAGTGTTCCCTTGCTTTAAGAATCCAACCACTTGAGAAAATAAAAACCAGAGATAGACCATTTCAGGCTATTTCTCCTGAGTGGCTGATAAGTTCTAAAAATGCAACTCGAGTCTAGGCCTTTGAACACACAGACTGAATTACCCTTCAGTCTGTGTGTTTGACCATTTGCTTCCTTTAGAAAATCCATAACTTTGATTAAACATAAAAAATCTAAATGGAATACTAAAAACGCAGCATAATTTTTGTTCCATTCTCCAAAAGGAAAAGAAAGAAGTTGCATTGAACCCACAAAAAAAAAAAAAAAATTTGATTTAAAGAATAAATGGCCCTGACAATGTAACCAGTAATGGCCCAGCAAGTACATCTGGACAAATGAAACAGAAATCACTTTTCCCCATTCCTCAGTCTCATTGAGCTACATCAGAAGTTTAACGAAAAAGAAATAAGTTGCCTAGAACCCACCAAAAAAAAAAATATTTTGATTCAAAAACTAAAAGGCACTGACAATGTAAAGCATTACTGGCCCAGCAAGTACATCTGGACAATGGAAACAAAAAGTACTTTTCTCCCTTCCTCTGTTTCATTGAGCTACATCAGATTTTTTTTAAACAAAAAAGTTCCTTGCAGCCAACCGAAAAAAAAAAAAAAATCATATGGAAAAAAAAAATGGCACTGACAATGTAACCAGTGCTGACCCAGCAAGTAGATCTGGACCATAGAAACAGAAAGCACTTCCCCCTTCCTCTGTTTCCTTGAGCTACTCAGAAGCTTAATGAATCTTAGAAACCAAAGCGCATGCTTTACCTGGAAAAACTTGGAATTCCTCAAGGGAGATGGAGTTGGAGGCTTCTTTGTTGACTCACCATTGGCAGCCATCATTTATATTCTTCCACTGGCAACCTGCAAGTATTTGCAAGAACCAACCCGTCAAGATCCGAGTCTCTACATATTTTTGCAACTAGAAAATCAACACCATTCCCATATCTTCCCAAGTGGAAGGGGCAACGATCTACACAAGACCTGGCAAATTTAGGAACTGGGGTTGAAAGTATGTTATTTTTTATTCAATCGGAGTTTCAATAAAAAATAAAAGGATTTCACATTTTTCAGTTGCCATTCTATCACCAAAAATCACATTACGTCACAGAAACTAACACAAAAGAAGAAATTTTTAACCAAATGTATCTCAATCACAGTTTCTTTACTATTAATCACAAAAAAAGTTACATTTTTTAACAAATGAAAGCCATAGAAATTAACCAAAAAACAACAATTTTCAACAAGAGGCATCACACAACACTACAGCCAGACTCATTCACGAAAATGACTTCCATTACATATGTCCGTGAGCCAAATCCCTGCAACAGATCGCCATTCCCAGTCATTAAAATCTACCGCTTGAAAAGTTCAGGAAGCGTTCACACACTAAGACAAAAGTAAGTGTTCAGCATAAGTTCCAGTATCCAATGCAACATACTATCACTCATTGTGCAAATCTAGATTGCAACTAAACACCCACCGTAAAATTGATATGGATTGAATCAGCCCCGTTGACACCTGCCAATTACCACAGTAGAACTAATACGGTAAATTACGTCGATCGACAAGACATACTAAACAACATAAAAGAACCCAAAAAGGGAAAAAATTGTCATTCCAAAACACATCGAAACGGCTAATTAATCAAGTTCAAGTCAATGGCCGAGAGATCGACGACGTGGTAGAGGAAAATCACAAATTTCAAGAGTTGGATGTTAAAACACGATCCGGATTCTATCACATTGACAACCCAACGCGGAAAAAAGGCTTCTTGAAGCAGGGGATGGATGCAAATGAAAGCATTCAAATTACAGAAGAAATCGAAAGAATCGGTACCTGATGAGATAGAACTAGAACAGTAACTTCCCGACGTGTAAGGAGGGCGAGGTGGAGAACGAAAGCTTCTTCCTTTCTCTGATCCAACGAAGCGTAATAAGAAAACCTTGCGATCTAGGTTTAAATAGAGAAAGGACAAGCGACAGGTAGCGCAGAGCAGATCCCTCCCAACCACCGATGCAAAAACCAAAATAATTAGAAAAGAGAGATGATATGGAAATGCTTCAAACCCACGCAAAGGCAGTCCAATTAAATGAAAGTGCCAGGCTAACGGAAACAGCACTCCCCCTTCAGATCTATGGAAAAACTCGTTTTTTATGGAGGGAGAAATCCAAAACGACGAAACCGGAAACGAAATTCTAAGTATTTAAGTCCCGCTTGTGTAGGCAATCCAAGAACTCGGATTTTTGGGCGCAGCAAACGGAATCGGGCGCGAAAATGCTCGCCAGCCCGCATTCGATGCCATCTCAGCCGTCCATCTGTTTCCTGGCCAGGTGACGTGGGGATGTTAGCTGGAACTTAAGATATGAAGTGGGCCATCCGTAAAAAATGGATGTGCGCCCGAACAGCTATTGTGTTAATACTTTCCACGTGCAGACATAATTATTTCTCTCTCTTTGTACCGAGTTTGGAATTTACGTAGGCCCTCTAAATTAAATTAGAGGAATTTATGTAATTTTCAAACCTTAGTTGTGTTGGGAAAGTGATAAAATTTTTAAATTAAAAGCATTTTGTGCAAAATTTTTTAAATTAGTAAAAAATTATACAATATAATTGAGTAATGATAGAAGTGAAGAGAATGAAATTAACGTAGATGGGTTAGTTATGCAGATGATTATATAAAAAATGATTGAAAATTATAATAATTGTATATGAAAATGTGAAAAAAATAATTAAAGATGGAATAGTCATGAGGAGAAAAAAAATTTTGATAGCATCCTAATAAATGAAGACTAGGCTCCAGGTAATTCGATTTCAAAACCTCACTCAATCCACCTAAATGTGTGTGTTGTCGTTAGGACAAATACTAGTACATAGAAGAAAAACACTGCAGGGTGTGTTTGAAAAGTAATAAAATATCTGTATAAAAAGTTTTTGATGTAAAAGTTGTTAAATTGATAAAAAAAAATTATACAATATGATGAGGATAATTATGTGGTGTAAAGAAAATAAAGTTAAAATAGACAAGTTAGTTGTATTTGTTAGATGTATATAAATAATTAAAAAATAAGCTAATTTTGTAAAAAGATGTTAAAAATAATTTTAAAATAAGATACTCACGGAGAATGAAGAGTTTTAACAGCCTCATATTGAAAAGTTTGAAAAAATTTTAATTATAACTAAACATACCCCTTATTGCCCACTTTTTAGCATTTGACGTCAACACCGGAAGATATAGAAGTGAGAATGGAGAAGTATGAATGAAATTTTTTTAAAAAGCCAATAAAAAATTATATGATTGATTAAAGTAAAAATAATAAAGTTAAAATATACACGATAATTTATCTAAAAAATATTAAAAAATCAAATTGTAGAGGCAATAATAAGAAAGATAAGCTAATTAAGTAGTTAAGATATCACATTATCTTATATAGAAGAAATAATTTTAAAAAGTCATTTGCATGCTATCAAGTGTAGCCTTATTAACTTTTTGTTTTAACTTAGTAAAAAATGTAGAAGTTTATGAAAATAATTAAGTTACGTTTCTTTACACATGAAAAGAAATGTTCAAACTAAAAGAGTTATCTCAGTGAAAAAATGTAGAATTTTATAAAAATAATCAAGTTATTTCTTTGACACTTGAAAAAAAAATGTTTAAAATAAAAGGGCGGTTACCCATGCAGTCCAGATGCAATAGTGTTGAGTGCACTTAGCTTCGGTACATCCGGGTATATTTAACTCATTTTTTAAAATATTTTCAAAATTTTTTATACAATTATTAATCTAAGTGCATATAATATTTGTATCAAGTTTTACATTTTTGATATTTGTAGATAGTTTTTGGATTTTCTAAAATCAATGGCATTGTTGTAATTTGTGAATTATGAAAATGCGATTTATTTTAAAAGTCTAAAAAAACAACAAATCTAAAAAATATTAAAATTTAATACACATGTTAGATATACTTAAATTAATAGTTGTATAGAAAAATTTTCAGAACAATTAAAAAAAACTTTTGAACACAAGTGCATCAAGACTAAGTTCACTTAGGTGCATGGTGCATTGCACCTGCACTCTGCTTTCTTTTGATTTTCACGTAATGAAAGATTTGAACAGGGCCATACATCTATTTAAAAAAATTCAAAAATAAACAAAAAATTTCAATCAATCCGCAGGGCTGCATGGGATCTGTGGTGAAAAAACAAATTTTTTTTTTTAATTTTGCAGTAATCTCATGATTACATCCTAAGTGAAATGCTTAGGTAACGGATTTCTAAAAAATGCTACTAACCGGTATAACTTTCCAAGATGTCATGACCACCTGAACGTCACTGGGATTATGACCTTGCGTGTGTTGGACAACGGAGACATTTTAGAAATTGGGGAATGCTTCTGTGAAACCCCGCATTTTAGAAATTGTTTGTGGTTATACTTACATCCTGCCCCATCATATTTCAAAATTCAAACAAATTTTAAATTTCACCGGAAGAAAGATCTAAGTGAAGTCATACATCTATTAAAAAACAAAAAAGCCCATTTTTTGTTAGGATCTCATATATATATATATATATATATATATATATTTTTTTTTTACTTTTTATAAAAAA
>JAXCLR010000001.1:72046497-72059638 GCA_035584095.1 Annona squamosa
ATTTAATATATAAATTAAGTTTTAACATTTTAACAAATTTATGGGGAAAAATTAAAAAATAAAAAAAAGTACTAGTCTAGGCTAAGTATGCTATTACTTATTCCAAGCAGGACCATGGCTGAGCGGGGTAGGCCCATTGATTAATGGCCTATCAAGTATCAATTCGAAGGAACAATAATCTTAAGAGGACGGTGCAAACACTCGAATACATGTTGGTATGGTCTTTTCTCAAAATTGAAATCTTGAAGTCGTATGTTTGCTTTTGCTTTGATGGGGGAGAAATCGAGATACGACAACCCATATCCTTCGTGCAAGCGTGCAACAGGGTAGTACTTGAATTAGGTCACTTGATAATCGGCGTCAATTAATCCCATTTTTGAATCCTTACAATCCGAATTGAGAAAATCCCAACCCAAACTCAACTTCAATTAAAAATCCTGTTGGCCTAGGTCCCTGCTGGGAACTGAATGTGGAATTTTGAGACATAGGCATTGTGCGAAATAAATTTCCAACAATCATTTGATCTTGTTTTTCCATGATGTCAGTTCAGAAGGAAGCACACTTTCGTCACCAGAAAGCACAGCTTGTGCCATCAGCTTTCCCAGCCAACCATGATAGAGCAGGCCCCTTGCACCAAGCCCTCCAAAAAACCAGTATCTACATCTAGTGTTCCTGTGGCATACTGCATCATCAACACATCCCAAGAGTGGAAGGGAACCCAGTCGAGTCAGTGGTGGCATTGCCCTCAGACCCGCCCTTGCTTCTGTGAAAGTCCAATTGCTTAGAGCAGGATAAACGGAAGATGCTTTCTGGTTCAGTTCATCGAAGGCAGCAGATGCTTCTTCTGTGGAGACGCTTGAAGAGTAATCTCGTGAACCCCACTGCCATGTTGAGCCAAGGATAAGATTACGTGGCCCTTGTACAGCAAGCCAAGCGTCAGACAAAACTGAGGGGCTGCTATCTCCGTACTCACCTCTGAAACAGGCATGCACAGAGGATTAAATCTCTCCATTACATGTTAAAAAAATAAATTACATACTACTTTTAGCTCCATAAAACTATAGACTACGCCGCAGAAGCACAGTATCTTAAAAATTATGCAGATTCTCAATTCAAACCGTGATTATACAATCTCACCGGGAATCACATGGCTGAATCAGATTGTAGGTTCATAGATTGGAAGTTCCAAGTAGAGGAAGATTGGACAACCATTCCCGGCATATATGGATATAGGTGTACACTGTGCTCGTGTTGGCCTTCCCTGATAAATATTGCATACATCAGGCTTCGAGAATTGGTTGAATATGGATCTTACTCTCTATCCTCTGGCAGTTTGAGGTGAGCAACTACCCCTCTGCATGTTCTCAATGGGAGCTTCCCACAGAGTTCTGGAAGCATTCCTGCTCTTGCTCCTAAGCAGATTACAACAGCATCGTACTCCCCTGCAGATATCTAAGCTGCTGTCATTTCACAAAATTTGAATTTAATTGAGGGTCCTGTTAAACTAAGGAGTTCAAGTCAGCTCAATGCACACAGCAAATGCAAGTGCATATGGCTTTGTGATATACTAGCAATCAATAAGATTGATTATGGAACTCGTCATGCAAATTTCACCTCTCATGACAAATCAATGCTAATTCTGTTCTTTCTGTAGGTTCAGGATTGGGCTAACAATTTCCTTTTCAAAGGGATATATTTTGTTAATGTTCCAGGATACCAATCTGACTTTTGGTACAGGGAATCTACATACTGGTAGCCCTGACTTAGACAATGCACCTGAACACTAGACTGGCATTGACATGCACACTATCTTACTGGCAGAGGCCGATAGGCATCCAAAGTTCTTCACTTCTTCCTATTATACTCATTGATCAGAGTACCAGTGACATATCGGGAACAACAATCATGGTAATAATCAGCACAGAGTTTGATCAATTTGAAGCTCTCTGAATCTTATATATTTGAATATAAGATAGTTTCAATCCTCTTAACAGAGAGAACCATTCTTAAGCAATTTGAATATTTGGCATTCCTACTCACAGTCTGTTAACAAGAATTAGCAAGCACACAACAATGAAACCGATCTTCAAGTTGCAACAGTGAAATAAACCATTATATAAAGGCCATTAAAGAAAATCATTGATTCATTCACTTTTTCCTCCTCTTGATTGAAATCTTTTTATCTTAGCTGAAATTTTCCGCCACAATTTGAGTGAAACCTCTGATTCAGTGATTGGAGAAGAAAAAGTTAAACACCATAACATTTCTCAAATATGAGATCTAGGCAACTATAAGAAACATGAGATCTGTGTGGAAACTTACCTTCTAGCTCACGGAGGCTGTTAATGCATCTCCTGTGCAAATGTATTTCTTTCTCATCATATCCTGATGCTGATAAATTATTGACAACATTTTGGCAAGCCAAGAAGAGAGCCTATATGAGACCAATTGAATGTGCTAACATGTCAAATTTAGAGAGAATTGAATCCCAAGGCCTGTTTGCAGGGACCATCAATTGAGTTCATCTCATTTCAGTTGACGACAATCATGAATTCTCTGTCTCTGTGATGCTTAAGTACCATTATCTAGAACGAGATGAACTTCTTCATCAATCACCTACCAAACAGGCCTTCAACTTCAGGTAGTAAATAAAGATGGAGGAACAAATGTGTGTGCAGTAAAAATCCGAGTAAAACTATCTGCACCTGAAGATAATCTTTAGGATTGACATTTAGAGCCAGTGGCATGTAAACAGCATAGTCCACAGGCATGTGCAGGTGAGGGACAAGTTTTTGGGCAGCATCAGTACGAATCCCTTCAATTTGGCAACTATTGAGGCAATTCTGAGCATTCTAATTATCGGAAACAACGGTTAAGAAAAATCACCACAATGTTAAATCTCAAATCCAGCAATCAATCAAGATGTAAAAAAATTACCTCCTTCAAGATATCCGCATTTTTAATGTCTGACGCAGGTCTTAGGATGCCTCTGCAATTCATAAACATAGCTAGGGGTGTCTGAAAATTTCTAGGAGCAAAACTAAAAACACAGCTAGAGCTTCATATCAATAGCATCTCCAGTGACCTAGGTCATCATCGAGCAGCAAAAGTATATATGTACTCAAATCATTTACTTGTCTTTTCCTATGCCTTCAAAGTGCAAACAAGGGGTTCTCATAATGTATAAGTTGGGATCCTGGTCCTCGGCCGTGGAATATCATGGATGGGTACCAAAACAGTAGCATTTTTCTTGGGGTCATGTTATCAAGATAGGGGATCAGCGCATAAATAACAATTTGGAGAATAGCAACACCACAGAAATAAGACTCAAATTGTGCGAACAGTATTGCAAGTTGAACAAAGGAAACACAATTAATATAAAGATTATGACTGTCATGTGCAATGGGAAGCTTTAGACAACCGGTTGGATGCACCAAACCTATTAAAGAGAGAAGTTACAGAAGATTAGATGGAAAACCTTCTATGCACGAGTAAGCCACAAGGACTATTCGTGAAATCTTCAGCTTGATTTAGAGCCTTTGCATCCTCAGCTGTTTGCGCAATTTTTAAAAGTTTTAGGGACTCTTCCCAGCATTCTGCTGCCCTCCACAAAAGCTTTGCTGTCATGTTTAAGGGCAAAAATTCTCTCCATGTCAATCTTCAATTTTTACTAACTATCCAATTTCAATTATGGAAAGAATAATTTCACAATAACAGAAATGGTAGCTATTTTCTAAAAATACGTGCAAACCCTAGTTGATCAAAACAAAAGATCACAACCTTTTGGTGTGTAAGGATGAAGAAGTCCACCAGCAACCCCAGATGCACCACCAGCAATGCCAAGTTCATCATATACATCCACGCACAAGCAAGAATCCTTGGGACTACGCTGCAGGATGTTATCATTTTTGAAATAAATGAATTGAACTTGAGGATGTCTGTGCAGTTCTTGAAATACTACAGTGGTAACAAAAATGAAGACAGCAAATGTAATGAAAAAGGGTGCACAAGCCATGTTCCCAACTTTTTGTCTACCTTAGAGAGATGGGAATTTAACAATTCAGCTGACATCAAGCTTTCACTGTGTACCAATACTTGATAAATGCTTAGGCACAGGTTCCAGGAAGTGGATTTCTACAGCAAACTTCAGATCTCTATAATTATTGGGCAATTGATACCATTGGTCATTTAGTGCAAAGTCATCGGCAATTGAGCTATCTCAACTATTAAATAAAGTGGTGAATTATCAAGAAAAATTATTGCTCCCTTTAGGTCCTTTCGAAACTATTTATTTTGATTGGATGATTCCACCACAAATAATTATGCAACTCCCTACACACAGAAGAACACACATGTTGCCCATAACCACAAGTGAATGAAAATGATGGAATTGCTCCCTTTAGGTCCTTTCAAAACTATATATTTTGATTGGATGATTCCATCACACATAATTATGCAACTCCCTACATACAGAAAAACACACATGTTGCCCACAACTGCAAACGAATGAAAATGATGGAAAATCGAGCATTACTAAGAACAAGAAACAAATAAGATGCTTGCGATTGGCAAATGCGGAAGCATTCAAAGACATGATAAATTATTCTTTATTCGTAAAAATATTTGGTCATACTTCATTTGCAATTGGGTCATATGTTTCGATGGTGTGGGATGCTTATAAAATTCAACAGTTCTCGAAGGTGCTACCTCGAAGTTTCAACAGCCAAACACTTCCCAGTCTTCCTTAGTGACAGACTTCCGGAGATAATCACCAACATACCACTCAAATGAGGAGAGGTCCTTTCATAGAAATGTCTAGCGGTCCACAATGTAGGAGCAGAGTGAAAAATTCCACAGCTGGGCAAATATTGACCATCCTAATGACAGAGATGACCAGCCCAACAGCAGAAGGAGATGGTTAGGGTCATGCTGAGACCTGGACGTCCAGAGTCGCAGTCACCTTATGACACTGATGTGAAAGTGGGAAAAGCCAGAAATGGAGTTGGGAAGGACCTGTAAGAGATGCCAAGCAACGGATAATCCAGCAAAGCCGGCTCCAATGACAGCATATCTGAAGCAGAACAAACTAATTATTTTTGGAATGAATATGGAGATCGAGAGAGAGAGAGAGAGAGAGAGAGAGAGAGAGAGAGAGACTTGAGAGGTTGGTGTTTCGAAGAAGTTACAAGGGTGGCATGAGGAGGTTGAAGATGGGATCTGCATCTCTTCGACCGTTTCTCCGGCATCTTCTTCACCCGTACTCCTTTTGGAAAGAAGCTCAGCGCGCGCGACTCCATCTCATTCACACGACGCGAGAGAAGACGACCTCGGCGCCAAATCGCCAGCTCTGCGCGCCGAATGAAGTCCTTGTGATAAGGCTATCGCCGTCTAGGAAATTAGGAATACAACACATAACCTTTTGGGCCGCATGATTGGTAGCATGGAGCAGAATTCCGTTTTCAAGGATAACATTATTTTAACCATATACATTTTTTGAGTGAGGTGAGTCCATCTTTTACACAGTCAATATCGAACCATTTATTTTCCATTCAACCTATCGCGTGCTGTTTTCAATTGAATTGTCAACCCTGGGTTGTTGTTTTAAAAAATGAAAGTTTTTTTTTTCCAAATATATTGGCCATAACATCAATTACACTTGCTACGTTTTTAAAATTCTAAACATAACAGCTATATTTTCATTTAGTTCTAAAAATGTCCGTTTTGTTAAAAATAGTAAGTTAATTTTTTTTAGATGTCCAAAATACTCATGTTATAAAACTAATAAATATGAAATAAAATAGAAATGAAATGAAATTAAAGCTCTCCGAATTTACACCTCAAATGAAATCAGGGCATTAGTGAATTACAATTTTTCAATTTCTTCCTAAATTAGATGAATATATTAGTAATTTCATATATTAACTTATGGATTGGGCATTTTTGGAATTAAATGCAAATATAATTGATATATTCAAAAATATGAAAACTTTGCTAGTATATTTGGGATTAAAGTTAAATATAGTATGTATATTTGAGAAAAACTTAAAACAAAATAAAACTAGGACTCAAATTGAAACTTTTCTCAAGCCTTAACTAAAATACTTTAGGAATTGTTTCAAAGGATACAGGATTTTTGTAATCCGTACCTTTATTTCTAAAACAGTTTTTCAATTTTCAAGACAACTTCTTAATTTAAAGTGTGCTTGGAAAGTGATAAAACTTTTCAATGAGAAGTTTATTTGGAAAGTTATAAATTTTTTTGCTAAAAATTTTTTGATATAAAAGTTATTAAATTTAAAAAAATGTTGTGATATGGTAGAGATAATGATGAAGAGTAATGAGAATAAAGTTCAAATAGAAATGTTAGTTAGATGGGTAGTTGTGTAAAAATGATTGAAAAGTAGGATATTTGGAAGACATGATTTAAAAATACGATAATTAGGGAGAGTGAAAATTATTAGATTAATATTTGTTACTATTTGCCAAATACACAAAAAAAAATTTTGATATAAAAGTTTTTTAATTTGAAAAAAATGATGTAATATAGTAGAGTTAATGATAAAGGGTAAAGATAATAAAGTTAAAATAGATATGATATTTGTATGTTTAATTGTATAAAAATGATTAAAAAGTAGTGCAGTTGTATGGTAAAATACGAAAAATGATTAAAATAGTTATGAAGATTGAAAAAATTTAACTTAACACTTTTTTCTCATTGTCAAACATACACAACTAAAATATATCAACTTCATTTTTTTATAACTAATATTTTCTTGCAAAATAATTGGATAATGTGAACAATTCTTTACAATACAACTTTTTTCATTCTCAATACATATTATTACGTTCTCATCATAGATATAAATTTCATTCAAGAATATTATATCATTTTAAACAGGCCCTTAAGTTATTTGCATTTTGGTCTCTCTAATTATATGTGTTTGCTTTTTAACTTATGAATTTCATATATTTGCTTTTTAAACTATGTAAGTTTGTTTTTTTATGTTTTAAACCCTATCATGAATGCACCTCACTAAATAAATGAAAATTTTATCAATAGTTAACATATAATGATAATATTATCCTTAAAGGAGTTTGGCTATAACAAATATCGCACTGTCTAATAGTTTAAGTCAACTTATGATCATAAGCTGACTTAAGTAGGTCATATAAATTGTCCCGCCACATATGAGTCAACTTAACTAAGCGTAAAGTTATTTTATATGTTTCATTTACAAATAATAGTCACTACTTGACTATTCTAGCAACAAGATTTAAATGTAAAGAGGAAAAACTTATATGATTTTAAAAGCAAATTCGCTACATTCACATTTCTAAAAATAAGTACACATAGTTCAAAGGACCAAAATACAAAAGACCCAATACTGAGTTGCTCTTTGAATGTCCAAGCAGCCAACATAGGTATCTATAGAGTCGTGTAAGTAATAGATCCATAGTTCAAATATTCATTAAAAGAAGTTGCATTGATACCCTACCCATAAAGTACAACTTCGTCACGCATCAGGTGTTAGTCATCCAAGGAGGGAGTTGTCTTGTTACCCTAACCCTAGAGTATGCCTCTATGACTCCATCATGTATTGGTTATTTAATGTAAGTGACGGATAAAAAAAATTTAATTATCTGCCAGATAGATTCAATTAGTCAATGAAAGCATATCAATCCCAAAGACAACACTAGTAGCATACTAACTAGAGATGTTAATGGTTATGGTCAACTCATCAACCCACCCGTCTAACCCGTTTTCAGATTTTTGAATAAATGGATTATAATCCGTCAACCTGTTTAACCATTTAATTAAATAAATTGATTAAGGTTGAGTTTTCATAAATTGTCAACCTGTTTACTGTTCAACTTATTTAATTTGTTCGACTCATTTAACTCGCTTAACTCATGAAAATTTTATATATATATATATATATATATAAACTCCTTGCTTATTTTTTTTCTCTAAGTCTGCCTCGAGTCACTTAATTTTTATTTTTTCAATGCTGCTCTATTCCTATTTTCCCGTTACTGCCTTATTTCCATTTCCCCTACGTTGAAAACACCATCTCGTCTCTCCCTGCGAGATCATTATCTACTAAAATTTGAGCTTTCAGGTTATTCGCTATACAACCCGTTAACAACTTACCAACGCGTTTATTAAATGGGTTGTAAATGGAGTAAAAGTTGAAATTTTTTAAATGGATTAATAAACCGTTAAGGTCGAGATATTTTAAATGGGTTAAAATTAGAATTAGGCTTCAACCCATCCAACCCGATCCGTTAACACCCCTAATACTAACAACTCCCTGACCAACACCGCCATTAGACGTTGGAGCTCCAGCCCAACAGACGCCGGCAAAACGTTGGTCTTCACTCTATCCTTCACAGGGGCTATTTAGCAAATGTTGAACTACCAGCTGAAACTAGCCCCCATGGTTTGGCACCAACCAAAGACCTGAGAATTATCCAATAATTCAATGGTTTGTCTAATTATCAACCCAAGACACAAGGCCGCTTAGAACAACGGTATAGGATAAGATGAAGAGAATAGATGTAAATATTACTGTGCATTTGATTGTGAAAAATCATATCATGAGTGGAAAAAATAACACTGAAAATTGAAAAAGTAAAGTCATTATGTATTTAAAAAAAAACTTAAAAAAGAAACTAATTAAAATGAAAATTTTTATCTCATCCTCATCGCCATCCTTTCACACCCATTCACGGCTTGGATAGGATGAAGATATGATTCGGACAAAATATTGTTGAGAGTTGGAATAGAAAAAAATTGTATGAGACTGAAAAAAGTAGTTAGGTATTGGGAATCGGTAAAATATTTTTGAGAAATGAGAAATCATGCTATGAGCACAGCTGCCACGTGGGCAAACTTGCAGAAAGCAAACCCAAATCAGTTTGGAATGAAATGTAGGCCAACTATCACCTGGGCGAATAAGGGATGTCACTCGGGCAATCCGGCTGTCAATAATATCATGAATCTTCATATTTTCATTTTCCAAGTCCAATTTTAGTTGACAAGATTTTTTTAAAAAATTCAGAAATTTAGTCTGATAAGGGAAGGAAAAGATCGCAATTTGCATTCTGTATAACCTAAACTAATAATATTTAAATATGCAAAAGCATGTAAGCTCCTTTTACATTTACTACTGTACACATTACACAACACTGATACATGCCCAACCATTTCACAAAGAATAGAAACGTGGAATATGAGATTCCATGTAATACGAATACAAGGTATGTGGAGGAGTTGTTTACTACGATTTCATCAATACCCTTGATGGCGGAGGTACCACAATGCACCCTCTGCAGCATGCTCTTCAGCAGATCTCTTTTTGGGCCTTGCGTCACCAAAGCATTCTAAAAGAGTAGTCGTGGCCGCTTCCATTTCAACAGTAACCTTGAAAGCAAACCTGTAGAGAATATAAAAAAAAAAAAAAAAAATCCGGGACTTTGTCTTTTACGCAAGAAATAAAAAAATGGTGCCTTCCAGGTACTGTGGTACTAAAATGCTCAGACTCATCTTGAAACAGGTAATCGACGAAGCTAAATCTAACAACATAAGAAACAAGAAAAATCAAATCCAGAGAATCGCCCAACCTTGAGTTGGACCTTGCTAGTTGCTACCTTGGCCAAATTGATGTAACACAAGAAAACTCAACCAAAAAACTGGAAATGAAGATAAATTTAACCAGGAGGGTATGCAGTATTTTGCCATCTGTTTCTGCACTTCAATTAAAATATTTGTAACCGTTGAATATCAAGTAGATTCATGTTTGGTCTTGAATTGTCAAAACCAATACAAAAATGGTCTAGCCAAAGTTGAAATTCCTACATAAATTAGATAGTCCGGACACAGATCAGATGGATCCCTCAACAGGTGATTGACTGAATTAGAATTTTTTAAAAAAAAAAAATCCCAGTAACTCCTAAGCCCAGCTGAACCCCTTCTCAGAGATAAATAGGTCTGTACATAGGCGGATCTACATGCCTTAAATTTTAATTTACCCCTCTTGAGAATTCTAAAAATAGTTGAAGTTATAATTAATTTTAATACAATTGCTTTGCCCGAAGTGGCATCCACCATAAATGGTCCAAGATCACTGTCAATTGTGCCAAAATTCAAACCTCAAGAAGAATTAAGGTTAGCATCCAAATCCCTGCCTAAAGGAAGAAACTGCTCTGAAAAATTCACCAAGCAACATGATAATATCAAATTTCAACCCGGAAAATTTATTATTGGAAAGCAAGCTAGGAAAAGGCACTGCAAATAACTACGAGAAGGAAATATTGAGATAATTTGGCACTAAGTATGGAAGTACTGGCGGCATACAAAAACACAGCCAAACAGGCCCTAAATCTGAAATGGTTGGATGCCTTGCAAGATGGGCGACCTCAACCTGGACCATGCAATCAACAAATGGGAAGGGATGGACTAGCAGCTCAAGCCAAAACATGTAAGCAAAGTTGTTTCATGCCTGTTTTTTTCCTTGTAGAAAGGCCCAAAAATTTTCCAGCATGATCTCCCAACAAAGTGCAAAGAGAATTTGCATAAATGTTTCAAGCAAACACTTCAAAGATGATTATGAGGATATGCAAACTCACTTCTTCAAGTGGCTTGGTCCTTCATCATAAAAGCACTCAAATAGAGGAGGATTCCAATAGTTGACAGCACAAATCTCATACAATCGCGACTTGGCAGATCCCTTATGTGTAACACCTGTAGCAATGACAACGTAAAACCACGTTAGAAATGAAAATTTAAGAAAATTAATTCACAATATGGCTATAGCCTTCTTTCATGTAGCTTGTATCCTATAAAATCATTCTCTTTTATGTGTTTCTTCCATAGTTCATTCTCACAAAATGCTCCCAAGTAATGCGCTCATACACAAAAATACATTCATATGCAATTTCCTTGTATCATGTCATACCTCCAGAAAAATATTTGAATTTAATTCACAACATAGGCTTCTTTCATGTATCTTGTATCCTATCAAGTCATTCTCTTTTATGTGTTTCTTTCCTAGTTCACTCCAAGTAATGCTTTCATACACATAAATACATGCATATGCAATTTCCTATCATCGTGTCAGGGGAAGAGGATCAACTTTAAATTTCTCTTCTTTGTCAAAAATAAGGAAGGGTCTATGCTACTTTTTAGGACCACTTCTTTCAAGAAATAGAAATTTATCAAACAATTGCCAAAGACTAAAGTCACTCTTCCACCAAGAAGCTTTGTTGAAAAATTATACATCAATTTTCCAGTGAGGAAAAAGACAGAACAAAATGAAATCCAGAAAAGTAAATGGAGAAATAAAAAGATAGAAAACATAAGTAATAATAGGGGAAAGTAGACTTAGGATTTCAAATCACATTGAAAGGCATGGAAAGATGAGGTGCCAATTAAGACTACAGACCAAGTACTACCAAAAATTAATCACTTAGGTATCCAGAATTAATAATTCAAGAAAGCGGAGAAAGTGATAAAGACATTGCAAATATAATTCAAGCAAGGTAGAATCCAAATAGGGTAAAAGAAATGACAGAGCGCTTCAAGAATTTCATGTAATAGTAGAATTGCAATTAAAATAAAAAAGAAAATTTTATGTCACTATTTGGATAGCCAAGTGACTGACATGAGTGTTTACATGGTATTGAGTAAAGGAGGTCCAAGGTTCAAAGTTGGGTAGAGATAATTGCCTCATTAACCCTCTCCTGGAATGCACCTTTGTTAGGTACCTAGACATCTAAGGTGGGCGACGCGATCAAAAAGTATATACATATGTAAGAAACAATAAGAACTACCCTGCTTTACAAGGCAGGATATAAGTGTTAAAGAACAACATCAACAATGAACGGTGCGGAAAGATGAAGTGCTAGTTAAGATTACATACCAAGTACTACCCACAATTGATCACTTAGGTAGCTATAATTGATAATTCAAGAAAGCGGAGAAAGAGATAAAGGAACTACAAATATAATCTATGCAAAGTGGAATCCAAGTAGGGTGAAAGATGATAGGGCACTTCAAAAATTTATGTAATTGTCAATTCCAATTAAACTAAAGAAAATTTATAAGAAAGCAATAAGACCTACTATGCTTTATGAGCCAGGACATCAAGTGGTTAAAGAGCAACATAAACATAAGATTAGTGTAGCAAAAATGAGAATATTAAGGTGAAGTAAAAAAAGGGAAAAAATAAAATTACAAAATGCAATCAGAGATAATTTGAAAGAGGAACTAATGTGTAATAAAATGAGAGAGTAAACTAAGGTGGTCTGAGCAGGTTTCAAGGGTTAAAACACTATCGGCTAGGGGAGTTGATTTATTCAAATAGAAGACTGTAAGAGAACAATAGAAAAGCCAAATAAAAAAAAAATGGGTACATGTAGTTAAAAAAAATGCAGAGACATTAGAGATTATTGAGAACATCATGACTGTAACGAATGGTGCAACATTATCCTTGCAGCAGACCCCACATAGGTGGGGAAACTAATGACGACGACGACGATGATTGAAAGGTGTGGAAAAAGGTGGCAGAGAAGAGCAGAAAATATTTCCATCCTATTTTATCCATTCCAAAATGGACACAAAAGCTACTGTAGCAATGTATATGGTCTGGTTAATAAGAACAAACAACAAAAGCAAGATGCATCATCTGCATGCCTGCTTAAAACACTGAGTGGCCATCTATCGGGATGGCTACACAAGAACGATAAAAATCATGTGTGCTAATTTACATGTCAACATGGATGCCATGAAGGCACTGTTCAAACATCTGTGCAGAAGAGTTAGGGGGCAACTTGGGCTGGGCTCAATCCAAACCCGGCCCGCCGACCCCCAATTGAAATAGTGTTTAAAATGCCAATTGTAGAACCCGAGCCTGATTTTCCAGAATCCGAACCCAAATTGAAAAGAAATTGAACCCAGGGTTGAGCTAAACCCGAATTATATAGAACACATATTTTATGTTTATTTTATACTCCATATAAATCTAGTTCCATTCTCCTCATATATATTATATTTATTTTATACAATATATAAACATTATTCCTCCTTAAGTTCAATTATATAATATAATATTTTTATATTTTCTTTTAGGAAAAAAGAGTT
>JAXCLR010000001.1:72069985-72090545 GCA_035584095.1 Annona squamosa
GAAAAAATAATTAAAAAATATGGTAGTTGTGGAAAGTGAAAAGTTTTAGATTGAAAAGTTTTAACTTGACATTTTATGCCCATTGCCAAACACACCCAAAATCATTCAACAAGAATGATGATGGTGAGGAAGTGCAGCCATCACAGCTATCAATCTTGTCATGTTAAGTAAATTTTTTTAAAAGAAGTCCACAAATTCTGTTACAATCCTCATATGATCATTCAAAAATAGTTTACCTGCAGATTATTCTTGATGGCCAGTTCATATAAATTTAAATTGTTTACACTATTAGAACGCTTCCTGGTCAGCTGCCCTTCGTCTAAGGTTTCATGGCAAAGAAAAAGATGCTGACTAACAGCATATTTTAGAAATGCATCACCAAGCACTTCAAGCCTTTCAAGAGAAAATTGCTCCAAGCACTTTTCTGTAGTCAGTGCCTCCAGGACCTGCAATATCCCTTTCATCAATTTGAACAACATGCCTAATTCTGTTTGCTTTAAAATAAAATGAACGGTGTTCAAAAAAGATGCGAATGCAGATGTGCTTACATGGTTGGCGGTAACTTTAGATCCCTCTGGGAAGGAAGATGACAACTTGTTCTTCAATTCAATTGCCACCAATAAATTTTCCAAGTGATGCATTACAGAAGGTAACAAAGATAGGGAACTCCCAATCTCCTTTGAGAAACCAAATATCTTCAATGAACAAAGCTCTGGTGGAAACTCCACGAAGTGCTCTGGCTTTTCACGGACCTCTGCTTCCACCAATCACGTATGGATTAATAGCAGTTTCAGTTACAATTAAAAAAAAAGAAGAAGAAGAAGCTAGCTCCATTTAGCCCAAAAATAAAATAAGTAATGAAAAAAAGGTCCAGCTCAAGTTAACATTCAAATATAGAACCCACCAACCATACTATCCACATGCTTATTTTTCCCACATCTCTAGCATTTTAACTGCCTATTTCCTGTTGACACCCATGATGTGCTTTTCAGGTTTGGAGTATCAAATGATATTAATTGCTGATTTGAGATTTGAGAAAAAGTGGCAAAATTGATGCAACATAATAACAACCATGACTGAAAATAAAATAAATAAAGATAGAATATCAGGAATTTCTAGATTTAATAGTTGGGGGCAATGACAGCAAATGTAAATGATAAAAGGTAAAAAAGTAGGATTATTTAGCAAGTATATCACAACACTTAGACAGGGAGAAAGAGGCAGAAACGTTTCCTCCCCTTCTCCTATTTCCCAGACAAACTCTAAAGGTTCCCTCACATTTCTGTGGGATTTGTTCACTTGAAGAATCTATGCTTTCTAAGCTGGAAATGTTAGAAGATAATAAGAACAACAAAAATCTCATCATATTTGCATGAGCACAAAGACCTAAGAACATAGAGCACCAAAAGCATAGTCACGGGAACAGGAAAATAATGCAATAAAATGGATCAATAACACTTCGTTTTGTAACATGTATTAAAGTACATGAAGGAAGCCATCAGGGAAAAAGAAAATTCAACAGAAAACAATGCAAGAATATTTTAGAAGGTATATATGTTTAATTAGAAGCTTCAAAATTCACATAAAAATAAAGCAATTTTAATGCATGATATTACTCTTTAAATGATAATGACTTGTGCAAACCTTTGTTTAAGATGAAATTTGGATTATTACTCTTAAAAAAAATTATTCTGAATGAAATGGTCAGATTGGATTTTTATTAACCAGGTAGGTCCCCCCCCAAAAAAAAAAAAAAGTTTGAACTTTTAAATTTAGTGGAACAGTTCCATTGAATTTGGAACTCATTCCAACTTCAGACAACCAAGGATATTGAACAATCTAACCAATGCTTGTTTGTTTAACACCAAACTTGTTCAAATCAAAACTTCTCAATCTAAAATTTTTCACTCTCCATGATTATTCTATTTTTTTAATTATTTTTTAACATTTTTCTATGAAACTACCCTACCTTTCAATAATTTTTACACAACCACTGATACAACTAATAGATAACTAACCTATCTATTATAACTTTTATTCTCTTTACTTTTCATCATTATCCTTATTATATCACATTGTTTTCTCCCAATTCAAAAAACTTTTACACCAAAAACTTTTCATCCAAAAGTTTTATCACTTCTCAAACACAATCTAAATGAAAACATGGAAATAAATTCAAGAACTTGTGTTGAATAATTGAAGTATAAAAGACAGAACCCACATATGTCATTTGTACATTCCAGAAAAAAATCTGCTATGAACACTTCGATCATTCAACATTCAAACGATAGTAATATGATGGAAAATTTTATACAGAAAACGGAACAACATCTAGCAAGGGAACCAATCTGAAGGAATCAATAACTTCGAAATTTCAAAGAATCTCTTGGTTTGATGGCTTAATGCATTAGTTTATGAAATTCAAACCATTCATTATAAAACTTTTATTATTTCAAAAAACTGCGTCCTTTGCTAAGATACATTTTAAAACACAGTGAAGGTTTGGATCTCATAAATTAATGCACTATGCCACAAAACCAAGAGATTGCTTGGAAATTTTTAAGGAATCAACTCCTTTGGAAATTGGAATGGTTCTGCATCTAGCAAATAGACAAATCCATAGGAAAAAATACCTGTGTTTTCTTGTAATCGATTGTGCAACAAGTTGTGCAGTTTGAACAATTGTTTTGCTTTCAAAAGTGGTTGTTCTGGGTGCGACAGTCGAATTTTAAACCTGATTTGCAGAAAAATAGCAGCAAGGCAATTACAAGGGGTACATTAAAACCAAGTTAATGATACATAATGCAAGCTGCTAAACAAAACTGCTCCCCAATATCAATTAGATGGTATAAAACCCATTGATAGAATGATAACAATAGCAATGAGATCTGAAGTACGTTTATCAAGTAGTTCAACCAACACTACCTTTTTACTTTTCAGTTAAATTAGCACTAGCAGGTTCAATAGTCCTGAAAGCAGTTCAAAGCATGCAATGAAACTCTTCCCCTTAGCTATATCTATGGCCTTAGCTAAATCTATGGACTTATTTTTTGGAGTTTCAGTTCAAAAATTTAACCGTAGGCACCAGTAAAACCACAAGCCAACATAAAAAAAACATACAAGCACAACCAGCAGACACATCCAGATACAAAAAAAATCAGGCCTCATGGGAAGGGGAAAAAAGGCTTTTACGTCCATATTACATACTCTTTCCGGTAGTGCTCCGCATAGGTTGAATCCTTAAATGGGCTGTTTGCGTTCATGTCATGAATAATATCAACCACAAAAAATAGCAACCTATTGTGGGGCATGAGAACCAAACTACTTGGTATATCATCCTTACAATAAGTGCCATTAATAAATTCCAAGGAGTTTGCCACAGGCAAAGCACTTCTTACAGCCACATCAGCTGGACATCTGAAAACAGGTGAAGACAAACATGTAGTGATGGTTTCCCAATCAACAGTAATCTTCCCCTCAAGTTCAAGCTTCTTGACAGGCAGCAAAAGATAGCAAGCCAGAGATTCCTCCCCCCTAACATTCTTACCAAGAGGAACAAAATCAGAACAAAACTCTTCCCTGTCAAGAACAACCTTAAGGAACATTTCTTGAAACTTCTCTGCTTGGATAATCTGTATGAGAATTAAACTCAGTTACATTTGGACTTGAATACAACAAAAGAAATTTTGAATTGTCTTTGTAACAGATATACCTCACTGTTATAAAACTTGACAATTCCTGAAGGGACAACTGTTGTGTTAACAATTCGACCATGCATTAGATGAAGATCAATATCCATGGTTTCAGCTTCCTCAGGTAGAGGGTTCTTGATGAACAGACCAAAAGGCCTGTATACTCTATCATGTGGATGAGGAATAAATTGTATGAAGTAAGCATAAAGACAAACAACATTCTCTGTAATAGACCATGGTACTTGAAGTGCAGCAGGGATTAGCATTTCATGAAGCTCTTCTCGCAAAATTTCATCTGCTGATATTAGAAGGGAAAAAAATACAGTTGGAATGGGAGCTGAAAGAAGTGAAAAATGAGAAATTAGAAGTGATAAAATAATCAAATAGTAAACACAATTTCCACAAGCAGCAAAACCTTCATCTTCATCAGTTTCAAATGAATCTAATCCTTCAGTTGTTTCACCATCTTGACAGGGCAAAAGATAGTCAGTCAGAGCACCCAGTGAATGCAATTCCGTGCAAGCCTTCAAACAGGCAGTTCTTTTAGCCTCATCCTTTGAAGGGCAGGGTGAACCGTCAACTTGACGAATTGGAGCATTGGAGGGGAGAGTTATGCGGCAGCGAGTCCCATTCAAATCATCAAAGTAAGAGAACACTGGCATCGGGGTGAAATATCTGTACATAGAACATAAAATTTGGTTGTATCAGGTATCAAAAGAACCAATTCAAGCAACAGAAAGCTAAGGAAATTTTATGTAACTAGTAGGAAGCAATAGACACATGCCTGCTCCAGTTGCCAGGATCATGTGCAACGTTGCCATGTGGTTAGACGTAAAAAAATGGAAAAATCCAACATATCTAGGCCAACAGGATCTTCACAAACCATGCAAAAGATTTTTGCCAATCCAGAATAGCATCAGTTGCAGTTAGGAGATAAATAGCATGATATTAAGCACTATCTCGTGACCAATACAAAGTTTATCAGGATTGAAGCCACTTTATTTCATGGGTGGACAAAATTTCAATGCATGGATGGTAAGGTAAGGACCATGTGAATATGTGCCATCAAGTGACAACTATCACACATGCAGTAGGAGATCTAGAATAGCAACCATATCAGGCATCGTCCCCTGGGTATAGAAAAGCTGGGATTTAGAATCATTAATTTAAAAAAATAAAAAATAAAAAATAAATCAAGAACATACTCATCCCTTGGAAGCTTCGAACAATAATGATGAAGTAAGTCAACACTAGAAGCAGTACTGATTGATGCACCAGTCGAATCAATTTTGTACCTCTTTTCCTCCAAACTATCAAAAGTTTCACCTGATGACCTTTGTGCAATTTCTGTGTTCATGAATTCTTCATTAGACATGAAATCTTTGATCATGTTTATCTCACGTTCATTTCCTCTGCGATGTTGGCAAGTTTAACATGAACTTCAGAAATGTGGTTGATATACAATCAAAGCACTAAAAAGGATTTTTTTTCTTTTTTCTTTTTTCTTTTCAAAAAAAAAAAAAAATTTGCTGCCACAGATGCTAGCCCCCTTTTTTTGGTATTGTGCAATGCTTGGGTAAAAATGGTAAGATGAGAATAAGAAAGGGAAAATCCATGATGAAGCAAAAGTGATTTGTACCTAAAAATTATATATCACATTAACTTTTGTGTGGAGGACAGCCATTATTCTGCTAGAAAGTTAGTACCATTCAAAAAAAAAAGCATTGCATCAATTTGTGGTTGTTTATTTTGCTACATAATAACAAAATTACGAATGTCCACAGTACAATGATGTGCTGTGAAATTTTCATAAAACATCAATGCAGCTAGTGTCAAAGATAATGATCATCACCTCCTCACCAAAAACACATATTCAGACTGGGACATGCGCGCACGGCCTCTGGACTGTATGAAGCTGGTAAGAGTTTCAGGAGGATCAAATCGTACAACGAGGCAGCAGGTCTGGATATCGAGTCCTTCTTCGGCCACATTTGTTGCAACTAGCAGATTAAACTACAATTCCAACACCAAGTGAAAAATTAAGAGCTGAATTCTAAATACGCTTGGCATTGGTTTTAATTTTTTATTTTAGGCATACTAGGAAAACATCTGCTTCATTCTACCAGGAAAAACAAGCATACTTACGGCATCTTTGACAAGGGGGGGAAAAATTTCCCCCTACGTTTCTATACAACTACCTTACTTTACAATCATTTTCTCACATCTTTCCATGCAACTAACCTATCTATTTCAACTACATTCCCTTTACTCCAAATTATTATCTCTAATATATTACATCATTACCCTCTCTATTTCGAAAAAAAATAAATTTCCCTCTTCCCAAACACACCCTTAATCTAACGGGCTTGTCAAACGTGCTACTGCTGCAAAGCTCCTAACACCTTGTCGAGTTCACCAACATAAGATTTTAAACTAGCACATTATCCTAATAAAATTATAATTGTCAACCACTAGGCCTACTGTTGTTGTTTATTCCTGAAGTGACCTTTTAAATATAGGCCTCTGTGAACTTGTTCTCACTTTCTCTTTTTTCAAATCACTAAATTATTTTTAGTCGGATCTATATCATTCATGGGAAATGAATGGAAAAGAAAGAACAAATGCTTAGTGGCAAACTTGTGATAATATTCATAACTCACCTCTCCAGATCTAAATTTTTCAAGAATGCCATTCATCATGTTCCGTGACATGTTTTTTTGGCCAGAGTGCATTCCCACAAGATAGTGACACCTCCAAAAAGACAGCAACTGCAATCTCCTAAGGATGAATGCCAAGGATCTGGCAATGATGACTCTCTTCACAAAAACTATACACTTAATGTCTGGCCTTGACCTACCAAAGAGTGAAAATACTTTAGAAATGCAACATCGAAATATTCCAAGTATTGGATAACATTTCATTAATTTTAAGCTTCAAAATAATACTTCTGAGTTTTTCGTGTAATAGTTTGTTCTATCTGACATAGTATCAAAGTAAGACAATTCCCGATTTCTATTTCAGTACAAACAACCCATAGAGAGGGGGCAGTCTGGACGAACTATCTGCCATCATCATATCAAGGGCGAAAGTATGGGACTCCAACTTATGAAAAGGGCTCCCAAAAATGTCCTATATGCGTTTCACAGTAGCCACTTAAAGCAATACAGTGTTATAAACACAAGTGGAGCCAACATGACACATGCTAGCTTGATCGACTACATTGGAAAATATGTAGCTATTCAACAGTTGCTAATGTTGAACTTGATGTCTATTGTTAATAGTGTGTTTGGTGTAGAGGAAAGGAAAAGAAAATTCTAGGATCAGTGTCAATCATAACAAAATAATTTAAAATAATATATAAAGTTATGGTTAGAAATATAAGTAGTATTTAGAGGAAAGTAGGATTGTTTCAAAGGTACGTCTCAAATCAACCCCTTGGAAATGAATTTTATATGAAATGAATTCCATGGAATTGGAATAAATGGAAAAATAAAGCTTTTGGACTTAAAAATTGATCTTTCTATAGCATCTATTAGAATGCTATTTGCTTTATTAATAATCCACTTTCACGCATTATAATTCCAAAGCAGCATAGCCTAATCCAGTGGCCTAATCAGAAGGGTTAAAGCATTCTGAAAACAACAACAATTTAGGGTACAAATTCTTCACAAAAGATTCAGGAGTTGAAGCCTTCCTAAACAACCAACATCGAGGAAAGAGATATTCTTTCATCATGTTGTCTCAATAAGATTCAGGATCTCGTCATCTGCACTCATTATCCAGAGAAATGCATGGATTCACTAATGTGTGGGTGAACATACGGGGGCATTCATTCCATAAATTTGGTATGAAGAAGACAACTGAGAACGGGTCCACCTGGTAATTGATATGCACATGGAAACCGGACTGGATTTATGAGAAAAATAGACTTTGGGAAAAAAAAAAAAAAAAAAAAAAGGGAAGTTAGGAATGTAAAAGATGATTTAAATGCAAAACAACAAAAATGACAACAATGTAAAAATACAGCAGGATAAAATGCTACAATGCAGTAAAGAAGGTTGTGGAGAAATTAAGATCATTAATCAGGGATTGTGAGGATTAGAGTTTGCTTAATTGGTAAAATTTCATTTATCAATTCCCTAAGAAGAATTATCATATTTATTGAAGATACTATCATTGTAACCTTGCCAATAAGAGGTTCCATGTTATTGCTAGTCCCAAGCCAGAATAAAATGTAAGGGTTAGCATTTCAAGCTGGCAGCCAGAGCTATAAAAATCACCACCAAATCTTTTATGGATTTTAGAAATATATTAAAAGTCATTAGTGCTAGGGCATTCCCTATAAGCAATGTGCTACAAAGTGAGAAACGAATAAGGGTTGCTAAGGCATTTTCCCATAAGCAACACGTTATATTAAAGCTTAGATGTAGTGAGAAATGAGCAAGGGTTGCTAGAGCGCTTTCTCGGAAGCAACGCACCACAACAACATCCGGTTTTAATCAGAAATAGGCAAAGGTTTTCACACATTTGTGGACATGGTTTGGGAGAAAAAAGGTGGTATCAAAATACAAAATTCGTTTTGCCCCATGGAATGTTGACACTCTTTCAGGAAAAAGTATGGAAGTGGTCGATGCTATGAAAAAGAGAAGAATTAATGTACTTCATCTTCAAAAGACTAAATCAAAAAGAGAGAAGTGTGGAGATGTCGGTGGATTCAAATTATGGTATATAGGAAATGATGGAAATAGAAATTGTGTAGAGATAACAATGGAAAATAAATTCATAAATAAAGTTATAAATGTTAATAGAATAAATGCCAAATTTATTTAAATATATTTCATAGTCACTTATTTCAAAATTAAAATTTTACAACTACTCTCGTTAAGTTTGCAAATTTAGCTGACGCACCCCTTAAGCACCCTCTTAAAAATCATTAACTTGCTAATTAAAAGTTTGAGTATGAATAATTTTTAAAATTGTAGGGATTGATTTTAAATATTAAAACTTACAACAAGAGCAAATATGAAATTTGGTAAAAAGTGAGGGCTAATTTGAAATCCCCTTGACACTACCAATATGGCTTCAGTTTTTATGTTTGGATTTTATATTGGATTTTATACAATGTCGGTTGCAAGTTAAATGTCAGATTTATGAAGTTACATTGAATCATGTCATGCATGTCATCAGTATATATAAGAAATTATTATAGTGCATGCGACTGCACCGTGTCCATGCATTATGGGCCCTAGGTGATCAGGAATAGGAAATCTACCACATCCATTGTATTTAGAATTCTTTATTTTATTAGTATATTAATTTTCATCTAAATCCAACATGTGTAGAGGTCTCATCTTAAAATGATACAAAATTAACATAACAAAATCATTTAACATAAATATCAATTTTAAAGTGGTATTTTCAATATCTAAACCATCTAACATATGATTTTTATATAGATAAATGAATGTATAAAATATCATAACATTCTAATATGTTTGGGGCCCATTTTGCAACGGACTGCACAATAATTACAATACAATCCATCGACAAAGTATCGTAACATTCTAATATGTATGGGACCCATTTTGCAGTGGATCACACCGTAGTTACCATACAATCCGTCTACACAATAGCACAACTCAAGTGTGTTTAGGAAGTTACAGAACTTTTGGATCAATAGTTTTTAGTATAAAAGTTGTTAAAATAAAAAAAAATGATGTGATATAGTAGTAATGATGACAAGTAAAGATACTGACATTAAAATTGATAGGTTAGTTACATGGGCAATTGCATAAAAATGATTAAAAAGTAGAGTAGTTGTATAGGAAGACGTGAAAAAATAATTCGAAAATAAAATAATTATAAAAAGTAAAAAGTTTTAGCTTAACATTTTTTACTATTTGCCAAACATGCCCCTCATATGTATGGGCTTTGCTTCTATAAAACTCATTTTCTATGTAACTCCAATTTTTAAAATCTTGATGGTTAGTTGAAAATTCACTTCATCCATCATATTTAACATTATTTAAATTATCATGGAAACTGTCTCATTTGTTTAGTATCATTGTATATAGGTCTCATCTATAATTGTGTAAAATCAACGTAATAACATGGTTTAATGCTAATATATCGAAGTATTTTTAATATCTAAACCGTCTAAAATATCAATTATACGTGGATAATGATTCTACAAAATATTATTACATTCTAACACATGCATAAATAGATCTAAGCATTTTTCATGATTTATATATGAAAATGTATTTTTAAGTAAATGTGGCCCATGATATACTTAATTTAGATCAAACTTTGACTCTTAACTAAACAAATAATATTAAACATGATTAATAAATCAAATTTTCCATCAAGGATCAAAATGTTAAAACTTGAAGGCATAAAAGTTGTGCCTTGTGTATATGCATATATATACGGGCCCGCTTCCATGTAACGGGGTTATGTAGAAACGGTTCCATGTAATCTATTCAAATTCTAAGATTTTATGATGGAAAATTCAATCCATCCATTATATTTAACATAATTTGTTTAGTTATGATACCAAATTTCATCCAAATCCAATATCGGCATAGGCCACATTTGCTAAAAAATAAGTACATTTATATGTAAATTAAGGAAAATGCTTAAAGTCATTCACATATATATTGGAATGCAGTAATACTTTAGAGAATCATTTATCCATGTAATAATGATATATTAAATGGTTTAGATGTTGAAAATACTACTTAAAAATTGATATTTAGTATTAGATCATTTTATTACATTGATTTCACATATTTGTAGATAGGACCCGTATACAGTGGTATTTTTTACGGGTATCCATATATTGCATCATCTCAATTGATATTACAACAAGGCCCATAGACATTCTTACAATATCCAAATATCATTCTACAAATATCTTATCAATATTCCTTACAATATATCCTAAACTCTCAACTAGTGGAGACTCCCACATATTTGGGGAAACAGATGCCACTAGTCACTCTTGAATACTATTGTCGTACAAAGCTTGCATTTTTTTTTGTTGACGCTAAGGATCAAAGTAGACTCACCAGCGCAATGGGTGAAATCTGCCTACTACCACTGAGGCAGGGCCTCAATGGTCATATACAATATTAGACAAACGAAAAGGTTTCCATAATCGGGGATGCTTCTATGAAACCCCTCTTCTATGCAACCCCTTCCATTTTGAATAATTTAATAGTCGATGGAAAATTTACTTCATATATTGCATTTAAAATTATTTATAGTATCTTAAAAATCTTTTTATTTGTCCAGTATCACTGTGGATGGACTTCATTTACAAATGTATAAAATCAACATAATAAAATAATTTAATGTTAAATATCAATTTTAAAATTATATTTTTAACATCTAAACTGTCTAAAATATCATTTTTTGTGGACAAATGATTCTACAAAATATTATTACATTCTCATACATGTGTAAATGGACTTAAGCATTTTTTCTAATTTACACATGAATATACCTATTTTTTAAACAAATGTGGCCCACCCACATATTTGATTTAGATGAAACTTGGTCTATTAGATAGAAAAATAACATTAAATATAATGAATGACTTAGATTTTCCATTGAGCATAAAAAACTTAAAACTTAAAGAGGTCACATGGAACTTTTACATAATCTGGTTACATAAAAGCAGACCTATATATATACATATTCCGAATATATGGTTCTATGGATGACCTGCAGGTCACACAACAACAAGTGTGTGTGCAGAAGGGTGCACTGGAGTTGTGCTTCTTTGCAAATAACTTATGAGTCACATGGTAATGATGGGTTTGTGCAAAAACGGTCATATTAGAGTTATGTTTACTTTGTGGATGACCTGTGGGTCACACGGTAAGGATGGTGTGTGTGGAAGGGCCATACTGGAGCTATGCTACAAAAAGCCCACACAAGATGTGATATATATAATGTGCGCAATATAGGCCTGATAATATTATACAAATGTTTTATATGATTTTTTGAGCATTAAGATGAGCACAAGCATTTATCTATTTCATTATCAAGAGTTCTTTTGGCATTGAGGATTTTTGGTTATTTTTACCTCTTTCCTTCTTATTAAGTTTGCCCGAACTCACCCTAATATTATTATCTTTTAGTTGACATAAAAAGCAAAGGATTCAAAGTATACAGGCTTGAGATGGATTAGAGAGAGTCCTCTAGATGAAGGAAATGATGTTATTCATATCTTGAGATATATAACTAAAGTGATCATATTTAGATGGTAAAATCAAAAGAGTTTAAATTAAGGGTATGACCGTTGATGTAATTTTGGCAATACAGATAGAGATGCAATCGTTAAATGATTTTGCTTCTATTATAATTCAAATTGACCATTTACCATTATGATATTGTGAAATTACCATTGCGATATTTAAGTGGGCCCATAACCCACGGTTTCTAGCATTGTGTTTCCTTCAACTTGATCGCTTCTGATTTAGATTTATGTGGATTTACATAGCACCGACTGGTTGACAGAGGTTCTACCCAACGAGGCATTACATAAATGTAACTTCTGAATCAATTTTAGAAAGTAAAAATATTTACGTAACTAGAGTACACTAACATTATTGACTCGGTTTCAGCTGTAGTTGAATAGTATAAACTATAAGTTAATATTAGATGACTCAATTTTCTTCCTTGCTTGTTTTGCCACTCTTCCACATAAACATCCTCATTTAAGTTAAAATGGACTTTTGGCTATGCTGTTAGTCAACTACCAATGTCCCACCGCATAAAGAACAATGATCTTATAAAAAGAAAAAGCATCATCATTAAAAAATAGAAATAGTGAAAAGGAAGGAATTTCAAGGATATTTACCTTGTTTAGATAAGATAGAATGAGAAAAAATGGTAAAGAGGACATAAAAGGGTCATGCAACGATCATATTCCATATGAAACATATCTAAAATAGAACTCATCTAGAACTTTACAACATGATGAAGAGGAATAGATCCATACCCATATGTGGAAAGCAAACTGATAAGAGCCAGAAGCTTATTTGAAAATAATGGTTCTTCTAAAGCAACAACATTATTAGACTTGCAGCCAAGGCCATCTATAATAAAAAGAGAACTGCACTTAGTACTATCACAACAAAATTCAAAATGACAGTTGGATAACAGTACCAAAAAATGGCACATAAAGTATCAATGTCAACAGTTGAGAAGCAACTAGCAAGGCAAGTTACAAACTGAAATCAATAAGAACGGAAAAAATAACATAGAATACAACAACAAACTGAAATCAACAAGGAAAAAAAAACAGGAAAAACAAAAGAGAATGCATGATGAATTGCTCCTCGCAGACCAATCACATTTTGCTCATTATTCAGACTCCCATGCTCATTTTTTTACCTCTATCCATTGTGAGGATCTTATGACAGTTGCTACACTGGCATCAAGGGAAGTTCAACATTTTCACCTGGGGATAAGGCCAGTAGAAAGTTTACAGAGTACAATTGACATTGCCAACCCTAAAATTACTCTGTTTCTTTCATTAAAGGCTAGTTCTTTAAGAAAAACAGGACAAGAGAGTTGGCTCTATAAATTACAGAAGGGTGTTGAAGTGAGATTTCAAGAGGCACAAAATGAAGGAAAGATTACATAGTCAAGAAGCCTATTTCATGAATGACTCTATCGGACACAAAAATAAAAAGGAAAAAAGTTGGAAAAAGGACATCAGAAAAAGTGAAGAAAATAAAAGATGGAGAAGTGCCACCTATTGAGTGAATAAAGAAAAAAATAGATAAGGTCAGAAAAATAGGTAATGTTGAGGGGGGAACAACATACAACTGGTGGGGGGAGGAATCTTATTAAAGCAATGCAACCATAGCAAATGAAGATGATGATAATAAAAAGAAAAAAGAAAAACTGAAGACAAGAAAGAATAGAGGGACGTGTCATCAAAGACAAAAGGGAGTTTGCCGTATCACAGAAAGAGGCTTTGTAAAGCTTCTATGTAAGATTGACACAGCAATACACAAAAAGAAATACCTTGAATAAAACATCAATAATTGTTAGCATAAATCCAGATAGAAGCATACCATCTATGAAATCGAAATCGAAAACCATGCTCATTTGATTTAGATATAGATCTTTCAAGTTGTCAGCATCTGTGCCTTCTGTCTCCACTATTCCACTAAGCCCCGACTCAGTTTTTCTCAAAACACAAACAGCCTTTGGAACGAATATGCATAAGGGTTGTAAGTCAAGAATAAAGACAACAAAGAGAGGAATGGAATAATAACATATATGGTTGATAACTCCATCAAAAAAGCAAATAAAGATGATCATAGCATCCCCCAACTCAATTCATGTTCCTTCTCCATTAAGCCATTTGTGGTCTGCTGATATTTTTTACCACACTTTAATATTGGCAATTGAGATTCTTTATGCCACACATCTACATAGGCAATTGAGAGCCTTTTTAATGGATTTGAGGCATGTCAGCAATTTAAAGAGAATAAGAAAGAGGACAAGGAGATAAAGTATAACAACATAATGGAAAGCAAAACAACTAGATAAGGCACACACTAGTTTTATCTTCTCCTATATAAGCCTGACTTCGTCATCCAGTATGGCATCCATAAGACACTGAATACAGCAAAGAAAATGCAACCATAGCAGTAATTAAATAAGAAAACAATTATTCATAACACCTAACATGTGCTATTAAATACTCAATGCGTACAGCAGGAGCTTAATACGCCAAGCTGCCCCTTTTAACCAAACATGAGCTCTTACATCCAAGCATGGGGCTTGCAACGAATCCCAATGGCTAGTCATGTAGATAAGAAAAAAAAAATTACATAATACATAACACCTAACACGTGCTATTAAATACTCAATGCGTATAGCAGAAGCTTAATGCGGCAAACTGCCCCCTTTAACAAACATGTCCTCTTATATCCAAGCAATGGGCTTGCAATGAATCCCAATCACTTGTGATGCAGAATATGACAAGACTTGTATTTCAATATTAAGTACTTGATAAGATTTCGTTTCTCTTATGCATATTGGGGACTAAATCTGAAATTTGAGACAGAACAAAGCGATCAAAGCATAGAACAACTTGATGAATGGTTTAGATATTAGATTATTTTACTCAAGGTTTCTGTTTATTCACAGTTAGTTTAGGGTTTAGGATTTCAATCGCTACGAAGAGGGTAACCTGTTTTAGGTTTATTTTCAATTAAAATCTTGTAAGTATTTTCTCTCCATATAATTGTTTCCTTTAAGTCATCTTTATTTTATTTTATTTTTTTCACTTCTTAGCCTTTAAGAGAATTTTTTTCCCTTCCATTCACTGTTTGACGTGGGGCATGAACAAACTTTCATAAATTAGGATTTATTTTGTTTAGGATTTTTATTTTAGAAGTTCTTATTATTTTAGGTATTTTGTATTTTTAGTTGAAATAATGGTTTAAACTATTTTAGGTTGTTTGTTTCTATTTTTAGTTATTTCTTAGCCCCACAAGTTTACTTGTCGTAAAAGTTGCTTAGCCCATAAGTTTGCTTGTTAAGCAAGATTGTCTGTTGCATGGGGTTCCGTTTCTTTGTTGCTTAAGTTATCTCTTTTTATAAATAGGATTATTTGAGTTATATGTAAGATAGTATTTTGATAATGGAATGAGATCTTCATTTTCCTAAAATTCTCTTCTTCTTCTTTCTTCTCCCTTTTCTTCTACTTTCTCTCATCCTTGATTCTTCTAATTTCTTCCACTTTCTTCCCTTCTCATTCTCTTTAGAGGTTTCTTCCTCTCTCTTCAATCTTCTTCTCTACTTATATTACATCAATTCTCTTCCTAAATTTCCTCTTTTAAGTCTTTCTGTGTTTTTTCTCTCCTATTCATCTATGATTTCTCCCCTTTCTTCTCTCTACCCCTATTGAGAGGATCTTCCCTCTTTCATCAAAAGTCTTCCCTTATTATTGATTTAGGGCATCCTATCCTGCATCCTGTTTTTCATCAATTTTATAACAAAGCCAAGGTGCCCCATGTTATGTTATGCAACATCCTTAAATCTGTTCCCATGTTGCTCTGCTATGCATCTCTCTCCTCGCCAAGCCTTGTGAAATGGGAGAGACAAGATCTCCTAATTAAGATGCCATAATAACATCCGATCATTGTGAAATGCAATTAGTAACTATGATGGATGACTAAATTGCATAGCCACACACATTCACCACACTAGGAATGCAAATTGAGTCAAGTTATGCCAGGCCAAGGTGAATCCAACCCCAACCCCATGTAAAAATTTCAACCAGAGGATATTCATAGATCAAGTTAAACTGGGTTAAACCTGACTCTATGGCAAACTTCTAAAATGTTGGGCTAAATGTAGGTCAAGTTGACAATTGAAATTATTCACACCTACTGCATTTCAACTATTTATAATACCAATAAATTAGAAGAAATATGTTTAGAAAAGATGGATTTCAATATATTAATGATAAAAACAAATATGCAAGGATCAAAATCTTGGAGGAGAGCTTGGGTTGTGCTAGCTTTCAAAAGAAAGGGTGAAATTGTGTTAGATTTTTAAATTGTAGATTCATTTTGAACAAAAGAGGTTGTTAACATTGAGTAACATCTTTTAGAGCTACTTAGAATGTGTGAAGTCCAGTTTTGGTTTGCACCCAACCCAAATTCTATCACTTTTGAGCCAATTTAGCAGCTGAGAAAGGTGTTCCGACCAACTAAAATTCAGTTGACCCAATCTAAGTTGCATCCAAAGTTCTTTCTTAAAAACATTTAAAAAAAAAAAAAAAAAAAGTTGCATCCAAAAGTTTAAGGGTGTGTTTTGGAATGATGTCATGGATTGGGATGGGATGGAATTTCTCATTCGCATAAAAACTTGTTAGATTTTCAAAACAACTTCTCATTTTCTAATATATAACTACCTTACTTTTTACATTTCCAATACCACTTCTCCCATTCCTAATATACAACCACCCCTTCGCAAACCATCTTTTCATCTCATTCTCATCTCATCCTAATCCATGGGATCATTCAGAACATGCATGAACTTATCTAAGCAACGGCATCATCTAGCACTCGGGTGGGTTTTCCACCACTACCCTGTTCTACACTACAGCTCCTTGATGAAAATAGAAGGAAATATTTCAAATCTGTTTATTCTAAGTGCAAGAATCTTGTGAAGGGGAAATAATCCTAAAATATTTTAGAAAGATTTTATTGCAATATTTTGTTCTATCTTTGGAAGATATTAGAAGATTTTATTGAATATTTTAGAATATATTTAAAATAAGCTTGTATCTATTTTAAGTTTACTTCCTCAAGAAGTTCACTTAAAATATACAATTTTCTTTTTCTAAAACCATTTCATCTTTAATAATTTTACTAAGATTAAGTAGTATGTTCACCTATAAATACATCCTTTATAAGCTCCAAGGAGCATCAGTTTTGAGATTGATAAAAGTGCTCTGTAATTCGTCATCTACTTGTTCTTATTCTTCTCTCCTTATTCTTCTATTCTTTCTACTTTTGTCTTCTCTGCTCATCCCTAGATGTTCCTTACTCTATCTTTTTCTCTACCCATCCTACATCACTCCTAGTATCATTAACAATGAAAATGCAGATTTTTTTTCCCTTCAAGACAACTGCATTCTTTGAGTTCAGCACCACCAACTTGTGCATAATCACCTAAGGCTGAATTCCATAATCACCATTGGCATGTCTTGTAGACATTAGTGTTACTAACTTTCTGCCCACACCAACAATCCCTTCTAATGGGTTGAGAACCTGCCCTCTTTTTCAAGTCTGGGAGAATAAACAGCTTTTGGTGCTTTTTTTATCCAACCACTCCATTTTTCACAATTGGAAATATAGTGTTATTATTATTTTCCAAATGTCTTCGAGTCCTTTTAATTCTAAGATATGCTTCTTCCAGCAATTTTACAAATGGGCCCTACAACTGAAATTTACAAAAGGATCCTGAAGTTTTAAAACAGTGTAACGTGACAATGTTTTATGAAATTTGCATTTGTCGCCAAAGTGTTTCCAAATTTGCCAAACATCCCAGTCAAGCCCCTTTTGAACCAAATCAATGGGAAACTGATTCTTTCTCTAAAACCTTAAATGGAAATTTTCATAGCCATCATCAATCCATTTGTTTCGATTAAATAATATCATGGTTACAATTATTCAAGTTATCTGAAAAGGACATATGCAAGTTCCAATTCATGCCAGAGCTTCCACACCATATTTACCTCAATCAGATTTCATAATCTTATGTTTGGATACAATTTCTACAGTTTTATTTTGAATGTTATGATATGAGTGAGAATGAAAAGTTATATTTAAAAGATTCAAAACCAACCACAGTTAATTTAAGTCAACTTTGAGCCAAGGTCTTTCTTCACTCAATGGTTGCATACTTTTTGTAAGAGAATTTCATACACTGTTGCAAGATAATCAAAGCAAAAGAAAATTCAGAGTAGAATTATCATTTGATGATCGAACGCAAGATATGAATGAAAATTAACTAACAGATAAAGAAATATTATGAAGGTTTAAATTATGATTTGATGTTAGAATTGATAATCTTCTGCTTTCTTTCCCTTAGTTCCTTTTTTTCTTTTCCAATTTACATCAACATATCACAGGAACAAATTTTGATTGTTGTGATTATCATATTCATTGACCTTAAAATTGAAGTTGAATACAACTCATGGAGCAAAATGAATGATGTTTGAAACACTGTAAAGCACTGGTACCTCACAATGCAAATGAATGCTTCTGACGTAAACTGACACAACAAAATACAAAGCCACAAAGGAATGTCTTGTGATAAAAAATCAATCTACTGCTCAAAATTAAACCCAATGCATGACCTTAAAATCAGAATTGGACAGAAACAGTAATGGCTCACCTGCATCAATCCATTAAGACCAAGATCTTCCAAACAAAAGAGTAGATTTTCATGAAGCCGCCAAAGTAGCTTAATAGCCTTCTGAAGATCTCTTGGCTCATCAATATTCTCTCTAATAATGGCCATAGACTGATCTCATGCGTTAGCAGCAGCAATCAGTTAAAAGATCCTCATTAAGAAAACAAAGGTCTAATGAAAGAGGATAACATACCCGAGCTTTAATATCTAAAAGCTTAGAACGGTGATATTTGATGCAGCTTGAAGAATGATTAATATAATCATAATAGTAGAGCATAACATTTGGAGAGGCCACAATACTTTCCAATGCTTCTTTATCTTCAATGGAATAGATCTGAGAGAGAGAGAGAGAAACATTTATTATCTCGACTAGAAAAAAGCGTCTAGAACAAATCTTTCTTAAGCCTGTCTGAAACATACTATATGAAAGATTATCATTGACTGCTTAATCTCAAATAGGACTCTATTAGATTGCACATGTTCTTGTGAGTTGTGACTTGCTTGATCTGCAACTAAAATTCTTCACTTTTATTTCACATGATATTCTTACACTTTTTCTAAGATGGCAAAATGGCAAATCATAAAGATTACATCAAAGAATGATTGATTCGTATTTAAAGTTGAGACGTAAAAAGAATCATTTTGAACATATTTAGTTTGTTTTCATGTTTCCAAACAGGCTTTAGACGATTAATGTAGTACCTTTGCATTAAGTAAATGCTCCAAACTGTTGAGTTCCTTGGAATAACTCTCTTGATTGGATCCACCTATAAGCATTGAAGCGACTGACATAAGGAACTATATTCATGATTTTAAACGAAAGGAATGTCATCACCATGAATAATCCATTCATTTATTCACAAAAGTTATTTGCTGTTCATTTGTTCCACAATCAAGGGAAAGCAACAGTTCAATAACGATGGCAAATAGATCATCCTCAACTCTTGAATACTAGTTTTCAGATAGTGCACGTTATCAAATCATATCGATATCTATTCCAAGATGACAAATGAAACTACTACAATCAATATTCACAATCCAACTATGTAAGTAAGGCAAGTTTACTAACATATAAAACTACATTTAAATTTAAAAAAAAAAAAAATTTCCCATTCCTTCCTATACACCTTTGGATATAATTCAACATCATCTGTACTTGACTACCCTACTTTTTTATTATTATTATTTCTTCATTCCAATCATTTCTTCATATCCTTTTATACAACTATTCTATCAATTTTAAATTTATTTTTTCACTCATAATCATACTGCTATCATATAACAGCATTCTCTCACTTTTTAAAATCTTTATCATTCCCACTTTTAAATGGACCATAGATGGAAACCTAGCAACATCAACTTTTTCGTATCTTTTTCTTCTTTTCTAAGGACTTTTTCCCATCAGATATGGGCTTTTCAGCCGTAAAAGTCAAGGAATAGTCCACATAAATAACCTGCTATCCCTATCATATTGAAATTAAAAACTTTTACGGACGGTGCCCTGTGGGTGCAAAATACCAACCAGCCAGATGGAATATGACAAACCAACTGGCATTGAACTGCCAGCATGCAAATGTTGCCAGATATCCAACATCCAGCTTAGGTCAGTCTTTGTAACAACCCAGGTCCCATAGTTTGACATTGCCTGCTTTGGCACTATCCATACAACTTCACATAGTTTTAAAATTTTGAGACACCATTTTGTCTCATCCACCCACATTTAAAGTAACCAGGAACAGTCTCATCCACCCACCAACTTCTGCCCGGTTCATCATCAAACCACGTCTACTGAAGGGGTCTTGCTCTGATACAAACTATAACAATTTGGGTCCTATAATGTGATATTATCTACTTTAGCACTACCATACAATGTCACGTGATTTAAAATGTGTTACAACATGTTATCC
>JAXCLR010000001.1:72123910-72143817 GCA_035584095.1 Annona squamosa
ATACATACTTCAGTAGATATGGTTCTAAAAGTTGATCCAGTGAAAGTCGATGTTGTAAGCAGAAGTCTAGAGTTGAATTGTCGTTCGATAATGAACTAGGCGGAATCTAGTGGACCTATAATGGTCCAGAACCAAATTCCACATTGAAAAAGGGGAGAGAGGTCATGGAGGTTTATAAGTAAGTCTCAAGTTAAATACATTTTAAAACTATGCGGTTGAGCTATCAGGTCAAAGCAGACAGTATCACACAGTGAAGCCTATACCCACATGCCTAGGATCGTTTTTTCATTAATTGTTGTTCTTGATGTGCTAGATGGCATGACAATGATATATTTTGCTGGGCTTAGGCTTTGTTTGTGTAAGCTATTTAATAGTGTGAGAAACTGAACTGATAAATTGAATTGGACGTTTGGAATGTTGGTCTTGGCAGTTTTTTGTCTTTGATGTTGTACAACGATGTTGAGTTGATTAAAGTTTTAATAGCAGACAAATTCTAGTTAAAAGAAAAAAGGAAGGAAAAACAAAGAGAAAATGATCTGAGCCAGCTTCTGGCAAATAGGAACTGGATTATTAAAATGTGAACTGGATGGTAAGAAAAGGAGTTTTAAAATGTGAATTGGATGGACTGAGACAATAGACAAAGCTTTCTTGCAAATAAACACTTCATCAAAGCGATATGATTATTTTTCAATGGTCAAAAGTTTTCGTACTATTCATGTTCTGAATATGGAACTGGCCTTTCCTCTTAACAAACAATTCGATTAATCTGTATCGCTTCGTGACATAAATAGTAATATTTCATAGTGTATTATGATGCAATGACCATCTTTAATTTATGAAAGGGAATCTTAGTGGAGACCTTAAGTCTCAATTAAACTAGTGCAGATTAAAATTTGGCAGCTTTTGGGACCTTGTGGCCTACTTAGGATACTGAATTTGAGTACTTGCATACTTCATTAGGAATCTGTGTGAGATGGAGTACGTCTACACATGTTATGGTAATTTCTAAGTTGTTATTTCACAATGGATCCAAATATCCCTTATTTAGTTTTATGAGAGAAGCATGTAATTAAGAAGTTTTTATTTTTTTTGCTTATTTAATAATAGTATAGATATGTTTTTAAGTTTGTCAATGAGGACTCTTTTTCTTTGTAAAGGAAAAGTATGTTACTGGCCTTGTTTGAGAGTTGTGTGGTAAGTATTAGCATGTAATAGCTGGAACCATTGAGAAATTCATGTTATTATGTTTGCAAAAATCATGAACCTAAGATCAACCTAAACTTTTCATTATTGTTTGCTTGTTTTCTAATTCCTGTTTTTTTCTTCATTGTCATCTTTTGCTCACTGATTTTTAGAAATTTTGGCTGCAAATTTTATTGTTGGAGTTCATATCGATTGAGCTAGACTACTACTTATTTGACAGTTTTTCAAGAAAAGCAGTTTATCCCTTCTATGTCTGGGGTTGCTTTGAATTGTTATCAGAGCATTGGTATTTAGAGAATCTTCTGCATCTATAATGTTGGCATCATCTTAGGCAATTGCCTGTTAATCCTGCCAATTCTGTTTCTTGTCTAAAGTAAATCGGCTCAGCAGATGGTGTATATGATAACAGTTTGGCCTAAGAAAAAATCGTCTGTACATATGTGACATTAACTGTGACACTAGTTTAACCAGATTTTTGGCCAAACAACCTAACCTTTTGGTACTTCTACAATGAATGTATTTGATTTCGCATTTGTTTTCCCTCATGGGGAATTCTGCATGTGGTATAATATTTCCTAGTATGTTTGCTGTATTTTAGGTTCAGAGACAGTTTCAATGGGGAATGATGAGCCTGTTCTTTTATTTGCTTGGATTTTCAAGTACCTCTGTTTATTTGTATATGTGTTGTTCTCTGCATTTCATGTTTAAAGCCATTGTTTCCATGCACTGTTTTTCTGAACAAGACATGGAAATTCCTCTGGTTGCAGATTGCAAGATGTGGTCCACAGTGATAAACGCCTGTATTTGGTTTTTGAGTATCTAGACCTGGACTTGAAGAAGCACATGGATTCTTGCCCTGAACTTTTGAAGGATCCATGTTTAATAAAAGTAGGTGCAATCTTTCCTTCCTTTGAGGCTTAATTTTTCTGCTAAGGGTGTGTTTGTTTAACCATAAGACTTTTTAAATTAAAATTTTTAATCTAAAACTTTTCACTTTCCACAACTACCATATTTTTAATTATTTTTTTTACATTTTTCTATACAACTACCCGACTTTTTAATCATTTCTAGACAACTACCTATATAGTTAATCTATCTATTTTAACTTTGTTCTTTTTACTCATCATCATTGCCCCTATTATATTACATCATTTTCTCTTATTTTAAAAACTTTTACATTAAAAAATTTTATCCAAAAATTGTCACTTTTCAAACACACCCTAAATTAGTAATTTGCAATCACTAAACATTAATAGGATGCATGCTATTTCTTGCTCGTGGAGACATTTTACTTTGCTGAGAAACTTTTTCAGATGCTAGGCTTCCTATAATCCCATTCTTCATGCTTCTTTTCCCAAGGCAGTGTTTGCGAGTATCATAACTGTTTTAGACTGGCGCCTTTCAAGGTCATCATTGTTTCAAATCCAAATAGTTTGAGGGTTTATTTCAGCAAAAAAATTTTATTTGAGCACTAACAATTCAAGTTTCTTTTGGTGACTTTTTACATTCATCTGTGTTTCTGGAATTCTGCTTGCAAATCTTGACTTGGATATAGAAATATGATAATTTTAAGGATAAGGCCAGCTAGGAACCTAGGAAACACATTTTTGGTGAAATAATGGATTGGCAAATGGAAGATGCTTGAATACTGCGGGAGGATCATTGATTTTCCATAAAAGAGGTACAGATACTCTGTACCTTTGGTGAATGATGTAAATAGGCCACAGTTTAGCATATGTTCATTGCTTCTTGTCAAGTAATGTTGTTGGTTGAGATGGTTGCTGCCCACGTTGCTTTAAACTTTTAAAATCTGAAACCTTGTCCTTTATTGAGCAAAGGAGAAGGTGGAAGAGCAGCAGCCCAACAGAATAGCTGAAGCAGATGGAGAACAAGACAACAAAGAAAAGGAAGAGCAGGAGAAGTAGAAGAAGCAAGAAAACAAGTAGTCCCAATTCCTAGAAATGCTGTTAAAGTTTGGGAACAAGAAGGAGATGCAAGTCTTAATTCTGAATGAAGAACAAGAAGGAGAAGTCCCAATCCCTGGAAAACAGTTTAAGTTTTTCACAGTCCCATTTACCAATGCATAATGCTGAAGCCTAGTGTGTGTGGGCACTAATGTAGTTTTGAGGATTCATCATCTGGGTGATTTTAACCTACTGACCATGGGATTGGGGATGGTGAAGATTGCGCATTTAGCAGAGAGTCCTTTTGTTGAAGAGTGAAACAGCATTTTTTTAATTTTTTTTAATTTTTACAATATTAACCATATTTTGTTACAATTCAAGCCCAATTCGCCTCACAACTTTCACCGTACATATTTTCTTAATTGATAACTACTAACAATATACATCAGCAGGGGAGGAGATCATGGCTCCTCAAATGGGAGACGCAATGCTCCTAGTGTGGATTGAAACCCTGACTGCCTAGATACAAGCTAGGACTTTTACCAACTAGGTTATGCCTGTATTGGCAGTGTGAAACAGTGTTAACGGTTCATTGATTAAAGCTGTTTTCAATTCAATTTTAAGACTGAGGTTGTCTCGCCTGTTTAGAATTCAAATGGCAGGTTTAACTAGACTTCATGATACTGTTCAGATCTCAAATCTCAAATGGTCTCCTAAGCAATATGAAGTTGATACAATTATGCCAGGTACTTTTTATCTCAAATGGTCTCCAAAGCTGAGACAATTCTGTGAGATCTTGAATGGTCTGAAATAGTGCAAAATTAGGATAGGTGCTTTTTTGCTTTAAACACCAATTTGGGCTACTGTGATTTCTTATGGATGATGGAATGCATAGAAAAGCTCCTAATTGCAGCCTTTGCAACGCTTAACTCTTACTTGTTAAACACAGCACCTATCCTTGTTGAATTCTTATCAGATTCCGACCTTAGTACCCAAATGTTTCAATTTTTCTTTTTAATTTTTAATCCTTTTTATCAAATGGCTGATCTTAGTGGACCCAATGTACTAGTTGGCTGGAATATTGAATATCTGCCTTGCTTGCGTCTGAAAATTCAACTCCTATGTGGTACCACTGTGTTATGGATCTTGTCATTTCCAAGTAATAAACTTTATTTATTTTATTTCCTGCAGTCTTTCCTGTATCAGATTCTCCGTGGTGTAGCCTACTGCCACTCTCATCAGGTTCTTCACCGAGATTTGAAACCACAGAATTTGTTGATTGATCGACGCACAAATGCTCTGAAGCTTGCAGACTTTGGATTGGCCAGAGCATTTGGTATTCCTGTCCGGACATTTACTCATGAGGTATTTTTCCGCTGTCCTTTGGGATAAGCCAGTGGGGCTTAAATGATGATGATATTATCTTTTCCTTAATTAGTTTACCAACAACCCACAAATTCTGATGATCTAGTTCAGTTCTGCTGTGGAAAAAGGTTATCACACAGTTTCCATCTGCATAATGAATTTCTTTATTACTTGAGCAAGTGTTTGCTATTGTTTATGAAGTTACTTGCGTGTGTATGTTTGGTCTTGTTCTAATTTCTCGCTAATTTATCCGTTGTGCGTCTTGTTGTTTTTTTCAGGTGGTAACATTGTGGTATAGAGCACCGGAAATCCTCCTTGGCTCACGGCATTACTCCACACCTGTTGATGTGTGGTCAGTGGGATGCATTTTTGCAGAAATGGTGAACCAGCGTCCATTATTTCCTGGGGATTCTGAGATTGATGAATTGTTTAAGATATTCAGGTGTTATTATTGCATTGATTCTTAAAATTTAAAATTGGAATTTGATGTCTTTAACCAGCAACATGTTGGTCCTGGACGGGCCTGTGCTTGCCTCTGTTATATTTTTCTAGATCCGCCCAGTAGAATCTTTGACCAAAGAAAGAAGAAATAAAATATTTCGCTTCTATATGAAGTACCACAATCCTATGAGACCCAAGCCCAGGTTCTGGCTAGTTGGCCTAAATCTGAATTTGGTCCCTTTCTGGTAAGATTATATCTCAAGGCAGCTTATTGTAAGCCCTTCTGTTTTGTTGCATCAAAACTCTGTCCTAACCAAGAATATTTATAGGTTTGGTCACTGATTTGAAGAGTTTTGGGCACACCAAATGAGGAAACCTGGCCTGGAGTGACTTCCTTACCAGACTTCAAATCTGCATTTCCCAAGTGGACTCCGAAGGTATCAAACTATCAAGTTCAATTTTGGTGGTGGTTAATGGGGACTCTTTTATGAGAGAATTTTAAATATGTTGTAGTAGTATGTGTATGAATCCATATTTTGAAACGTAGAAGTCTTTCAAGACTTTCTGAAGGTATTGCTTTTGTACATTGATTCTTCTTTGCAGAATTTTGCAACTGTGGTACCAGGTCTTGAACCAGCTGGAATTGATCTACTCTCTGTAAGTGTCACCTCATTTTCCATTTTGATTAATCATTCATGCCTAATATGTTGGTCTTTGCTATACTCTGTGAGATATCTTGTAGTTTTATTATGTACCAACTACAAAAGTAACATCCTGTGCTGATATCTATGCTGTGATAGGATTTGCTCTTTGAAACTTTGGACAAGCAGGTTTTTGATTAATGATCCAGGCCATTTGTCTATTCAAACCTCTTGTTTATGAGCCATTCTATCAACGTGATACTATACAATATATTGTATATTAGCTTGCCGTACAATATTCAATTTATGCATTTTATTTTGATTTTTCTTCATAAAGATGTTCTCTTAAGTGTGTTTAATTCATAGACTAAGTTTTACTATTTTATAATACTTTTACAGAAATACACTTAGAGAACATGGTTAGGAAGAAAAAATCAAAATAAAATAAAAATAAAATGCATAAATTGAATATTGTACGGTAAGCTAATATACAATATATTGTATCGTATCATGACTCACACACACACACACAAAAGAAATATTTAGGTGCAGCTTTACTGCACCACAATTACTGTGCAATTACTACATGATTGTAAAATTGTAAGCTACTCCACCAATTATATTTAAAATTATGTATTATATTACCACACCGCTTTTCATCCCAATTGGATGTGTATGGATCCCATCTGAAAATGGTATAAATTTAACGTAATAAAATAATTTGATGTAAACAAGAATTTCAAACTTATTTTTTTTAATGTGTATACCATTTGTTATAAACTTTATACATGGATAAATAATTGTATAAACTATCAATGCATTTAAGTGCATGTGAGGCTCATTTTGGCCCAAATGCTCCATTAATTATGGTACAGCTTCATTACATTGGAAAAGTTATATACATATATATAAATACAATGGATGAAGTAGATTATAATTTTATGGTCACGTGCGGCCTATTTTGGCGCAACTGCACCGCTGTTATGATGCACCTGAATATTTCTCACATATATATGTATATATATTGGACCAATAGATCAGTGGTCTAGATCATCAAACCATGAGTGGGTTTTGTCCAGAGTTTGTGCAGCTCTTTTAGTTTGTATATTCTGTTTATTTTCCTGAAAACTCCATGTTCTGCTTGTGCTTGTTTCCAAAATCACCAGAAAATGCTTTGCTTGGAACCAAGCAAAAGAATTACTGCTCGGAATGCACTGGCGCATGAGTACTTCAAGGACCTCGGGATCGTTCCCTAACATATTCCTCTGGCTTCTCCTTGTATCTTAAATTTCTGTGTGTGTGGATCAAGTTGTATCAACTCATCGTTTTGATTGTGTAGGATGTGTGATTGATTGCTCTTTTTCGGGTGTTAGAACCAGTTTTTCTTGGCAAGTTGGTGCTTGGGACTCGCGTTGAGGTTGCTTGGAGTCTTTCCGTCACTTCTTCAGCAGTTTTCTTTGGAATCAACCAATTAATAGCTCAGATGAAAACTTCTTATTTTTTCAACATCAATGATTGCCCTATTATGGCTGGCCGTGGAAAGGAATCTCCTGCAGCTTACATAATTCTCTCCAAAGTTACTTTTTAAGTTTTAATAATAAAATGTTGTTGTCAGTGGAACATAAATAAAGAGTTATTTAAGATTGCAGGTCAAATAATTCCGCCCAAGTTAATTACTTGTAATCGTTATCATGATTAATTTAAGAACATTGAAAGATCAATGAAAATATTCTACATAGAATTTGAGTTGAAAGATATAACACGGCTTAATATGTGGTAAAAGCTAAAGATGAGGAATTAATATTACAAATTTATGTTGTAAATTGGTCGAGAACTAAGATAAAGAATTGCAGTAATTAGAAAATTTTTTTTTGATGGTAATTTTAGAAAAATTAAGGTTTTACTTCTTCGAAACTAACAAAAAAGCAACATAAATGCCGAGTAACACATGCTTAGAGGTCATTACAATTTACAACCGCGATGGAGCTTGCAATGTCTGTAGTAACGTTTCCTGCACTGACCACCCACAAGTCACAGTAGTGCTCACTGTACTCCATATAGACTATATTCCCTTAATATTCGTAGTGATACTTTTTCAAGCATTATTTCTATTTCAATCACCTGTTCGTAAAAATTCTGCAGTATATTAATCATCCATCTCTACCTTTTTCAATCATATGATCTTTTTAAAATATAAAATTAGGCTTCAGATTTCAGACTGTTACTGATTTTATGTGGAATGCGCTACTGTCCTCGACGAGCCAAGCGCGCACAGCATTTCCTCCCAACCAAAAACAGATGGGTCATTGGGAAAGGGGTTGAATTGTTTCTGATGCGCTGCCGGGTCTTTTTCTATGACCGGCTTGGTCCTTGCCGACCGCAAAACCTGGTCACAAAACACATAATCCCCGCTGGCTAGTGCAACAGAACATGTTGTCCTCTCTGCCTCTGGCTCAACCACTGCCCAATTTCGTCTTCCTACCATCCAAAACTACCAATTACCGATTCGAAAAGCAGCCCTCCACACTCTCCGAAATCAAACAGCACCACGCCCATCTCATCAAAACTGGACTCCCCACAGATGACCTCCTCTCTTCCTGCCTCCGCGTTCGCCATCCTGTGGCTCTCCACTATGCTCTCCTTCTCTTCTCTCATTCCTCCAATCAATCCCCTCTCCACCGTAACAACATCATTAAATACTTTGCTGATAGCCCAACTCCCGAAGTCGCCGTCTCCTTCTACTCCACCACCCACGACGCCGATTTCCCTCCCAACGACTACACATTCCCCGCCATTCTCAAGGCCTGCTCTCGCCTCCTCGGAGTCCAAGAAGGCAAGCAGGTGCATGCCCATGCTGTTAAAACCGGATTTTGGGGCGAGGTTCACGCCTGCAACACGCTCATCCACATGTATTCTGTTTGTGGGCTGTTGGACGATGCTCGCATTGTTTTCGACAAAATGCCTGCTCGAGAGATTGTGTCTTGGAATGCGATGATTACAGGGTATTCTCAGAATGGGCTGTCTGCCGAGGCTTTGAACTTGTTTAGGGAAATGCAGGTTGTGGGGTTTGTACCGGATGGGGTGACATTGATTAGTGTCCTTTCTTCATGTGCCCATGCGGGTGCGCTCGAGCTGGGGAAGTGGGTCCATGCTTATGCCGAGAGGAATGAACTGGATGGCAAGATTAGCGTCAGGACTGCTCTTATTGATATGTACTCCAAGTGTGGTTGTGTAGAACGCGCGCTGGAGGTGTTCGAGGGGACAACAGATAGGAATCTTGTTTGTTGGACAGCTCTGATCAATGGGCTCGCAATTAATGGGTGTGGAAGAATGGCGCTTGAATATTTTGATCAGATGGTCTCCACTAATGTCCGCCCAGATGCAATATCTCTAATCTGTGTGCTCTCCGCGTGTAGTCATTGTGGGCTCTTGGAAGAAGGATGGCAATTGTTCAGGAATCTAAAGAGACTGTATGGGATTAATCCTCAGATGGAACATTATGGGTGCATGGTTGATCTTCTGGGACGGTCTGGTCTCCTCCATGAATCTTATGAATTGATTGAGAACATGTCTTTTGCACCTAATGCTGTCTTGTGGAGAACGTTGCTTGGCGCATGCAAGGTTCACAAGAACATAGAGTTGGGGGAAAAGGTATTGGAGAAGATACTTGAAATTGAGCCCCACCACCATGGTGACTATGTGCTTCTGTCGAATACATATGCATCTTCGGGCAGATGGGAAGATGTTGCAACTATTAGGAGAAAAATGAAGAAAAAGAAGATCGCAAAGATACCAGGATGCAGCATGATTGAAGTAGACAACAGGATACACTCGTTCATGGTGGAAGATAAGTCGCATCGACATTCTTCTGAGATCCACAGAATGCTGTCTCAAATGGCCCAGAAACTAAAATTGGCTGGCTACGTGCCAGACACCTCAAATGTATTGGCTGACCTGGATGAGGAGGAGAAGGAGAACGCACTCTCGCACCACAGTGAGAAAGTTGCAGTTGCATTTGGACTCATCAAAACTGCTCCTGGCACACCTCTACGTGTGGTGAAGAACCTTCGGGTTTGTAATGATTGCCACTCTGCAATGAAACTCATCTCTCATATTTATGAGCGAGAGATCACTGTAAGAGACCAAAATCGTTTCCACCACTTCAGGGAGGGATTTTGTTCGTGTGGTGATTACTGGTGACCATGGAATATTGTGGTGTTTGTAAAACTTGAATAAACATCCTGTGAGATTCTTTCCTTTATCTTTTCCATGTTCTGTAAAATACGTTTTGTCAAGCTGCTAATAAATTCCATCAACTTATGAAAACTGCCTCACCCATGCAATCGTCCCAGAAGCCTTTTTCAACCACTGCAGATTCCATACCGAGCATTTCATCTGGCAGATGATTCTAACCCAGTCCAAACACAAGGAGGCTAGCGGAGAACATGAGGTGTGGTCGATCTGGGGGGTGGATCCACTCTTTTGCTAGGAGGAATGAACCGGACGGTATCATTTGTATCAGGACTGCTCTTATTGATATGTACTCCAGGTGTGGATGTGTGGAACGGGCACTGGAGGTGTTTGAAGAGACGGAGGATAGGGATCTTCGCTGTTGGTCAGCTCTCATCAATGGGTGTGATCGGATGGTCTGCTCAAATGTCTGGCCAGATCTGAACTCTCTATCGGCTGTGCTCTCTTGCGTGTAATGGCAGTGGGCTATTGGAAGAAGCATTGGAAAATTCCAGGAATCTCATTAGAGTCGATATGTGATTATTCCCGAGATGGAGGATGGACGGTTGATTTCTGTGCCAGTCTGGGCACCTGCAAGAAGCCTATGAATTGCTTTTGCATCTGATCCGTTCTTGTGGAGAGCTTTGCTTAATGCATGCTAAGTTTCCCAACAATTCAGAGTTGAAGGTAAAGGCATCGAAGAAATCCGCTGCCACGGTTACCATGTACTTCTATCAAACATCAATACTTCTTTGGGCAGATCCACACATGTTGCAGTCTTGCGAACTTTAGGAGAGAACAAAAAAGAACAAGAAAACTACTAGGATACCACTACCAAAATGCAGTGTGATTGAAATATGCGACAGGACACCCATTTGTGGTGGAAGATAAATCAGATCGACACTCTCCTGAGATCCACAGAATGCTGGATCAGATGGACGAGAAACTAAAATTGGGAGGCCACACGACAGACACCTTAAATATGAATGAGAAAGGGAATGCGGTCTTACACCATAGTGAGAAGGTGGCAGTTGCATATCAGCATATGGGCTCATCAAAGCAGCCCGTGTCTGGCACGCCTTTACGGCTGGCGAAAAACCTTCGGATGTGTGATGATTACCACTCAGCAATGAAACTGTGCTCTCGGATTTATAAACGAGAGATCGGCGTAAAAGATCGAATTGGCGATGATTACTGATCGTCGTAGAACCTTGTATAATTATTACGTGGGTAGCTGTAAAACATGACTACATATCACTAGACTAATCCATTTGTTACGTCTTTCCCTATTCTGTAGAAGTACTTATGATTGATTGCAAGCTTGCTAGAATTCTTATCATTTCTGGAAGAGCTGACCGGTTGCAATCTATAGAGCATGAAGAAGCCATACACAATTGACAACATGATCGGCATCAATGCAATTCCAGAGCTTCGGGTCATGGCTGGACCCGGCTTTTCTCAACATAGCATGTTGATCAACTAATTTTCGGTTTGTGATTGGGTTATTAATTAATTAATTAATTAGTTTTAGGTTATGATTCGATGACTTGGGCTTCACTGAAATCCTATGGGAGTCTTTTTTGTTTCTTTAGCGCATACTGTCGTCTGATCGAGAAAAGGATAAAGGATCGAGACGACCCTCCCGCGGTAAATAGTGTCAGAATGGTCGAGCCTTTCAATGGGTTGGTTTCCTAGACAAAGCATGCCATTGGGAGACACGTGCAGAGCCCTCCCCCTCTGCCAAGGGCTTAGACTGACGTTGTAATGTCAACCCTCGCTAGCAAAACTTTTGGACGCGGTTGGCAACCAGTCACGGACGAAGTAGGAAGCTACATTTTAGTCGCGGACTGTCGCAGCAAGACAGCGGACTGTTATAATCCGCGTACAACTTCTTGCCCAAGCTGCGTTGATCAAAGCGGACATCTCGAAAAGAGGGCACAACTGCTCTCGAGCCGGAGCTAATCGTTTCCATTCAAGGCGACACTGAGAGTAATGCCGTGTGCCATCTCGTTTCATCAATAGGGCTACTGTCATCAAAAGCCACATCATCCTAACCAATTACGGCAGAATCTTCTGACACGCTCAAAACCCTAGGAAATGATGAAGATATTCTGAAAAAGAAAAAAAACTCGTATAGTTTTCCTTAAGGAAACAAGTATAAATATAAATAGAGGGAAGCCGCCAACTAGAAAGTATTATGCGTACGAGGATTATAACATATAAGATTGAACCTTTGCATAAGCTCACAGAGAAGGCTAAGTTGTACATCGTCTTCGTAGTGAAATTTTCCCCCACGAGGTTCCATTGTATTTTTGGTGATCTTTTCTCTATGAGATCATTTTTTTTTCCCACGTATATCCTAGTCCCCTACCCATTAACCTCTTCAGCTATGATATAATCTGAATTCTTACAAAATCCATTTTTCGAGTAAATCGCTACAAGATTTGAGCCCAAACTGGAATTGGACTAGTTAGATGGATTTAAGGTAGCAGTGGCAAAAATGTATTATAAACTTTAGTAGAATGCGGAAACAGGTGAAAATATGAAGATTGCCTTTGAAGTTTGAATTGGGCTATATTGAACAGGATCATAGTTCTCATAGCTGAGATTTGAATTACCTTGTGATGTGTTTGAGAAGTGATTAAATTTTTAAATGAAGAGATTTTTATGTAACAAATTTTAAAAAGAAAGAAGATAATATGATATGATAGAGGTATTGATGAGGAGTAAAGAAAATAAAATTAAAATAAATTAGTTGTATATGTGATTTTGTTGAAATAATTGAAAAATAGAATAATTGTATAACAAAAATGTGAAGAAAGAATTAACATAAAATAATTATGGAGAATAAAAAGTTTTTGATTGATGAAAATTTTTATAGTTAAATAAGTACACCTTTAAATTTCTTTGTAAATGAAACAAGCCATGCTAAGCATTTGTTGACTTGTACAGTAACTACCATATGAGGCTGCTTTGTTCGAAACAACATATTATATGAGAAAGAAATGCTTTGCTTCCATTAAACTTTCTTTTAAGTATTCTTTTTATTTTTAATATTTTGACATTTGATAGAAAATCTACTTCATTAATTGTAATTAGAAAAAATTTTTATTATAAAAAGCCTCTCATTTGTGCGCGGGCTTTCATCAAATACTAAAATGGTTAATGGTAATTATTAATTTTAATGTTGTATTTTCAATAATTAAACTATTTAAAATATTACTAGTATAAGGATAAATAATTGTATAAAATATTATTATATTTTGCTAAATATATAAATGAATTTAAATGTTTTTCATAATTTACATATGAATATATATATATATATATATATATATATATTTGTCATTAAACGTGGCATATATATTTTTTGAATGGATATTATGCATACTTTGACATTTGATATTATGAATTAGGCGCATTTACAACTCTCATCATAGAGAGATATCTAGTAAATACACCCACAAATTCTGCACCAAATGTTCACACCTTCAACAATGGAAAGCACTAAAGCTTTGAACTCAATACTCTGGACATTGACATTACCACTAACTTAACTAATTAGCGGCATGATATATATATTTTTGATTTGGATGAAACTAGTTCTTATAACTCAAACGATGAAGCTGAGTGCGATGAATAAAGTAAATTTCACATCAAGCATCGGAGCGGGATTGTATCGTGCAACCAATGTTCATGGATAATACATTTTCATCTCATGCAAACACATGGACCGTGGAATTCTCCAACTGCACCAGCTCTTTCACTCCCTTCACCATTTCGTTTGTTTCCCTCAACACATTCTCCATACAAAACCCCATCGCCCCAATGCAAAGAATCAGGCTCCTCTTCATCTCCTCCTTTCCTTCCACCCCACCAACATTCTCGAAGCTATCCCTTGCATGCCCAAGGAAACAGCTCAAGAGCCCCTCAATCTCCTCATCGCCGAATCCCAAATCCCGACATCCGCTTCCCGCTTTAGGTGCTTTTCCTGTCTCAATGTCATTGCACGTCTCCCGCCCTTTGTTCTTTTCCTTCTCGGTCCACAGGGATTTCATTCCAGTAATCTCCTCAAAGCATTTCAATGGAGTGCATGCTGCCTTCTTAAAATGCTCCAAATCTCCATTCAAATGCTCTCGCATGTTCTTCCAATCTGCCCCACCAAATCTCTGGTATCCCTGCTCAAGACATTCAATTGCTTGCATCTCAAATGGCAATAGATCGACCATCTTGGAAATCGACCCCAACAGCCTTCTGTAGCAAGCGCTCTGAAATGGCGCAAACCAGAAGTTGGGCTCTGACTCGGCTTCTTCAATGAACTCGCCTAGTCTAACGACATTGTCTCTAAGCTTCTTCCGCGTCTCTTTTAGCTCCGCCATGTTTGTGGACAGCTTACCTGAATGCGGATCGAAAGCCATCGACCTGATGCACTCATGAAGTGCATCAATGCTTATAGAAAGTTGTCTTTTTGCCAGGCTCGAAGCTCTCACAGGCTGCAATAGGAGCTCAACAAAGATGGAACAGGATAATCCAATGAAGGTTTCTGTGATTCGGGCAATAGCAAATTCACTTGGCGACCCATAACCCCTCCTACCTAAGATCAGTATTGCTGCTATGGTGGCAGAGATTCCACCTGCTTGACCATACATCTTGCTGTTCTTGAGGAAACTGGTGAAGATGATCCAAGGGAGGAAGACTAAGAACCTAAGTTCCATGTTCTTCCCCGGAATAAAACAGACCAAAATCCCATAAACGGATCCGAGAACTGTTCCTTGTGCTCTGACGTTGGCTGCCTTCCAGGTTGCCTCCCTGCATGGGGAGATGCTGATTGCTAACCCAAGCGCAGCCCAAAAGCCGTTGTCCTTGCTGAAGAGCAATCCAAACAGCGCTGCCAGGCCCAAGGCAAGTGAGTACTTGAATGCAATCAAAAGCCTTTCTCCACTTATTCTCGTGGCCCAAAAGCTTGTTGGCATGTTTTGCTTGCTTGGAATGGTGGCTTCTTCAGCTGAGATTTTACCACTTTGTAGAGAATTTTCGGCTGTTGGGGTCCCTAAAAGTTCGTCATGGAGCAATCTCATGCAAAACAGGAAGAAGTGAGATGGGAGATCTTGGATCGTTGGGAATGAAACTTGCGGGGATTGAGACAGTAGTTCTTTGGGGGGCATTTCAGGGGCATTTGAAGGATTACACGGTTGAGAGCAGTGCATTTGTTTTAGCTGTAGGCTAATGCCTTCGGCCAAGATAATTACATGTTGTTTGAGCTGTTCATCTTTTGTTGGGAAATTGAGACATGAAGTTAGAGCCAAATTCATCCCTTGCAATGGCATTTCTAACTTTTGTATTCGGTCTGATGGTGATCTCAAGTGGGCAGGTCCGAATCTGATTGTTGGTTGCTCCCATAGCATGCTTTCCTGTGCCAGAAATACACCGGAATTAGCTGAAGGGGGTAAAAAAAAGAAGAAGAAGGGTGAACCCTTAATTAGCAATAAAAGGAGGTTGCTTACTTGCTTCATCGTTGTTATTTGGAGAAGCTTCTTCCCAGTGTGATCTAAGGCTCTGGCCTGATTGATGGACTCGGCTGCAGAAGTTCTGCTCTCAGCACAAAATGCCGCGGAGAACAACTTCAGTTTCTTAGATGCCAGTTCTGTGTATACCTTGGTGTTCTTTTTGACCTGCAGTACCGAAGGAATCTCAGTGCCCCAATTTTCAATATTCCTGATCAGTTACAAAGCTCCACACTATAATACTTTGCCGTTCCTTAATAAAATTATTGTTGTTGTTGTTGTGGTGATGATGGCCATTGTTGCAAAACTGAATAATTTTAAACTAGATCAACAGCATTTGGCAGAAATTAAATCCATTCTCCTGTCCTCAGATTTTTTTGGGGGAAATACAAATAGTTCTAATCAAGATTAACGCAAGCCACATCAGGTAAAAAAAAAAAAATTTAACGGAAGCCAGTCAAATGATTCAATCCTGTTAAGTGTGGTGGCCAGATTTCCGAATCTTGTATACATGGTTGCTTACTGTTGTGAATGATTTTTACTTAACGTTTTACTATTATTATCCGAGCTTTAACCATTATTCTCTATCTTTTTTACCAAAGCATTTGTTAATTTTATTTCTAAGAGTAATGATTATCTTTATCATATTACATTTTAGTTCACTTTTCCATAATTCTTGTGTAGGTAGCCATCTCTCTCTCTCACTCTTTTTTTTCCTGATCAAAATATTTGGACATAACAAAACTTTTTATAACTATCTTATTTTTTTAATTATTTCATCATATTTTCTTATATAATTATCATATTTTTTAAATTATTTTTATATAACTACCTATGTAATTAACTTAGCTATTTTAACTTTTCATTATTATATTATCATATCATATTATTTTCTATCAATTTAAAAATTTTTGAATAAACTTTTACACCAAAAGCTTTTTATTCAAAAGTTATCCAAAAGTTTTGGATAATTTATAAATGCACCTACTTAGATTGACCATAATTAGAAATATATCTTTATGGTTTTAAAATTATAAATAATTCTTATATAGTTTGATTATAATTATAAATATATTCACATTGTTATCATGCCATTGTTACACTATCACACATTAAATATATTTGCAAAGATATGCAAAGTACATAAGCATGTTTGCATTTTCAAGAATTGAGTGAGTACATTTAGTTTTTGCAAACATACTCACATAGTTTGCATATTTGTGCAAATATATTTATATTATGATAGTGCAGTAATGATGTCAAAGTAGCATGAGCATATTTGCAATGATAGTCAAACTATGTAAAAGTTACTTGTGATTTTTAAAACTATATAAATATATTTACAATTATAACCTAAATTAAGTGGGTAAATTTAGTTTTTTCAAACATGCTCACGTAGTTTGCATATATGTGCAAATATACTTATATCGTGATGATGTAGAAATTGTGTCATAACATCGTGAGCCTATTTGCAATTATAGTTAAACTATGTGGAGATTATATTTGATTTCTAAAACTACATGAGTATATTTGCACTTATAATCAAACTAAGTGTATATATTTGCAAATTATCTTAACAGTTTTATTACTTCCCAAATGCACCATAAAATTACAAATTAATTTATTTAAATTCGGTTTTGGATTATTATTGCCATCAATTTATCCCATGAAATGATTTCCTTTCTTCTTAATTATCAAAAATAAAAAGATAATTTTAAAGAAATACATAGATAATAATAAAGACAATAGAAGAATTGAGAAAAATATATATTAAAGGTGGCCAGAACAGTGAAAAGAGAAGCGGGGGGGAAAAAAAAAACTGGTGGGTTTTGGGGTACTATATGGCCAGGCCAACGCGGACGTTCAGACGACCTAATTTCAGCACTAGTCTTGTTTTTAAGTTTGCAGACTCAGAGAAGCACTCGCCATTCACCAAGCCTTGAAACTGACTTGTCGACCAACCTGGCCCACTCACCTCTTGATTCACGAGACAGGTAAAATCGTCACCACAAATTAAATGATAATAATTACACACGCCAATGTCATCTCTCTTTGAGACTGATCTCCCAGCAAGCGAGACAGCAGGTAATGCATTCACTGATGGGCCGCCCGTGGATGAACGGGCCAGATCTTTGGAAAAGCAAGTCTGATTATCATTTACATTTCATCATCTTATATATTTGGCACGGTTTATTGTCATGTATTTATATATTTTGAGTATATTTGATAATGAATAAAATTTTTTCATCATAAATTTTAGAGAGTCAAAATTGTCAAGTAATGTGATATGATAAGAGTAATGATGAGTAGTAAAGAGAATGAAGTTAAAATAGATAAATTAGTTGTGTAAATAATTATATAAAAATAATTAAAAAATAAAATAATTATATAAAAATATATGAAAAAATAATTAAAAATATAATAATTACGAAGCTACTGAGAATCGAATACGGGATCTGATGGCCCTTTGCCACCAGCCGATGAATTTGACCGATGATAATCTACTTCGGTTGTATACACCCAAGTTGAAGAGTGTTGTTGGCGCCGGCGGGCAGGGCATGATGTCAGCATGTACGAGATATCGTACTTTTTCGTTTTGCATAGTCAAGCCTCTGCCGTCGACGCTCAACAGTCAAGACGCGCTTGGACGAGGCGCGTTAGCCTGCTCCCTCGTCCCACCAGAAAGCACATCCGCGTGATCTACACCGTTGATACGGTGACCATTCTAACAAGTGATATACGTCGGATATTTTCTGGAATACAGCAATTTTCCTTGAGAGTTCAGCTTACATTTGAAATTCCACTCCTATGTAATCTTATATTTGTTCAAACTTAATAAGAAATCCACTCGACATGTTATATTTATTGTTATTTATATTTTCATGTTGTCTTATCTAAAAATATGTAAAATAAATGTAATAAAATAATTTAGCATTAATTATCAATTTTAAAATTATATTTTCAACATTTAAACCATTGGATAAATAATTTTATAACATGAATTCTAATGTGTATGTAAAGGAATCCAAGCTTTTTTTTTTTATAATTTATACATGTTTTTAATCAAATGAGACATACACATTTTTTATTTAAACGAAATTTAGTTTTACAGTTATATTAATAATGTTAAATAAAACGAATGGAGTGGATTTAACATCAATTGTTAACGTAGAAAAAAATGGATGGAGTTATAATTTTTATATAACCTAATTATATAAAAATGAGATTCTTTTATTCAAGACATATCTTTTTATTATTTATCCTTTCCCACTCAATACTTAATTCGTATAATTTAATAAGCTTTTTTAAAAAAAAAATTAAACTTGAAAGCTTTCATCGTTGGCCCCCCACGTACCGATGAAGTGTGAACGGCGATCACGGAACTAGTGTTGGTAAGGCGTAGATACATACGTTATACATTGTTATACGCACCTGGGAATGTGCAAGACTTGGGAAGGGCAGCAGCACAGCCAAAACGGAGGCCAACAGTCCAACAGCCGTGGCGATGGCCACCTCAACGGGGTGCAGGATAACGTCCGTGCGCGGCCCCCGCATGTAGGCTACCACGTAGATCAGCACGGTCTGGCCCAGGGCCACCCGCTTGGCCAGGATGGATGACGTAGTGGGCCCCGGCAGCAGCACCACGAATGCGCTCACCGACACGGCCAGAGTCGTAGTGGTCAGACACAGCCTCGTCGGACCGATCGCCCAGAGGCTCAAAATAGCAGGGCACACCCCCTGAACCGTTCCGTACACACCGTACACGACGCTGCGCAGCACGTCGCCCACCGTCGCCTCGTTCACGACTAGAATAACCACGACGTAGGAGAATGCGTGGAATGTGAGGAGGCGGCGGAGGGGGTGCGGGCCGTAGAAAGTGGCGCATGCGACGAGGGCGCATGCTAGCGCCGGGCGCAGCCCTGCGGAGAGGCGGGAGCGCCAGAGCCCTAGCGTGCGCGGGGAGGGTGGGAAGGTAGGCATTAGCAGTAGCAGTAGCAGCAGCTAAGCCAAAGCACCGTCTGTCTCGTGTTTGGAAGTTGAGCTTGGTTGTGGGTTTGGGAGATGATGGACGGGGGATTTATGTAGTAGGCAGGTGCAAGACGCCAGGGCGAATTTGGTGCTGCTACGTCATCATTAGTTTTTAAACGTGTTTGCCGGGAAGGTCACTTCCAACTCCAAAATTCTGATCTCAAAAAGAATTATTATAGATGACTGTCCATGATAAATTTTTCTTTATGTTAAAGTAGATATATAGTACTGCTATATCACAAAAAGAAATTTTAAAAAAGTAAGTATACGGTACTGATGCGGTCAGGCAACAGCGTACAACCATTCTTCCTCTGTGACCCCGACCTCCCGAAAAAGCAATACCTTCACCATTTGGTTATGCTTGACACCTGCCACGAACTGCTCCCAAACGCTATGGGGTGGCCTTCTACGTCATCACGCCTTCCGAGAAACGTGCCTCATAGGTATGCATTTGAATGCTTTCCGGGGCATGCACTTGTTTTTTTTTTTTTTTTTTAAGTTCTTAATATAATTGTATTTAACATCTTTGTACAATTTTGGAGTATTTTAGATATTTATTTTTAATTTTTGAAAATCAGTGACATTTTAGG
>JAXCLR010000001.1:72152766-72185360 GCA_035584095.1 Annona squamosa
TCAAACTATTTTATTACGTTGGATTTGTACCATTTTCAGATGGGGCCCATATACATATCTGATTGGGATGAAAATTAAAATGGTAATAGAATATATTATTCTAAATGTAATGGGTGGAGTAGATCATGATTTCATAATCATGTGGGCCCCATTATAGCGATGCTGCACAGGAATATAATCCTATATATATACATATCATTTTATAACATTTGGAGAATAGTTAATATTTACTTTTGAACTTTAAAAATAAAAAATTAAACTGTTCAAGCGATAAACATTTATTTTTTTAATATTCAAAATAAATATTATACATTCTTCAAATTTTATATATAAAAAAGAGCGTTTAGACCCAGATATTAGTGCTAAAAAGTGTAAAAAAATAAATAAGGGATAATATAAACTTTTGCATTAAAGTTAAATACGAAAGTTTGCATCGGATGGGGACCCATTTTGTTACCACTCATCACATAACAAATTAACAACCACCACCAAGGCCTGATGATATTATATAAAACCATATTACATAACTATCCATTTCAAGTATCTAGTCAGTCTATTAATTTATATACTGACCGAATTCGATTAAGTACACTTGATCTAGAAGGGACAGCATGCATGATCAACCTTTCACCGGAAAATGCTTATCACATACTCCACGGATAAATAAATGCAAAAATATTTCAGCTATAATCTGGAAAGTTTGGCTGCTGGCCTTATATAATAATAATAAGATAAGGGCATGTTTGTTAAATACTAAAGCTTTTTTAACCAAAATTTTTTACTTTCCATTTTTAAACTAAAATTTTTTACTTTTCATAACTACCTTAATTTTTAATTATTTTTACACATCTTTCTATACAACTATCTTATATTTCATTTATTTCTACATAACTACCTATATAACTAATTTATCTATTTTAATTTTATTTTTTTACTCCTCATTATGACTTCTATCATATTATATAATTTTCTATCAATTTAAGATAATTTGCATATACTCACATAGTTTTTCTGAAATTGCAGACATACCTATGTAGTTCCATGTATTGCAAATAACTCCTACATACTTATCCCTAAATTACTTGCGTACCCTTAAGTGCTCTTTTACGTTGGCAATTGTTAGTGTATGGTTGGAAACTTTACATAATGACATAAATAACCTTGAAACCATGTATGTTAAAATCTATTCGGCTTAGTGGACGACCACTACAGGTTAAGGGCTAAGAATATTTCATGGAAGGAGAGCTTTGAAAGGTAAAAAGCAGTCGTGCTAGCAGTTCAATGTACCTCTCTTGCACCTACTATCCGCAAATCCATTTCCACGAAAAATCCATTTGTATGCAACTACATCGCTAAAGCCATAAATCATGCCAGGAAGAAGACATTAGAAAGGGCACTCATCTCGCTACAACTACCTTCATCCATCCAAGGGAATCTGCACCAAATCCGCAAGGCTACAACACCCATGCCTAAGGGGTGAAAGGATGTAGGAAGAAGACCATGCAAAGGGACGAGAGGGGAGAGCTGATTCGGCCAAGGGGTTGAATGTGTCTCCCATTCATGCCCTCATATAAGGGCTAATTTTTAATACATTTAGCCGTTTGCTCTCCATTGTCAATGTGGGTATATAAGTAATTTGGGGGAAAGTACGTAGAGATTATATGCAAAATGTGAAATTATGTAGGTATATTTGTAAATTTTGAAAAACCACGTGGAAATATGTGCAAATTAACCGTTAATTAAAAATTTTTTACAGTGAAAATATTTTATCTCAAAATATTATCACTTTTCAGATATACCTGTAAAAGAAATATAAGGAGGTAGATGGTGGCAGCCGGGTGAGAAATGCCGCCATGTGTCGTGTGTGGCACCGATGGCATGCGTGTTTTACTATCATGCATGCTGACGAAAGATGATGGTTTAGTCACCGATGCTTAATTTCTGATGGCGCAGCACGCGTGAAGAAGCTGGCCCGGGCGACCGTTCGAATTTCTTCGTCGTCGTCGATGATGGTGGGGAAATGACCCATAGACACGTGCGCAGGGCTGCTCCTGGAGATTTCCTTTTTAAAATTTTTGCTGCAGTAGATTTCCGGGTGCGTTGGGGAACCGTAGCATGCAGTCGAGATTACGTGTCAATGGGTAGTTGGAGGGAGGCGTTATGTCGTGGCTGCTGATAGTTAGATCTTCCTCCGGCAGCCAGAAGAAAGCGACATGTCGGAAAAGCGACGTCACCAGAGATAAGCGCGCGAGCGCGAGGAGTTGCGTCGCGCCATGCGCACTGGCATGCTTTGCTATTACGCGGTTTTGGATGTTACCTCCGGCATGGCACCGGCTCCGTGGGCTGTAAGCGGGTGAGGCAGGTTGTACAGAATTTAGGTGAATCTAAATTCAAATCTTAATATTAAAATGTTAGGTCTGAACCGGGTTAGAATTGATTTTGGATTGAAAATTTGGATTACTCTCCGAGCAATAAAAATTGAAATTATTGACAAAAATATTGAATTTTTGAACCTTATTGCATTCGTATATAAATAATTTACATGTAAATATATTTACATGACCATTAATATCTTTAGTTTTGATAAAAGTTGGTCTTCTAATTAAGAGATAATTCTAAGTACAATGCATCTAATAAATTTACTCATTCATAATCAAGGTAAGAAAAATAAACGAGATACATAAAATTATTATATAAAATTTGATAAAAATGAGACTTAAATGTATATCTGATAGTTAATTTGTATGTATTCAATAAATTTATAAAGTTAGTATATTTGTAATTATTTATAAATAAAGTTAATTTAGATACAATAGATTCAACTTTTATAGATTAATGTAGATGATATTTAGGTTTTAGAATTAACATTTTATAGTTTAATTAGATTATGATTTATGGAAGAGCATTTATTATAATTATAACTAAAATACTTAACGTATAAATAAAAATATAATTATTTTAATAAATTAAGGGATATCGGGTTTGGACTGGATTGGATTTTGTTACCGAATTGATGTAAACTTAGTATTGGTTTTAAGTTCTCTCAAGTCGAGTTGAAACCGAACTTGATTTGATAAAATCTAAAAAATAAAGAAAAATTCTTCTCATGCCCATAACATTTATCCTTGATTCCTTATATATCTACAATATTTCATAAATTATTCTCATACCTATAACATTTCATCTTAAATTCCTTTTATGCCCGTGCCATCAGCAAAAATTGTTATTTGCCATAATGAAAAAACGATTTTGTCCATTTAAAATTTCATAATTGAGTCAATTCAACTATAATACGACTCAATTGATGATAATAAATCATCAACATGGTGCATTAAATGACTCAAAATTCATATTTACATTAAATTATTTTAATTAAGAAAATTTTAGAGGTTGTAAAATCTTCTTTTCGATTGGTAGATAATGATTGTGTTAATAGCATATGTGTAATAGAAATTTAAGGTTAAATGTTATGAGCATAAGAGAAATTAGTGAAATGTTATAGGTATATTAGAAATTAAGTATAAAAATTATGGATATAAAAGGAATTTTTTTACAAATAAAATCCAAACTTGGTTTTGAAATCGGGTCAGACCGAGCAGGTTTAGACCAACCCGGTATCAAGTTGCACCCCTAGATGAGGGTTAAATCTTTTACCCAATTGACTAAAACTCTCTCTCTCTCTCATAATTCCTATGGAGATTGAAACTTGTTTTAGCTTGATTAAGTTTGAGATTTTACAAACAATAAGTTATTTACATGACTCATTTAATCTATTTAAATAAATAAGCTTATATAATCCTTAATTTGATGATCTAACCTATTTGATTCATCAACTTGTATAACTCATTCATAACCTATATGATAATACAGTTAACATTTTATTATGTTTATTTTACAAGCTATATATGAGTTGTTACACCCCAATTGTCATTATGTCATGTGACATATTCAATTTGTTATTATTTACCTTGAGACTAGCCAATGTGGATTATGAATTTATTATCGGTATTATATTATTCAAGCTAGTGGGCAGGTATAAAAAGATATTATGTTGAATTAGAATGTTGGTTAATCTTTTATGATTTGTTATATTTGTTGATCTATGGAAATATTTTTTATGGGCTATTAAAAATTAGAAAGTGATGTAATATGATAAAAATAATTATTAGGAGTAAAGAATAAAGATAAAACAAATAGGTTAATAGTTCTATGGAAAAACATCAATAATAATTGAAAAAGTAAGGTTATTAAGTGGTTAAAGTGTAAAATTACACTAATAACAAGGGTAAAAAAATCTTTTTCTCCTTTTTCTTATTACCAAACAGACCCTAAGTCTGTACTCTGGGTGAAAATTCGAGCATAATTAAAGAAGGAAAAAGGAACAAAAACCAAAAGATATTTAAAATAGCGAGGGCATTAAATATCAAGAGGGTCGAAAATTTAAAGCGATTATTGGAATTTATGAAAAAAGTCCGTGTATTTTATTTTATTCATTTTTAGTTGTCATTATTAACTTTTTTGTCCTGTTTACATCATATATATTTATATTTATAGTTCAGAGATGAACCTTGTATACGTATCCTTAATGTCATTTCAGTGGGTAGACTATATACATACCGAGGAGAATGGTGGTTGCAGGATCTGCATAATTGCCATGAGAGATGCATCCCGCCAAAAGATGGAGTGAGTTATATATCTTAGCTTGAATGAGGATAGGAAGAAAAAAGATGAAATTTCGGATTTCTCAAAAACAATTTTATCGTTTTCCAAAAACAACAACATAATTTTCTCATTTTTCATGACTGTTTTTTTATATCTTATATAACTTTTCTTATTTTCAAAAAGCAATAGTTTTTTCACCTCATATTTTCATCCCATTCTAATCTCATCAAGTCACGAAAACCAACGAGTCATTTAATGTTTAAAACTTTAAATTATGGGTTTTTTATTCTTCATTCACCCACTGTATCTTGCTAACATGTAATATCTACCCGTATTTTTTCGGTTTTCCCTCCTCTTATGGCCTTTCTGAATACGCTACTGTTTTTAATTATTTCGAGGATCGCTAATCTGGTCTCATGATATACCCCTTGCAGAATTTTGCTGGGCTCTCTGTTTTACTGTAAAAAAAGTTCCTTAATTAGCATTAGGGTTTCTCCTACAAATATTGTGGTGAAGTTAAATAGATTCGAAACAATTTATTTAAACATATTAGGATATTAAAACAATTATCATTATTATCATTTTTGAATAGATAGTTACATTCCGGTACATAGATTCGAATACACTACCAAAGCAAGGACCTGCGGTGCTCTATCGTCATCCCAAGGACATGACAGCCATGGCTACCCTGCCTTCCTCAATAGCTTCCATATTTCCGGCAACTTTCGACAACCTCTTCAAACTGCTCTCCTGTTAGCAATTCCCTTTTTCTGCCACCTAAAAATCCAAAGGCCAACTTTTGTTCCATTAAACCAAGCAGCTCCGGCAGCCCCAATTCTGTGTAGTTTCCACCGTCCTTTTTTATCAACCTGTTTAACATCAGTGATCAATTAGCAAAAATTTAAATGAGAGCAGCTACATCATTTCCCGGCCAAGTGACCATTAAACCCACAAAACAAATTTAATCCAACGAAGACATATTTGTCACTTTCCAAAATATCAAGCTACTGTCAACAGCTAATCACAAAGTGCACTTATCAGGGTAACACACAATTAGATATATCTGCAATAAAGTCAAACTATATGAGTATATATACAAATTACTTTAGCGTTATTTTAATTTTCAGTCAAACTACAGTTCCAAGATATACGTAGATAAATGCATGGGGAGAGAAACACTAATGGTTTTTCATTCAAATATATATATATATCACGATTGGCCCAAACAGGCTTTCCATAATGCTTTGAATTTGAGCACTTTCAACTGATCCAATTACATGTGGCGCCACTTTGAACTTCCACCATATATGCACTAACTAAGCTTGCGTTTTGCAACCTCTAAAGGCCGCTGCATCGCGTTGCATGGGATGTAGAGAACAGAAAACGAATACCTCAACAGGCACTCACTCGCTTCCATACCTAATTTCAGTAGCTTTCCATTTTCGAACATAAGATTACACTAGTTGTGCCAATATTCAATGAAGGCTATTGAACGCTAGCTAGAAATGCATCTATGCGAAAGACAAAAAAAAAAAAGAAAAAATTCTCCGAATTCTCAATTCATTCTGGCGCCGGGACTCATTTAACTAGTCATACATCAGCGCCAATTTTTTACAATGGGCTGCGTTACAATGGTGTTGATAACACCCAAATATTCCATCGACATCTGATACACTTATTTACTTCAACATCATTTGTTTTATTATAAGGTAAGATAAATCATTTTAATCGAAGTCATAGGAGAGCCATCACAACAATCATAAGTGAATTATGAAAAACATTTTTAGATCCATTTATACATATCATTACGAGAAAATGCATCTTAGGTAACCCTTATTAGCAAACAAAAAAAAATTTATTAGCAAGAAAAATACATATTTAAGGAAAAATTTTGTTACTTGTGATGAAGGCATGCTTAATTCTAGGCGTATTGTGAATTAATGCAACCCAAGCGCATAACTTTTTTAATTTCAAAAGCATTTTGAAAAAAGTCTAAACTACGTTATTCTTTTCATTAATAGGAATTTATCGATAATGTCAAAAATCATTTCTTGAAAGCTTACATTTTATGAAAATTTTGACATCTTTGAAAATGAATATATGGTAATTAAATTTAAAGATGAATATTTAACATAAAAATTTTCTACATATATGATTTTTATAATTAAAACAAATATATGGATGAGCAAAATAAATAGTCTAATTTTTTTTTGAAAATTAAACTTAAAAAATTAAATTAATGGTTGCATTTCTACGTGGACGATGCGGGATGGTGCACGTGAAGCTTTTGTGGCTCACCCCACGCAAGACCCAACAAATGTGCACTGTGTAATTAGTGCAGGTTATAGGTGTGGGTACGGTACTAAGTGTGACAGTGCCCACCTCACCCAGTTGTACTAAGCGCAACAGCGTCTTCTTCCCACCCCCCACCCTACTCATGCAAGGTAAACCCGTCACCAGGCTCAGGGCGTTAGTGCAGCTGATGCTCATCCCGGGCAAATCGAATCTAGATGGGGAGCTTTATCTTTCATTTCGAGGAGCATGGTCTCTTGTGCGGAATCTCTATTGAGCAAAAAATTTTAAAAAATGTAGTTATAAATATGTAGCTTTCAAATGAAACGAAAAAAGAAAAAATAAAAAATAAAAAAAATTACACCCTTCACCCACATTACCCATCTTGTATTTTATGCCGACCCCCTTCGTGGCAATAATACACCATTGACTTGCATTTCTGCAGAGTTTTCATTCGGCTCGAGACCCAACCCTATTAAAATCCTCTTACTTTATATGCGAGCTGAGGTGGTCGCAGCCAATGAAACGTGTTAGATTGATATCTGGGCCGGTTGAAGTGGTGAGTGAGGTGGCCACCCATCTCCCACAAACTTTGCTTCCGTGGCAGCCATATGTTGGTGGTTGATTATGCTAGCCAGTAATTTCCAGAGTGCCCATCACCATAGTAGAGAATAGCTAGCCACATGAATTCCATGCTTTGTGTGGTAATTGACTTGCAGGACTTTTACTCTTGTTTTTTTTTTTTTTTAATGGGTAAGTATTTCTTTTACAATTATTTTAACTTGTATTACAATACAAATTCTTTATAATATTCTAACAAATATTTAACAATATCTCTATTTATCCTATTCGGTGAATAGTTCCATGAAAAACTAAGAAGACTGCTGCCACAATTATTTTTTTCATAGAAGAGTGATTCTGTTAGTTTGAGCTAAGCAAATATTCCGCTTAACTTGCCTAAAAAAATTCATTTACAATAATTTTTTTTTCTTTATACGCTTGTTTGTCTAAGTGTATTTAACATATAAATTATGTTTTATCATTTTTGAATATGTCTATATATTTTTTAAAGATTTTTAAACATCTATATATATATATTTAAAATACCATTATCTTTAAAAAGCTAATGAAATATGTACACATATTAAGTTAAATATACTTAGATAAATAAGTATACAAGAAAAAAAACAAATGAAAATTGTTATAAATGAGTTTTTTAAAGTTAGCTAAATAAGACATGTGCGTAACTCAGATTAAAAGGATCGTTCTTCTTTTTATAATGTGTACAAGAGCGGTAACATCAGAGTTTGATCGCCCATTGAGAGGTCAAGTCACACCGTCCTTATTGGTTTTCCTCTCGTTAATGTTGGTTTTGGACTACTTTATTGGCCGGACATCACAATTTCAGTACCCATCGATGGTGAAGAAAATTAATAACATCAAATTAGATATGGAAGCAACACAAGTGTTTGGGTAGAAGTAAAAGGAGGAAAAGTTTTCCATACTTCTCTGGCTCCTTTTCTGTACTTTTTAATATTACATTTTAATATATATATTTGTATCGTATCATTCACCTTACATGATCAGACACCTGACGAATGTGTACTCCATAAGTAGGACAATGAGGTTAATACCTCTGTCAAATAGTTAAACTTTAGATCTCTTACTCACACTATTTTAAATATGTTCATGTCAATTACATGGACATCGGAGCAGTGACGATATAACATCTTAATTACCAAACATTTTCTTCAATATTACCTACACTGCTACACATGCAAATAATATTAAACATCAGTTTTCACTTGCTAATCCAGATAATAATCAATAATTATGTGCCTAAAATGCAATACTTTTATTACTTGACAAACGACTAGAACAAGCACATGAAATTGATGGCAAGAAGAATAAATTGATCTTCAAGAACGTCTAAATGTAGAAATTGCAATAAATTTTGTTTGGTTTAACAAGGGAAATTGTGATCCGTATTCTTAGTTAAACAGACACATGTTACTAAATTAACGATTTTCCCCGATTTGTCTTTTGATTTGGAAATTTCAATGGATATAAACCAAGTTAGAGGGATCCAACGATTCAAACATTTTGAGGAGTTCAAATATGAAATAATTTCTATCAAAAAATATGTATGATGATGATGATAATTTCGAAACAGCCTATGGCTACAGAAAAAATTGTAAATTGGAAGACGTCCAAAACTTCAATAGCTAACCTAATAGGCTATTACGAATTATTTTTACTTTTTATCTCTCGGATTATGCTCTGGCCAGAGAAAATATAAAATGATAATCTCGCTAGAGCTTATAATTATAAGTTGTTTCCCTCCTATGTAAGGTCAGCTAAATGGATACTTCTACATCATTTTTGGCGATCACAAACTCTAATTTTCAATCATTTAAATTTTTTTTTATATCTTGATTAATTACTTCTATTCATGTTTTTTAGATCTCTTTTTTATTTTCGTACCAATTTCTATTTAAATAAACTCAGTACTTTGAATCATGTCATTTTAGATGGTTGTTTAACATATTTAAATCAACTTAGTCTATTTTTCTCATTTTATTATCTATTGATTTTATATTTTCATTATGGTTGTTTCTATTTGCATTACTTCATTTTTAATTTTATATTTTCTTATTTTACTACTCATCTGCCTTGACATACTCATTTATGCCATTCTCATTACGAATTATCCTTGCAAAGGGAAGAGTTCCATGGACACCAATGATCTTTACAAAATCTGCTATTTTGGTCCCCAAAAATTAATAGCGCCAAGAAAGGTAGGTTCCTTCCACATGAACTGCCAGGTCTTTGTTTGCCAAATATATAGTGATGGTTTTAGGCAGAAATGAACATGGTGGCGCCCACATCGCAAAATTAAAACTATCGGCGGTAGACTAAACAGATCACCAATGCTGCAATCAGTTGCGTAGATTTTATAGCAGCATTCTCTATTCCATCGCTATTCGTGTCTATTTTGAGTTCAAGGAATTCTGTTTTTCGATATCCTCTTAATTTTTATTTGTTTTCTGAACTTCTTAGCTGTCCGAACTAGTTCTTTTGTAACCTTTCGCTGTAATCAATTCATACTTCCGAAATAGTCTCGTCTCGTTCTTCATCTATTTCAAGGGGGGCTTCTTCCTCTCTTTTCCATAACATTGCAAATTACAGAACACTCTTCACTATTTGCATGAAATTATAGAAACGTCCTTTCTATTATAGTTTCATAAACAGCTGTTAAATTTTTGAATGAAATTAGAAAATGACACTATTGGTTAGTAATAATATTGTCAAAACATTTATTTGTAAGTGGTACTATTTTTGTTCTATTTATTGTTTAAATAAATTTTACAACAATTACAACCAAAATAGTAGTTATAAAAAATAAATTTTATTATAATATATATATTAGAGTTAATCCACTAAATAATAGTCATCGATTTTGTCATCTGATGATTGATGAAAAGTCTACTTCTATTATGTTTAGCATCATTGATGTTGTCAAATAAATTTGGTCATTTGTTTAGCGTCATTGTGCTCTAACATATTTACAAACGTTAAAATCAATAATTCAATGCTAAATATTAATTTTGAAAATAAATAATTCTATAAAGTGTTATTACATTCTAATGCATATGTAAATGAATTTAAGCGAAGATTTTTTTTATAACTTACACATGAATCTATATGTTTTAAAGTAAATGTGGCCCATGATTAGATTAAAATTGGTCTCTTGGTTAAATAAATGATACTAAATAAAATTAAAATAAGTTTCGAATCATTGATCAAGGTAAAAAAAAATGGATATGATGACATTAAATCACTTTTGTGTATTCGTTATAAGGGCATTTTTGTCATGCCATTAAAAAACCAACCATCGTTCATGAAACCTAAGACACATTTGTAATTTCATGTAAAAACTGCACAACATCATTGTACAAGATCCTGCAATTTCATGAAGCTAAGTAATATACTTGTCATTTCACCCCAACTATGCATGAAAAGTAGATGCGAAAAGCTTTAAAAGCCCTTTCTCACAACCAAACCACCTAAAGCTTTATTATCCACATTTTTTACTTATTGATTTACGTTTTTAGAGTTCTTTTGAGAATAGGAAAAAGGTGAAGAAAAACGCTCAAAAAAATAGAGAAGTTGCTTAAAAACTAAATAAAGACCAAATTTTTATATGAAAAAGAGTAATACTGAGCAAATTTCAATTTTTAAGTAATTTAAAATGTTAGACCAATTAAAAGTTTCCACCCACTTTTCCACATTATTATTTCATTTCTAATTCATCATTTTTTTTATGGAAATGCTGCATGAGCCTAAGTAAATTGGTAGTACTATTCTATTTAAGATCAACCTAGATTACACTAAAATCCAACTCAAACCATTAATCACATCATTATGTTCGAATAAAAAATATATATCTAAGAATACTAATGTTTATCACAAGAGTGAAGAGTCTGTGCTTGAGTGCATTAGAAAAAGAATTATATTCGTAATACAATCTGCATACATCTTTTTAAATTGATGTGAAACTACAACCTTTAACAACCCTACTCTTCCCATTATTGCATATTTTTTTTTTACAAAAAAGAAAAGAAATGATTTTGTCGTGAAAAGAATCAACTTTATTGATATCACCTTTTCCTTTACTGACATAAGTGTGTATTTCAAACACACGTTTCTAAACACCCTCTCAAATACAGCTCACCCGAAAATACAAAAATTGATTAGAAAGTGAAATTCAACCCATTATAATTACTTGTCGCCGAAAAAAACAAAAACTCACATACTTTTAATTCAATCCAAAATTTTCGAAATCTTTCGTTTCAACTAAATAATACTCGTGTAGGATTTTATAATATTTTTAATGCTTGACAGCTTGAGTGAATAGATGCAAGTAAACTTCGCAGTTTGCACATGTTTTCATATTTCTCAAATGGTCACATATTAGAGTTGAATCAAAACGATGTCAAATAACTTTTGTGAAATAGATAATCCTACATAAGAAAGTCACGTTAGATTTCATATTTTAAACATAACATTCCACCTATATACAAACATACACGGATCATCTGATGAACAATTTCGGATGTTAATTCACTACGATGCAAGACATCCATTATCTAAGTTTTTTCCTCCCAAACAGCGAGCTCATTCTTCTTCATTTTCTTTTCTTAATTTAGCACAAAACAAATCTTTGCTAGTAAACCACATGCAGAATGCTAGGAAGACAGTGCAAACATGAATTAACGTCTCCAATATCTACTATGGACCTCTATTTCCATTTGCACCGAAGAAATTTTCACACGTCAACAGTGATGAACTCTAAAACTTCCTTGAATTAGTTTCAGGAACATACAGTTTAGATGTTTCCTAGAAGGACAATCATGGGAAGCTTAAGAAGACTGTCGCACAACCTGGCAACCGTAATCTCTCCAACCTCATGTGGTTCTGGCTCTGGTTCTGTAAAACTATTTAACACTGGAGGATGACAACGGCATTGGTAGGGGATGATGTATAGACTCAACTCTTACCATCATCAATTAAAATCAGCTATCTTTCTAACCTCATTTGGTTCAGGTCCTATGAAAATATTTAACAACAGAAGGCAACAACAGCACTGATAGGGGATGGTCTGTAGGCTCAACTCATACCATCTTCAATCAAAATCAGCCAGTGAACAGACGCTTGGCTTGTGATCGTGTACGTGGAAGGAATCCAAGGCGGGGAGAGAATCGCACAGGCTTCTTCGCAGCAGTTCTCTTTATTGTTTGACAACCTTCCTCATGAACAGGAGTCTCATCTGCAACAATATGAAGCATTTTCAGTAATTGCATTCAATACACTTAACATCCCAAGAAAGAAAGATGGGTGCTAATTGCAGATGCACATCATCAAGCAGTCACAGATGTGACAGACTAGGTATAAAATGGTGATCCACATCAAGTTTGCTGCATGGGGCATGGACTGTTTGTTATCCTTTATGTCAGCCAATTTGTTGATCTATACAACATCCTAACAAACAAATGTTCTGATGTTCTGGAAAAAGAAAATTCACAATGGGATCTGCTTGATGAACAGTGGCTCTCACATGGCTATCACAGGCCTTCACCAAGTCTACATGTATCAGCAGGCATTAGTTTGGCTGCTAAAGATGTGCATCTAATATAAGCATCCCCACAGTGAAAGGGATGAACAAGCTTCTGGGTTCTAAACCACCTTTGTCATCTATAATGATGACAACCGTACTTGAAACTTTCATCCTTTTCCTTCCTCTCTGGGATGAATTTCTGTCCACATCAACGGGAAAGGAGAGTGGTTTCCTCTTGGTTCCCCTATTGTCCACTGTAACAGAAGCCCCTGCATCATTGGTATGGGCCGGGGTATCCTGGCCCAACATTTTTTTTCTCTGTTTATCTTGTTCAGAAGTGATGTTTTCCAGTTGTTTTTGAGTCTGTGAACGAGTCATTCTCCTTGTTGATGGAGAGCTATATGGTGCTTTAGCCCCTGAATCTCTTTCGTCCTTAGTGATTCTCAAGCTGTTCATGCTTCTGATGTTGTGGCTTCCTCCATTCACACTATATCCAACGTCTTTATGCACAGCAGAGCGAGTTAGTCTGGCAATGGTAGGCCCATTTCCATTCACTGAATCTTCCTTGTCTTTACAAATTGTTGAGCAAGATACCCTTGCTCCTGTTTCAGTGGGACAAATCATGGAGCGAGTTATCCTTGTCATTGCTGGGCTTACTTCTTTCATTGATTCACCCTTTTCCCTATGACTTGCTGAGTGAGTTACCCTTATTGTAGCAGGGCTATATTCTTTCACGGGATCTCCCAAGTCTATACAATTTGCAAAACGAGCTACCCTTTTGATGGAATGGTCATTCAACTTCTTTCCAGGTTCAACTGAAGATTCTTGCCTAATTATGTCAGCTGAATTACCCGTTCCTTTCAGAATCATTGATCGTGTTAGCCTCCTGGTGACGGTAAGGCCACTCAGCATTTGAGCCTCAGTTGATGATACATTTTCCAATTCTTTCTGAACTGAAGAACTGTTAAACCTTTTTGTTGATTGAAGACCTAATTTCCCGCCTTTAGTTGGGCACTCTTGTGTTGCTTCCTCAGTCAAGTTCACTCTTCTTTTCTGAATAGTTGAACAAGAAGACCCTCTTGTGACAGGATTATTGAATTCCAAATTCACAGTGATGGGCTCAAGATTGGAATCCTTTATTGACTTTCCAATGTCTCTTTCAGTTGTTGTGAAAGTCACCACTGTTGTCTTGTTCAAAGTACCCAGTTTCCCATCATTAGAAGACTCACAATTAGCTTCCTCAATTGAATTCCCTGAACGGGTTTGCCTTATTATAACTGGATCACTGAATCTCGCACTTTTCATAGATTCTAGATTAACTTCCACATTTGACTTCTGCATGTCTTTCTGATTTGCCAAGCATGTCTCATTTGTTACAATAGGATTATTCAACTTTCTTCTCAAGCTTGCAGGTTCTGCACTGGCTTCACCATTTGCTCTTTCCCTGTCTCTCTGATTTGTCAAACGAGTCACCCTTCTTGTCATGGCAGGCACATTTGACTTTGAACATTCTATTGATGATCCTTGCTCAAGCAAGATAGTTGAACTGAAAGAATCAAGACCTGTAATGCCTGTCATGATGGTAGAGGTATTCAAGTTATTGTTCTCGGTAGCAGACGATGACTTAAACTTCCCCATTGAATTTTCTATTCCTTCCCTAGTTACTGAGCGAGTTACCCTTCTGACTTTAGTGTTTTTCAACTTCCTGTCAGCTATAGACTCTGTAGATTTTGTCAGAGGGGTAACCAGATCAGCACCTTCTGGTGCTGTTGATACAGGAGCTGATTTCCCTTTCTTAGTTAGCATCCGAGAAGATTTCACCATCTCCTTTGAAGAGCCCCTTCTATTTGATTTAATTTGAACAGTTTCATTTGCAGATTCTCCAAAATCATTGCTGACGGGATTTGAGAATGCAGAAAATGGAGGTTGGGTTACTCTCAGTGAATTGTCTTCACAACTGTTGCCAGCCATTGAAATCTTCTCCTGAATACAAACATCCGAGTTCATGTGCATGCAGGTCTTCTCCGCAGAGCAAACATCGATGTGCTTGATGGGGGAATTCCTACATGCATCAACATAGCCTTCTTTCTCTATGTGGTAGACTGATATTTCAGGGTTCTGTGGTAATTCATGCATTAATGAAGCCAATGCTGCACGTGCAGCTAAAGGGCTAAGACAGGACTTCATTTCAAGATCCTCCACAGAAGATTGATCGGCTGGTAAATCCTTGCTTTCTTTTTCAGTCCGTTGTTCCTCAATTTGGACAGAGTCCTTACTGGGAAAGGAACTTACTTGCGAGGAAATAAAGATTCTGCTATTTGTGCGACCATCAAGATCAACTGCATGCAAAAAACCATCGAAGTCTTGTTACCCTCAACCTGTGGATGCATATAAAATCTGCATCACATAAAGATCAGCATATATAGATTGCTTTTCAGCAATCAAACCATTAGTAGGCGCATTTATTCATGATGAGGCCGCTAACATCAACAGCTTGGAAGAACAATCATTTACCAAGGACTCATGGAATCTGGAGTCAAAAGTCAAATTCTTTGATAGTAAAATCCAATGTTTAAGGAAAAAATACTGGGCATATAGCTTTTCATTATGTTGACAAATGAGATTGTAACCTGGAATGCTTTGACATAGCCTTTCTAAAGGAAAGCAAGAATGCATCTTTATCAACATGCAAGTCACAAAGAAGCAAATGAATGTGTTCCAGACCACCTCAGGTTCTTCTACATCTGTCTCCTTTGCAGGAGCTAGAAAAATAACAACCTGAGGAAGCATTTGCAAGTGGAGCCAAGATTCAGTACTCAAGACCATAGGTCTTCTCAGAAATTTAGTGAAAGGAACAGGTTCCCTAATACCTCCATGGTGGAAATTTTTAGTTTCATGGCATGAAAATAGAAAGTCAAGTAAACACACATGGTCATCCATCATAAACAATTAAAATCCCAAGATAGTGAACAATTGAAGCACACAAACAGATCATACCTGCATCTGTGATGGGGTAAATAGGACAACAATGCTTGTTAACTAGTTACTAATGCAAACTGATATTGGAATAATTTCTCAATTCTTTATTCGAATTTAGAAGGTTTGAAGCAGTGCTTTGTAGGTTAGCAACATGAAGCAAAAAGTTTACTCATCATTTCCTGAGCAATTTCCTAGAAGACCAGCAAGAAAACTAAAGAGATCCTCCTTCAAACATTACAAACATCACCATTTCATCTGTGAAGTTTGGCTTCAGGGTGGTGAATTAATAGTCAAGAGACCAACATATTAAGACCATGTAGCTTGAGATGATCTTAACATATGAATGGCAGGTGTTAGAACAATTTGGTGAGGATGACAATGAAGAATAGAAAACTGAAAGGGAAAAAAAATATATTCTCCCGCTTAAAAGCAATCCACAGCGATTCGATATCTAGGATCCTATGGTAATTGTGATACAGATCAATGACATGAGAGTTGGTCTTAGTAAATTCTCCAATAAGCACAGAAGCACTAGTATTTTACAGCATACATATTATCAAAGGAACCACTGTAACAATGGTTAACAAACCTCATTCCAAGTATATGGGATTTGTGCATACCTTTTTTAACTCCCAATAGAACCTCCTCTGAAAATGGCTTCTCTGATGCGTTCACTAATTTGCTGATCTCTTCTATTTGTCCTTCCACCAGTCTATCAATATCTAATTCACAGCTGGGGTCCTCAAGGTGAGCAATATACGAACATGTGGGCTCATTAGGTGCATTTGGAATATTCAAAGATTTTACAAACCCAGAAACTGTAGGATGGTCACAAATACTGTTTCCAGACAATGTTCTGACAGCACTTGATGGAACAGTCAAAATTTCACCTTCCAACTCAGGATGAAGCCATCTGATTTCAAAACTGCACCTGCAGTGGATCCTGTTTGAGTGCCTTATTCTTTGAACCTGCAAATATAATGAACAACGAATCAAAAATGTTAATAAGACATGTTGGAACTATAGCAGACGGGAAGAAGTCCAAATGGCTATATGCCATAATGAGGCCATGATAGACACTGAATTGAAGAACGGCCATGCTGTTTTTAAGGATATATTAGTCCAAACAACTTGCATCATGGTTATATGACATTTAGCTCATAGCTAGATGGTTTCTTGGGATATGTTTTAAAACTATACCGGATAACAGGATCTTTATCATCAGATCTCCAGCATTTCCTTTTGCATGCTAAAGTTTGTCATGGTCATGCCATCTCAGGCACTTCAACGGTGAGCATTTTTCATAAAATAAACATCTATGACACAATTAATTCAGAATGAACCTTTATAATCATGCAGCAACTGAGAAACCAAGGAGCATTCCCGGAGAAATTTAATGTAGCAATAGAAGTTCTGGAATAACAGTGAGACACAATGATCAAATCAATAAACATTGAGACACAAGTTAACTTGGATTCAATTCCAAATTCACAGGCCAAGAAAGAGTTCCCACAAATGCCAATCTCCAAATAATCGTCTGTAAAATTGGCAGTCATGATCTTTTCTAAACAAAGAGGTTAGAGGCCTATCATGACTTAAAAGGATTGAACCTTCCTTCTCAATTTGAAGGGTCTAGAAGCACACAAGGAAGCCCAAAAGTAATGTGCCTTGAGGTAGCACTAGAAATGACTCACCAACCATGGCTTAAATGACAAATGGCCCATTTGGCCTTGCAGTAAAATTACCATACAGTCATGAGCGCCAATTCAAAGATTTTCCATACAATGCTTTTTATGATTTCTACTGCAAAAACTTTGATTGGAAGGGGTAAACTGGCCAAAAATCCATAAAAAGCACAAGGTTTTCAGCATTTTTTGCTTACAAACATCCATAAAAATATATATTTTTTGTATTTTTCGTACCAAAATTTTGAAGTAAAAGGCATTTGCTTTTATTTTAGGGCAAATCCCTTATATACCAACGAATTTTACCCATAATTCCACTTATACCATGAATTTTCAAAAATTTATCACATACTCATGAATTTTCATTCTAATTCCACTTATACTCACGCCGTTAGAGATCCATTAAATGGGCCGTTAACTCTTTAGGAAATGACGAATATACTCACCCCTAATTATGGTTTTATTAGAGCTAAAAATTCATATTATAATGAATTTTTAGTAATCCTACAACGTAAAATCATATATTATTTAAATATGAATCTTTAAGTGAAACAATATTAAATTATATAAGAGCTTAGTTATATTCATCATTTTACAAGAGGGCCAATTACTTATTTAATGGATACCAAACAACATGGATATAAGTGAAATTAGGATGAATTTTTGAAAATTCATAGATATCAATAGAATTAAGGGTAAAATTCGTGGGTATTTGGAATTTGCTCTTTATTCTAAATGAATCTTGCTCTTTCTGCCTTTTTCCTCTTCTTTTTGATGTCTGAAGGATATAATGATTCACTCAATTCTTAGGAAGATCTTAAAGAAAAAGCAGTACAATTTAGGGTTCTTTTTCATTATAAAATTAAAGTTCTTGAGCACAATATAATTTCACCATGCATGCATTCAGATACACAAGATTTTTATCTCACGAGATGATTAATTAGTCCACCTTTGTACAAACCCCCTCTCCTTTCATGAATGTTGTACAAGTATATACATCTTCAACCGAAAATGAGAACCTCATACACAATAAGATATCAAGTGATAAGTAATAAACCTTCATCACTTGTGCATCAAAGAAAAGGCTTCTAATCTGAGTCTTGTGCATGGCAAGAACAGTATCTCCTTCCTTAACATGTAAGCAAGCCCCGTCTTGCAGAGGAAGGGAACGCAAACGAAGTCGAGAAAATGCTTCTTTCTCATTGCAAATGACAGATCTAGCATCATTGTTTTCAAAATCCACCAGAAGAACAGCTCCTTTTGAAGTATCTGAGCTGTGTCCAAGAAAAACTTGCAGTCACTTGAAGGAACTAAAAACTGCTATGACATGAGGTCATGAACCAAACCTATTTGAAAAACAGAAGTTTCTAATACAAATCTCAAGTTAAAGATTGCAAATCTCACTCAAAGGAAAACATAAAAACTTCAGAGTAAGGGATGATTTAAAAAAAAAAAGAAAGCCAGAAAGAACAGCCTACAATTGTTTAATGGTGTTGACCCCATCAACATTCTACCAGTAACTACTACAAATTAATCAAAATCACTGTGTGAATCTTAATGATATATAGTGCTCGAACAAATTTATGAGCATAAAAGACTTCTTCTAGTTGAGTTCATATCCACTCTGGAAACTCATCCAACACGAACTTCTTGCCTTCTTACCAATCCAAAGTCCCTCTCTTTAATGTTACTAAATAAGATTGAATTAATTCAACAAGAAGTGCAAAACATTTCAATCCCTCTCTTTATCTCTCAATGAAAATATCCATAAACATTTATGTATAGTTAGAATTTCTCAGCAGTACCTTGTAATGCTAGCATATTTGGCTTATGTTTGTTAACCATTACAAAAATTGCGGTGGTCACAAGGCACATTTTCCTTGCTTCAAAGCACTTACATTCTACATCAGAGCAGCTATTCTCCCCAAAATCCTATAACTCCAGTGATTGAAACATAATCTTCAACTAGATGCCCCAATTATCATAGCTCCTACCTCGCCATTTAAAAAAAATATAGAAGTTCTGTGATTGCAGCATATATTTTAAATGACATGATCAGATGTTCTACCCAAGCTGCGTGCGCAAGTCCAATAAAATAAAATGCAAATCAAGGGAGAGGTAAACCTATGTACCCGTTTTCTTTTTATATATATACACAATGCAACTCTCTCAGCTAAGACCAACGGCCACACAGATTTCTATCACCCCGTAAAAAGAGGAACCTGTCCTGAAATGAATCCATAACCCCCCATAAGCCCTAACCAGTAAAAACAACAACTTGTCCCAAATGCCTGCCATGCAACCAACACACACCACTAGCAGACATGCTGCCCAAGAGATAGAAAGCACCAGCTGGACTCTACAGTTGTGGGGGCAAACCGACTTCTCCATCATCGCTCCAAACATGAAAAATCCTACTAAAACCCCTCAAACGATCTTGAAAAAGGTTAAGGAAAAAACCGAAGAAAAGGGGCAAGAGAGGCAGCGGAAGCGACCTCAGAGAGACATGGCATGGATGCCAGGAATGGTCATGCATGCGTAAGGCTTCGAGCTGCAGGCCATCGGCTGAGCCTGTAGCCATCGCAGCTGCCGGTGCTCCCCCGAGCGGCGGGTATGGATGCGTGGAGGAGGCTCCGGCTGATGCTCTGACAGGCCAAGAATGCTCTTTGATGGGACGGATGACAGTCAAGAATACCTCAAGGCCGAAGAAACCCGGTACATACTCGGGTCTTGCATTTTCGAGGAATTGCTGTTGCTGGCAATGGCCACGGGTCTAATCGGTAGACGGACCGCACCGACGCATGCACCCCTGAAATTGTTTAAATATTGCTGAGGCTTGTTTGGGGCCACGCCAAATTTTTTATTGGAATTTGTATCTTCGCCGAGAATGTAATAATTCGAAATTAAAAATTGTATTAAAAATATAAAAAATTATATAACAATTAAAAATCATTTTCAAAATTGAAAAAATATTTTGAAAATAAAAATAGAGAAATTTACGTCATAAACCCTCTAACTTTGCGTATTAGCATTTTAAACCTCAAAGTTTGCATATTAGTATATTAGACGCTGAAAAGTTTCCTTTGCATATTGAACTCGTATCCCTTACTGCGTAAGAAAAACTCCATCAAGCCTTGTGTATTAACAAAAATACCTATAAGCTCTAGCTAAAATTGTTACTGTCGATTGCAAATCACCGGCGTTAATGTGATGGCAGATTAGGGAAGAATTTATGATGAATTTTCATTCTGGAGAAGATGAGATGGTGTTGGGTAGGAACGAATTCTATTTTGGAGAGATGAGACATCAATTAGGGAGAAGATGACAAAAGTTGGTATTGTTGTAACTTGGATGGGTTTCACCTGTTGGCATGGAGGCAAGAAGATAGGTTAGGCGAAGTTGATGATAAGGAAGAGGACAAAGGCAAATAAGCAGAATGTGGTTGGCCAAATTGGTCTCTAATAGCTTCCCCTAAACCATCTTCTTCCTCCAACATTCTGCTCATTTTCAGCGACATCAACAAACTGTAGTCTGCAACATTTTGCTCGTTTTCAACCTCAATTCGTGTTCTAAAAATCCAGCACCGACCATCAACCATAGCAACAAGTGGCAACAACTCATGATTTTCTACTGTTCCAGCAAATCATTAAAATCAATGACAAGCTATTAATCCCAACAAATCTCTAAATAGAAGAAAGCAACCTGCAGATTTTTGCTTCAAAGCAGAGATATGTAGTGAATCCGACAAGTCCCAAATCCACCAACACCCATCTACCAGGCAATGGAGAAAACATATTGTCACTGATAGCCTGGATTGGTGGTGGTCCTCCATCTAACCTAGTCATAAATATCCATTTCCAACACCTTCCGTCATTAACTTTAGCAGCTCATTTGATGCCTACAACTTTTCACAAATCTATGATGCCAAAATCATTGAAGATGGTGACAGTGCAAATGGAGGTTGCTAGTTGGTCTGAATGGAGACAAGGGAAATGGCAAGCTATTGCAAGCCGGATTTGATTGATGGGGATGATGGTGGCTTTTGTTGAAGAGAAGAGCTGGTGGCAATGACAACGAATTGGGTGTCTCTGGCGAGCCATGTGTGGTAGCGATTTGGTCTCTGGTGGAGGCAAACAGTGACGACGTTACTTGATATGGCTACACAAGAATCAAGATAGAGCTTATAAGTATTTTCGTCAATACACAAGGCTTGACGGAGTTTTTCTTACGCCGTAAGGGATAGGGGTTTAATATGCAAAGGTCTAAACTTACCAAGATCTAATATGCTAAAAGGCAAACTTTGGGGTTTAAAATGCTAATACGCAAAGTTAGAAGGTTTATGACGCAAATTCCCCAATAAAAATAAAAATTTAATTCAATAATCTTGTATAATTATAAGCCTTGGATTTAGCCCCTCGTCGTCTAGCGATTGAAAACCATTGTTGCCTTTCCAAGTAAGTACCCTAAAAGTCATTTAGAGAGTAGGGTAGGAAGGAAGCTAAGGTTCTTCTGGGATAATAAGGGGCAGTGTGCTTTGTCTCCTTTTGGGATAGTAAGCAAGAATGTCATGGAGAATGCAGAAATGCCAAGAGAGGAGTTGCGCACCCTGATGATTAACAAAACAAAATGTCGCATGATTGATATTATTTGTTCCATCCGAACATGCAGGAGTTATAAAAAAGAGATTTTTAAATCCATTATGAGAAAGGTATGGAAAACAAGAGGAAAATCCTCTTTTCTAGAGCTAGACAATACTCTATTCATGGTAGTTTTTAAAAATGCTGAAGACAAGAAGGCAATATTGAATGGAAGGTTGTGGTGTATGATAGGTAAGTGGCGATTCTTAGGGAGGTGTCAAACCCAATTCAATCCATAGAGATAGCCCTCCATAAATTGCCCCTTTGGATTCAAGTGATTAATGTACCATACCTGATCGGTAAAATGTCTCTGGGATATATGATTGGGGAATCCTTTGAACAATGTTTGCAAGTGGAAGCCACAGAACAGACCATTAGGATGAAAGTTATTTTGGATGTTAGAAAACCTCATCAAAGAGAAATTTTATACAAATTAGAAGACAACAAAAATGGTGGATAAACTTTCAATATGAAAAGTTTCCCTCCTTTTGTTTTGCATGTGGAAGAATGGGACACTTATTTAAAGAGTATCTGGCCATGAATCAGACACTAGCAGATAAGAATGAAGCCATGCTAGCATATAGGAGTCCAATAAAAGTGGGCTTCAAACTTATTTATGTCAAAGGGGATTCAAGGCCAAAGCACAAGGTCATCCCCAAATTGTACCTAGTTGGATGCGAGGGAGGCGAAGCTATCAACTACCATTATCCTTATGGCCACATTGAATCCAATTTGAAGCAACAAACTAAGGATAGCCAATATAAAGGAGAGAGGGGGAAGTAGATGATAGGTGGTGTATACTGATTTACACAAGGGAACAAGAGATGGTGGATGGGGAGTGGAGTTAATGGTCATTATAAGGACAAAAGGTAATGCCACTGGAAAAGACAACCTGCAGCTATCAACTTTGAACAAGTGAAAGGAGACAGCACATGAGCTCTTGCAAAGTGAACAGCTAATAGGTAGCACAAGTTTAAAGGAAAGTGAACTCTTGAATACGTGGTAGAGACTGGCACCAGAAAATGCGGTCAATAATGAATTTCAAACCAGGCATAATCATTAGGATCTTTCAGGGAGTGGTTTGCAATTTAAAAAACAACATTTACCTTATACTAAAGGGCCTCAAGTGTTCCAGAAGAGTAGTCATATGTGGAAGAAGCATATCAGAAATAGACAACACCATGGTGAAAGCTCCTTTAATTTAACTAAAGTTGTCACAAGTGATAAAAGGAAACATAATGAGGAGAATTGGGATGCGGATGAAGACTCTTTTGGTGACAAAAAACCATGAACAACTCAAAGCAATGAGAAAATTATTTTTCTAAAAGTGTAGGTGGAGATTGAGAAAACCTCTTAGCTCTACCAAAATAAATGAATATCTTGGCTTGTAATAGTCATGGACTTAGGAACCCACGTACAATTCGTAACTTACTTGACATTGTCAAGTATATAGTTTCCACAATTATTTTTTTGATTGAAACAAAACGTACTAATATGGAGATGGAAAGCATTAGGATCAAAAAACATTTTGATTTTTGCTTAACAGTGGATTGCAATGACCGCAAAGGAGCACTTGCCCTTTTATGGAACAAAGCTGTAGATGTTTGCATCCAATCTTATTCGCCTTATCATATAGATGTTATGGTTAACAACTACTGTGGCAGGAGATGGTGTCTTCCGAGTAGATATGGTAATCCAGTTACATAAGACTTGGGCAATGCTGAGGCTTTTGAGGACACAAGCTCACCTTCCTTGGCTGCTAATTGGGGATTTCAATGAAGTCACTTACAACACAGAGTTCTTTAGTGCTTCCAAGACAACGGAGAGTCAAATGGAATCTTTCAGACAAGTTATAAATGATTGTGCTTTAACTGACATTGGATTTGTTAGTCCTACATATTCATGGATAAATAATCTAAGGGGGGTGATCAAGTAGAAGCAAGATTGAATAGGGCCTTACCTAGTAGTGGTTGGTTATCAATGTTCCCTCTTGCAAAACTACTTCGGTTATTAGCAATAGTATCTAATCATTGTCCCATCTTGGTGGACTTGCAGCATAGCCAAGAAATGTCAAACCCCCTTATGAATTTAGATACAAACACTTCTATGGAAGAGATAATGGTGCTTGCTAGGTTGTACAAAACTCAAGATAGTTAGAGGTAGCGAATGATGGGAACACTTTTGTTACAATCTATAACAACATAAAGTTGTGGAGAAAAGCTTATGGTGTGGAATTGAGCTTCCAAAGGACACACCCAAAGATCGTTAAAGCGGTAACACGGGATTTTGTACAAGCTAAAACTTATGAAGCCTTCAAATGAAAGGGATTCACAAATAAGGGAGCAACAGCTAATTGTCAACACATTGCTGGAAGATGAGGAGTATGGAAGCAGTGGGCGAAGGTTAACTAATTGCATTTCAGGGACTAAAACACTCAATTCTTTCATAAATGTGCATCAGAAAGAAGAAGAAAGAATTATATAATTGCATTTGAAGGTGTAAATGACCAACTTGTTTGGGAGTAGAAAATGATGAAAGATATGGTAGATCAATATATTTAAAAGTTTATTCAAGGCTGAAACAATACGAAAAAATAGAGAATAATTGGGCTCATTACTGCTAGAGTGACAATAGATGATAACCAGATCCTCACCACCCCTCTTGCAATGGATGAAGTCACCAAGGCAATCAAAGAAATGAACCCAACAAAGGCTCTTAGTCCAGATGGTATGACAATAGGCTTCTATCAGCAGCATTGGAACATTATGAGAAAGGAGACCTTTGATGATTGAAAAAAATTTCTCAATCTAGAGACCCCCAACCTTCAAGCATTTATGCTATCACGGATCAACCATACAACCATTGTCCCATCCCCAAGAAAAGTGGAGCAACAAAGGTCTCGAATTTCAAACCTATTGGCTTGTGTAATGTTTTGCATAAAATCTTGGCCAAGGTGCTAGCTAACAGGTTAAAGGGATGCATAGACAGTCTAATTTTCCAAAATCAAGGTGCTTTTGCGCCTTCTATAAAAAAAAAGTGCTTTTGCTCCTAGTCATCTCATCATGGACAATATGCTCATAGCTTATGATATTCTTCATATCATGAGACGAAAAAAGAAAGGTAAATGTAGGGATATGGTAGTCAAACTTGATATTATAAAAGCCTATAATCAGGTAGATTGGAACTATCTTTGTCAAATCATGAGACAAGTGGGGTTTTCTAAGAGATGGATTGGCTGGGTATATTATTATATCCCCATTGTCTCATACGGGATGTTTGTCAATCGTTTCAAGACTGCTTTGGGCCAATTTGTGGTAATTGTCAAGGAGACCCTCTATCTCCCTATCTGTTCCTCTTATGTGCTGATGGTTTATCGGCTGTGTTAGACAACAATCATAGAGGGGGTCTATTGCATGGAATGCGGATTAGCAATATAGCACCTATAATCTCCCATCTATTTTTTTTGCTGACAATGTCCTTTTATTTCTCAAAACAAAAAGGCAAGATGTCCTGTACCTTAGGGAGCTTATCAACATTTATGAAAAAAGATTAGGATAGAAAGTAAATATTGACAAAATAGATTTATTCTTTAGCAACAATGTTCCCTCTGAAGTCCAAGATGAGATGGAAAGTATTCTTGCTTTGCTGGTAGAAGGATTTAACATTACTTAGGTCTACCTGCATAGTTGGGAAAATCTTCAATTTCATCAAAGAAAAGATTATGGAAGGAAATTCAAAGCCAGAAAGAGAAATTTTTATCATGAGGAGGTAAGAAAGTTTTACTAAAATCCATGGCGCAAGCTATTCCTAATTATACTACGAGTCTATTTTTCTTTCCGAAGAAGCTCTGCGCAGACATTGAAGCATTAGCCAGTCACTTTCAATGAGGTGAAAGAAATGGGAAACAAGAAATTCGTTGGGTATCATCGAAGACGATGTGCAACTCCATCCTTGAAGAAGGAATGGGCTTCAAGTTTTTACAGCTTTTTAACTATGCTTTCTTAGCTAAGCAGGGATGGAGACTTCTTCAGAATCATAACTCCCTCTTGTACAAGGTAATGAAAGCTAGAAATTTTCCACAAGGGGACTTTTGGAATTGCAAGATCAAACCAATAGATTCCTTTGCATGGAAAAGCATCCTTAAGGCCTTCAATTTTTTACAAACAGGATACAAATGGTTATTGGGAAATAGGCAAACAAATTGATTCTTGGAGGACTCTTGGACCCCACGCAATTAGGGAAAGATGGTCCTTTATTGGATGGAATTAATGATGGTTGCAAGGTTGCTAATTTTATAGATTAGCAATGTAGATGTTGAAATTAAGTGAAAGTTAAAAGTGTAGTGGGAGAAGAGGGATGATAGATTGTCAACTCCATTCCAATCCCTGATTGTGATGAGGAATACTCAATTTTTTGGTCTCTGGAACATGATGCCATCTGTAAAGTTAAATTTGCATATAACTTAGCAATGGCAAAACTCAAAGACAGCGGAAAAAATACATATTATCAAATAGAGTTAAATATTTTTATGACTCTATGGAGGCTGAAAATCCCTTAAAAATCATTATTTTTGGTTGGAGACTTCTTCTTAAGTCTTTGTTAACAAACGTTCAATTAGCCAAGAGGGGGATTTCCACAACTACCACTTGCTCATTTTGCAACGATGGTGCAGAAAATTGCTTCCATCTATTTTGGACTTGCTCCGCTAAAGGTGCACATTTCATTCACAAATCACTTACCTTACTTTTGGGCTGCTCTTTGAAAATATAAGGGATGTCTTTCATCATTTGATGAAACAAATTACACTCCATCCATTTTTGTTTTTGCTTTGTACTTGTTGGAGAGTTTGGCACATAAGAAATAAATTCTATACTAAGAGCCTCAAGCTTTCCTTCCTTGATGTCCCTCAATGGACTACAAACTCCATTCGGATGGTCAACTCAGTTAGGCTCCTAAAGATTTGTAACCAAGCAGTCCCAAAGAGTGCTACTCGATGGCAGAAATCAAAAGTCAATTCCTAAAACTGATTGTGGATGCTGGAATCAATTTAAACAGCAAGAAAATTGGCGTTGGAGCTCTTATTCGAGATTGCAATGGCGGTTTTGTTGATGTAAAAACGTAATTTTTGTGTGGACTGATGGATCCAATTCTGATGGAGGCTCAAGCAATTTTGAAGAGTCTTAAATGGGTATTGGCACTCCAATTTCATAATATCCAGGTTGAAAGCGACTCTCTTCTCTTGATTATGTTGCTCAATGGTAATGGCAATGTTCATTCCTATCTGCGATTTGTGTGCGCTAGATTAGAAGCTTATCTGCCAATGTAGATAACATATTTTCTTTACTCATGTTTTACGTGCGGGAATCACTATTCCCTGTACATTAGCAAAAATGGCCATGTTGGGAAATATAAATGAAAATGTCTGATGGGAAAACACACCATCCTATATATCTCAGACATTGTATTTTGATAATGGTTGCCTTTATGGAGCTTCTAATAGCAATCACTCTCCCCCCTCACCACATGTTTCCAATGAAGAAAGGTGTTTAGGGTTTCCCATTAGAAATATTTTTTTATAAAAAAAAATTGTATAACTTAAAACAAGCTATAAGATGTAGTAGTTATTGTTCACACTTAAAGTGGATTATCCTATATTGAAATTTCTTATTTTTCAAAAAAAATTTCCAATTCCATTGTACCTTTCCCATTCTTAATACACAACAATATCTTTTTATCCTACATTCTTATTTCATCCTCATCTCGTACCAACTATAAATCAAAAATTTAAAATTTTGAACTCCTTTTTGGGTTTGGCAATAGTTGGTTCAACCATGTTAAGATATCTCATATGGGCATTGTATAGTTATAAGTTTATAACATGATAATCCTTAGATAAATTTATAAGCTTGTAATTATTAGATAAATTTTAAAAAATAAATTAATAAATTATATGATCCACATTAATAAATTTAGCATCCATTATTAGTATGTCCAACAAAAAATAATATTAATAAGGTGTTCTCATATTCAGAATTCCAGGACATGTTTGACTACCTATAAAAATTTTCAATTTCTATGACTATTTTATTTTTAATTATTTATTTACATCTTTTATACCACTATCTTAATTTTCAATCATTTCTATATAATTAACCTATTTATTTTAACTTCATTCTCTTTACTATTCATCATTATCTTTATTACATTACATCATTTTCTCAAATTTTAAAAATTTTTGCGTCATAATTTTTTTATTCAAAAGTTTTATTACTTCTCAATATACTCTCAGTCAATGTTTATTGATATATTTAAAACAAACCCAAGGGGCAGCCTATTAAGGCCCACTAGTGCCGAGGTCAGAAACTAATTATAAGATGACTGATTGAGTCAAAATCTCTACTACTTGCTGATTACCCCGACTTCTGATCTCATGTTCCTGTCAAGTTTCAAGTTCATAATAATTCATGCAATTACAAGAAAATGGTCCTAACCCATTGGAATCCAATCCATCCAAATCTCGATTTTGGTATTTCTACTTATGTCAAGAAATACATTTGGTTGATGGACTCAACATAGAATTGTAGCTCTTAAACATCTAGGCTATAGTGAAACAAACGTTTAACCAGTCTTCATGTGAAGCTATTTTGGAACCCACACAAGCCAAGTCCATGCGCTAACTAGAAAAGGCAATTAAATTTCATAAAACTCATTCTTAGGTGTTAGCCCTTTGAACTGTGATCATTAGCAGCTGTATATTCAATTAGGTTCGAACTGTTCCACTGTAATTAGTAGCCACACTCTTGTATTAATGTTTAGACCTTAGTTGGGCTTAGTAGCAGGCATGAAAACTAAAAAGGCCATAACATTCATTTTGCATTTTAACAAGACATCTATAGGGTGGCTATTGCAAGAAATTACAACAATATTATTCTTCTACATTTGTGTGGAATAATTACTATCTATCAATTTTAACTTTATTCTTTTTAATTTTCTACCCTTGATCACCCGACCTAGAGTCTAATGCTTATTTTAAAAAAAAAAGTCTTTCAATTGGTAGTATTTCTGAAGGTTTAGAGGCATCAAGAAACACATGCACCAAATCTACACGGTCTATTTATATCAAAATAGTCTAATCCAAATCAAGTTAGTTCCATACATAGGGCCCTCCACTCTCCATTGTCTAGGTAGATAAGAAATAATTATAATGAAGAAATCAAGCGTATTTTCCATTATCTTTTAATGGTTACATTACCTCGCACTCGGCAGCAACTAACAAGTGTGAAAAAAATTGATTATGGATGTCAAAGCCCACAAATAGTGGTTGCATAAGATGCTCCTCTACTTTTTAAAGTCGTCCATATTTAATCCCAACTGCTTTTTATGGTCCTCAAATACTAAAAAAAATCGTCTGCCTAGAAATTAAATAATAGCAATACTATGTCCATGCTCGTGTGGAAAGAAGAACCTCCCACAAACTTCCCCAGAAAAATTAAATTCTTTTTTATTTAAAAAGGCTAATTGACAAACGTCCATCAACGAAGGACCAACATCTCATATAATTCTCAAATTTTTACATCTGAGTCCCTCTAACTTTGCATATTTGCTTTTAGCCCACGATTTCTCATATTTGCTTTTCAAACTATGCTACTTTCCTATATTTGCATTTTAAACCTTAGAGTTCTGCACCATAAAAAAAATTCAACTAACAACTGTTATTTGTAAGTAAAAAGTCTAAAATGCTCTCATGGTTTAGTTAAGCCATGAGTTGATGAGTCGATTTTCTATTTTATCAATCTTCAAATAAATACCTTAAAATAAGTAAAAAAATTCAATCGATGACGTTCACATGATTCAATCACTTCAAAATATAGAAAATGACCTTTAAATCAATCAAATAGTATGTCAATATCACAAGGCATGGATCATCAAAAATTCGCCTAATACAAAAAATGTTTATGTCTGTCACAGCGAATAACAATTCATGCATCATCTTCCTTGAATTGCAACCCTAGCTATCCGTTGCTCATCGCCCACTTGTTTCCATGAACCACCTTCGGCCAAGCTTTCTATCACTAATCAAAGCTGATTATCGATGTCGTCACCAGTTTCTGATGTTGAAGCATCTATTGCTACACCGGATTTAGTGTTTGATTACCATAAGTTGCCCTAAAAAATGCTACTATCACATGTCTTTGCTTCTTCTTTGTTGCTGGTAGCTACACAAAATTGGTTGTCACTTCCACTTTGCACAAACGACCAAGACCACCAACAATCCACACTTGATGCAGCTTCTTACTTATTTCTCGTTCACAATACTAGCAAGACAGGCAATCATAGATCTTCATAGATGTCAACCACTGACGAGCCACAAATGCTAGAACTAGCACTGCCAATCTCAACAACCAAAATCCCTGATCGTTGTCGATCTCTGGTTTTTGTATGATATATTGAGTTTGCAAATAATATGGTTTTTTGGATCAAATCGAGTGGAGTCAAATTTGCAAATAACATAGTTTTTTGGTGGTTAAGTTGAGTTGACTCATTTTATGAGTTAACTCAAATTTCAAAATAGTATAGTTTTTTTTGTAGTCAAGTTGTGCCGGCTCTTTTCGTGTGTTGATTCCATCTAGGGATAATATTATCATTAGAAAACTAGTACTGCAGCCACTGATAGATTTTCTGTTTGCCTAATGCCTTATATTAATGGCAGAGCTTAAAATACAAATAGAGTAAAGTTATAAGGTTTAAAAAGTAAATACGCATAACTCATGGGCTAGAAAACAAATACACAAAGTTAGAGAGAATAAAATATAAAATAAAATAAAATAAACCATACTCTCGTATCCTTAATTGTATTGCGTTTGCGGACGGTAGTTAGCAAGAATTGGAACTGCAAACGGGAAATTTATGAGCGGTATTTAAGTTTGCTTTCTTAGACTAGGCATGACACCACCACCTACTGTTACCCAAACCGACTTAAAATAAAAATGGCTGGTGGGGATGGTCTACGGACCATGCCTATGCATGAATTATGCCTATATATGCCTTTAATTTCTTTTTTATGTTGTATGCATGAAACCGATTTATGAGAAGGTCGTAATAGCTTGTTGTAATAGCAGCTTTCATTTTGAAATTTCTTTTCAAGCTGCAGCTGTTGGAACAAGATAGGAATCGAGTCATGTCTTTATTCTCATATGCATTATCAAGACTCAATCTACCTACATAATCAGCCCCAAGGATTTTTATAAAAAATAAAATACTTGTCGTCAATCTTCATGAGCAAATGTTTCAAAATTTGGACAGCCTAACTTGGCAGTCCCCACAACTCAAATCATGATAAAGATCCTCGAGTTCTCCTTGGAAGAAAAAGCATACGCAAGAAATTTCTCTGATACACCACCAAATTCATACAAGATACAACACCATAACTTGCGTCACTTTGCCATCATTCCACCCGCACTGCCGCCGGCATGAATACGCCGTCGATTCCATGGTAATGGTTGGCACAGGAAATCCCGGCCTTTGATGAAGACGTGGCCCACCCAGCTAGCTAGCCAGTGGTATGCACGCCAGCTCCATGTCTCACCCAAGCGGCAAATTGGCCAAAAAACCATGCGAAGGTGGCACAAACTCATCACAGGGGATAAAAACCACAACCCTCTCTTCATGTTTTTCTTTTTAGCAAGTCAGAGATGGAAACGGGAACCAGTAAGAACAAAGCAGGCGACTCGGAAGCCAGAGAAAAGGGTTGAGAAGAGCAGAAACATGAAGGCACCGAATCCCAGAGACACGGAGATGTACGTCTGCACGCAGAAGGAGTTCCCAGCCGTACACGTGTCGCCTCCGTTCATAGTCCGGGCCAACGCCGTTCCTGCCGCATTCGCCGAGAGCAGCAGATACGCAAAGCCCTGCAACCGTCACACCCCAGCTACTATGTAAATACTTCAAAAATAATAAAAATCGCATCCATGGTGCTAAGAAATTAATGGCGGTACGCAGGACCACCTGTCATGTTGGCAGTTGCCATTGAGGTGGTGGGGCCTACTGCGGATGTCAGCCCGTGACGGTGCCTTTTAGGCTTTCACCTGATTTTGCTAGTGACGACAAACTACGATGCAAAAAAAAAAAAAAAAATTCGTCGTTCCTATGATTCTTCGACAGGGGAGCAGCTAATAAGCGCATTCGAAAGACAGCTTTTATCCGAATAAAAATCTTACAAGT
>JAXCLR010000001.1:72190714-72201424 GCA_035584095.1 Annona squamosa
GGTTGTCGTTTGAGTTACAATACAAAATTACAAATGTGGATAGTTTGAATTCATGGCGGGGCCATAGTCTTAGTAATCCTATAATACACGCATACATATTCTTGTGGGAAGATCTAATCTCGGCAAATTACAAATGTGGAAACTGGAAATGAGAAGCAGAGGAGAGGGTCGGGGGGAGAGAGAGAAAGAGAGAGAGAGAGAAAGAGAGAGAGAGAGAAGCCTGGAAAGATTGAACCTGCGCTGGCGAGAAGAATGGCCGCAAACAGCCACGCACCGGCACCGACACCGAGAGAGAGAGAGAGAGAGAGAGAGAGAGAGAAGCCCGGAAGGACTGAACCTGCGCCGGCGAGAAGAACGGCCGCAAACAGCCATGCACCGGCACCAGCACCGGCACCGACAACAGTTCGGTGTATCGCAGTCTTCACAGACGACGCAGGGGAAGAAAGAGAAGAAAGGTTTTAGGTTTAGCCAGTTCGTCGCGATGGAAAATCGAGAGTTCTTCAAGCTTCAGCTGCCCACCGCTGCTAATGAGCTGCGACCTTTTGCCGCCCGTCGCTGCCGATGAAGATTCAGGGACCACGATTCACGATTCACGAACGGCAGAATGGGGAAGAATCAAGTATCGTCGACTCGTCGTATCGATTTAGGGATTTAGCAGCATTTATAATTATAATATATAATCCGGGTCGGTTCCGGGTACCCAGAACCGGAACCGACCCCTACCCGAAATTGACTGGGTAATTTACCCGAGGAACCGAACCGACCCTACGGGTAGGTTCTATGGAACCGAACCTACCCGATTTTAGGGTACCCACGGGTCGACCCGCGGGTACCCTACCCAAGTTGCACCCCTACCCAAAATCATGCAAAAGTTTCGGCTATTTTCAGGACATATTCTCGCTTATGACGCATGAAATCTTTTTTTGATATTTCCCACAACAGGAAAATTGTAAAACTTCTATTACAGGGAGATTAATTTGTAAAAAGCCATCTATTATGCCTTGTGGACAGCAGGACTTGAACAATGCTCGGTCCACAAATGAGGACGTGGTGGGCAGCAGGACTTGTTTGATTGAAAAATAACTGTATCATTTTACTGTTGTTTTAGCTATGTGACCGTTCGATTATCGATCCATGGGCACGGCTAGCTTTTCATCGTGCACCTAAGATTGGGTGAACAAAATTATCGAAAAAAAAAATTGGGTAAATAAAAATTGGACAGTTTGCCTGAACCCAGGACATATGGGGTTCTCTGTCGGCGGTGAAAGCGCAATTAACTGAACAGAGTGAGCTAGGTGTGACAGAACAGAACACCCGCGGTTCTAGTTTTGAATTTCGGGTCATAATGTTAATAATTAATCCTGATCGTCGATGTTAAGAATTTAAAAAAAAAGAAGTAAAAAAAAAAAATCGAATTCTTGGAGATATTTTTAGTTACAAAACGAATATATGAAAAATATATGGGCTTTTTTAATGAGCTAATAGAAATGATTAATTACAATTTAATTTAATTTTGGAAATCGCTTTCTTCCCTTGCGCATAATCTGAAAACGGGCGTGGGTAACGGAAAGATGGGACCTTTATCATGTAATCCTCTCCGAAATGAATGGTGGGAAGGAAAAGGACCGGATCATTGGCAGCGCACTTTGCATGGACTCACTGTTTGCACGTGTTGTGATTTCATTGAATTACATATCAATCTATACCATCCAAATCGTAAAACCATCTCTAAAAATTAAAAGCAATGGGTGGCAAGAAAATCCCACTCCAACTGCTAGATGTCATCCAAAATCCTAATAATCTTCTAATATTTAATGATGGTGGACGTTAATTTAGGAAATGGACTGTGATCAGATTGAGGAATGATTTCGCTATGTATGTAAGCATGAAAGTTTTGATGCTTATTTTTAATTTTTGAATCTTCAAATATATTTTTTAAAATCTAAACTATTGAACATGTTTAATACATTATGTTTTATCATGCTATTAAAAAATTATTTTTATTGAAAAGTTATATCTGGTAAAAATAATATCTTTTTAGAGTAAATATATAATCAATAAAAAGTTTGAAAAATATACATGACAAATGTAGATAGAAATTTGAAATGTGTAGCTTTTGGAATCATAAATATAAAGATGATAAATAGTTTAGATTCTTAAAAACAGTTAAAATTTTAAAAAACGAAGGATAAATATGAAGACTTTGATATTTACGTAAGTAAGAGTCGCTACTCCATCAGATGTCGTAATCAGGAGCGAATGTGAATCCGAACGTGGGTGCGTGAGCGCGGCAGGTTGCGTTGGTGAAGATTTGGAGCGGGGGTGTTCCGGTCCTTGCGGATGAGCTGTTTGCACTTTTCACTGCATGCGGGTCGTGTGCGCTGTCCATCAGAAAGAGATGATTTTCATGTACTCGATGCTCATGTGCCCGCCTACCAAAGGTGACCAAAAGCGATCTTCGTCTCGTGGCATAAACTTTATAATACTTCACCGGAACTCATACTCGGGTGCATGTCATCGTCAAATGGAGATAGAAATCCTCTAATCAAAATTTTTTTTTTCTTTGAAAAAAAGGTGTGTCTCAAGCAATCAAGAGTAGACTTTGATACAGAAACATACAACTGCATATGAATGTAATGAGTATACAATGAAATTTTCCTTTCCCGACAAAGTTTTTTTTTTTCTTTTTAACCTTCTTAAAGAAATAAAAATAATCTATCCTTTTCATTTCTTCGTGCAAACTTTTTTGGTTCTAAAACCCGAGCAACGCTTTTTTCATCCTCCCCCTTTCGCGAACAGCGCCAAGGCCGTCTTCGGAGCAGGAAGTGGCTCTTGGGTCCTGCCTTGTATTGTTTTGGAGGGCAGCGTTTTATTGTCAGCGCGGGTAACACGCCGGTTACTTGTGTGAATGGGGGGCATGGACCAGCCGTGTTCCTTCTACGTGGTCTGGGCTGCTCTTTTTTAATCTGATTTTACACTAATTTGTTTCAGACTGTAATTTTTGACGGCGGCTGGGAAAAATCGAGACAACATGTGGAGCAGAAATCCTCATTTATTGGAAAGCAGAAGTCTTTTCTCTCTCATCAATCGTCCTCTTTCTCAGTTGTGAGTTTTTTCGTTAATTTAATCTCTTGTGAAGAACAACATACGGGGGCCTTGATGGGTTTGACGGAATTGATAACCATATCAAGAATATAGCTGATAATGTTTCCAATAAAAGGTTAAGAGCACGGATGGTTACAGCAAAAAAGTATAATAAATATATATCGAGGAATATTCAAGTACAGTGGCATCAAAATGGGTTTCATATGATGATAAAACTATAATCTACTTAACCTATTGTATTCAGAATAATGTATTTTATTAATATATCAATTTTCATCCCAATCGAATATGTTTATAGCTCCCATCTGAAAATAATACAAATTTAACGTAATAAAATAGTTCGATGTAAATAACAACTTTAAAATGATTTTTTCAATATGTAAATTATTTGCTATAAAATTTATATATGTATAAATAATTGCATAAAGTTTCATTGCATTCTAGTATGCGTGAGATTATTTTTGGACAAATGTACTATTATTCCATTGCAGTGGCGCTGCACCGGAATAGGTTTCTCTCCATCTATATATATAATGCACAAAGAAGAAGGCGACAAAACTTGTAACACTATTAAGTAGGTTGGGCAATCAAAACCTTGCATCATGACTAAACTTATGCAAATAAACACTACTACATGCACCTCTGTTTTTATTAAAGAGGTTGTTATTTCATGCAAAAACTGATAAATATATATTGTGTAATAATTGAAAAATAAATAATAATGAAAAAATAATTGCCAAAGATGTGAGGCTAAATTTGATCTTAGTTTAGATGGGATGGGAATGAGAAGAAATGGGATAGAATTATATATTTTCTATAAAAAAATCATTTTTAAAAACTAACAATGAGATGAAATGGGATAGAATCTCATATTTTCTAAAAAAAATTGAGCTTTTCTCAAATATACCCATTAAATTTGACTATAATCTTAAATATATTTATTGCGGTTCAAAAATCTCTTATATATCCATTACATTTGCACAATATGCCCACTCCATCACTGACATAAGAAAACGATGTCATAAAATAAGCAAATTACTTACATACATATCCACTGGGGCTGAACCGACCCATTGGCATTATGCATTCTGCTTTCTAGAGAAGCAAGATAAGCTTGTCTCTTCCTCAAAAACCTCCACCTTCTTCCTTACCTCCCCAACTGTAGCTACCTTTGCACCATAACCAAAATTGCACATCGTTGCCGCGACTACTATTATTTTCTCCAACATCGCCATCACCACCAATAATCCAAAGAACAAGGCCACAACTCCTTGTCAGTTACGAAGTGACTTGAGCAAGTAAGCACATGTCACTTGGAAAACGCAACATCCACTTGCCATGGCAAGAAGCATCAACAATCTCCCTTTCACCATCCCTTCCACCATCTCCATATCCCTAGAATGGGCCTCAAGCGATTTTTTTATCTTCTCCTTCCGCAGCCCATTCCAATATTTCCTCCATTTCCATTGACAAACAAAAGAACAAGCAACTCTTCACCTCTGCTCACACTTACTTCAATTTAAACCTCTCGGCATCTCAAATGAAACCACCTTCGACGATGCCCTACCGCAACCACCGCTGTCACAAGAGATGGAAGACACTTTCGACAGCATAAAATTAAAGTGGTTTGTGGGTAGCCAGTTGGAGAAATACAAGAAACAAGGATTATTCCCCTATTGTGGAGAGATCCCATTCTTCGAGCTCTCCTTTTGCAAGGATCACAAAGGCCAAGTGCGTTCAAATATCTACCCTACGTGATGAAGGAAACTGTGAAGATCAATAGTGCCAAGAAGCTCAAGTTGGATGAGCAAATTCAGATGTAGGGGATGGTTGTGGAATCAGCCAACTTGATTATTAGTTTGGTAATCTAGTTTGCAAGCTAGTTATTTTGAAGAACAATAAGTTGAGATTTGTGTGGACAATGTGCTTTAAAAAAAATACAAAGAAGAAGAAGAAGACTAGCAAGGTGGTGCATGTTGGAATTTTGGATACACATATACATTAATTATATATACGCTATCATAAATAGCAGCTCAATTTTTAAAAGTGATCCTATAAGGTTTTATAGGCCTAAATCATCTAACAAAATATGGGTCTCCTATGCATAAAAACCCTATGCCTAATTTCTAATTTCTAATTTCTATTTTTATGATGGGCTAAATTAAAAATATGAAAGATATGCTCCCGATATAAGTTGTTGTGGTCCCCAGGTTATGCATTTGTCAAGGTTTCTTTTTAACATCAATACCCTCCCCCGACCAGAACTATTTGCATAAGACCCTTAGACACAAAATTTTGCACAAAAACCCCAGTCCAAAAATGTTTTACACATAGGTCAAATTGCAAACAAGCCCTTTTCATGTGGGCATGGGCTTCAGTCTGCCTCTTTCTCATGATCTTGGGCTCAGGTGTAAGCCATAATATTGAACCTAGTCCTAGCTCAAATTCAAAAGGGCCCATGCCTTGCCTCCCCTGTATGCCTGGGGCTTCTGCCTACTCCATATCCGAGCTCAGTTTGAGGGCCAAACTAGCCCAATCGCCCAAGCCTTCCCCTAAGGTTTTTGGCCTCCCAATTTTTTTAGCCCAAGCAGGGCCAATAGCCTAGTATCCAGCACATTGACCCAACTCCTCAGGACATGTGGCTCGCTGATAACCGTCCAAAATAATTTTAGCATATTATGTGATCCCGGTATCCATTTTGGACAATCTAATAGTGGTTTTATATATTTTTAGACATTCTAGATCAAATGAAAGGGTCTGATTAAGCTAAATAGGTCCAAAAATCAGTTTTATGAATTTTATGTAAATGCATGCAATTTTCTAATTATATGTGCAATTAGTCATATGGTTAATTTATAGAAATTTAGAAAGTAATTTGTGAATAATTTTCATGCTTCTATGAGTTGTTGCTTTCTATTAAAATTCATATTAACCTGTTGTTGTCCAAAATTCAATTTTGAATCTTAGAATGTTCAAATTCAAATTGACCCATCATCATGCAAAAGTTCTATATTTAGAATTCACAAATAAGTTCAATATTTTGGACTTTTTATTAAATTCGAATAATTGTACAAGTATTTTTATGGATGTCTAATATTTTAAAATAAATTAATTAAAATATTATGCTACCAAAGTAGCCTCTCTTATGTAGGTTAATTTGTTTTTAAAACATTAAGATAATTGTATATGTAATTTATGCGAATATTCATCGGCCCAAAGGAAGATTAATATTTGGTTGAATTGCATACACACTTGTGGTAATAAATATGTAATAATTATTTGGTACTCCGTGTGAATAACAAGTCGGTCCAAGGAAAGGCTTATTGTTTAACATAATTTTATTGTTAATATTTGATTACCACACCAAAATATTATGGATATGTAATTAATGCGGATATTGATCGGTCCAAAGGAAGGTTAACATTTGGCAAGATTACATAGGCACATGTGGTAATAAATATGTAATAATTATTAGGCATTCCATGTGAACAATAGTCGGTCCAAAGAAAGGCTTATTGTTTGATAGGACTTTCTTATCAATATTTGATTACTACACCAAGATTACCACTTATAAATTAATACTTTTGTCCAAAGACTAAGTATTAACATTGTGTTAGGTATCTTGTGATGGGCTCTACTATTATTTGAATTGCTAAAGTTCTATATAAAAGTTATGTGAACATATTCTTTTGTTCAAATTTTGATTAATTTATCTGCTTGTGTTATATCTGCCAACATTTATTCTATTTTCATGTTAAAGTAATGAAAATAAAATATTATGATCATTCTTGACATTATGAATATGATCCTGCACTAAGGAATGAACACATTCACTACTCTTATGGTTAAAATTTTCAATAAGGAAAAATGAAAACTTTAAGAAGTGAGATTGTTAAAATTGCATGATGATTATAAAGTATAAAATTTTGAAAACTTTCAAGGGGTATCTCTAATGCCAAAATTTATATTAAGAACATTATGAAGTATTGCTAAAATTAATAAAGCTGAAATGAGTACAATTCGATCGAACTTGATTTCAATAAGGTATAAAGTTAAAGGAAATACAAAGGAGTACTTATCTCTTCTTACTTTGAAACCAAATGCACTAAGGTTAAAGCAAATTTGCTTGTGCATTTAGTTTTGATTCTCCTAAACACAATTTGGTCAATTTAAAGCTAATTATGATGGACGAAGGAATAAATGACCTCCTGATGAGTTTATTTTTATTGTGTGCAAAAGAAAAATAAGTTGAAGTAAGAAAAGAGTAAAAGTACTCACTTGGCAAGTATCTATAAAGACATAGAAAATGATAAAGAAACTACAGGTGGTCCAATACAAAAGAAATTAAATAAGAAATTTGACTATTACTTTTGACAGACTCTTAGACACATAGATAGTAATTATACTAATAAGGGTACATTTTTCATTTTAGTTTGCTCAGGGGTTAATTTAGCCTTAGACCCAACACATATTTTTATGAATAAATTTAACATTACTATTCATATAAGAGTGTCCATGCGGAGTTGCTTGAGTTGCTAAAAGGTCAAATAATGATAAAAGATTCGTCGATGGAGGTGATAGCAAATCAAATACTATTAAGGTTATATGGATGTTTAAGTTGTTATTATTAAAAACTCGATTTTATTTAAATTTGAAAAAAACATATGATACCATTTTAATGGAATTTGGTTTCTATTTTTATATTAAATAAATTTGGTCATTCTTATTCATATGGAAAGAGTTAATTTAGTCTTTTCTAAATTCGAATATTATTAGATATGCCAAACAACTTCAAGATATAAATCTTATGATCCTACATTCAATTCTTTTAAACTAAAAATATCAGTTCTTTAAGTATATTGAGCTCAAGAGGGAGATAAAGTTAGGGTCTATGTCCTTGAGGAGAAATCTATAAGACATCATTGATAAATAAGTTATTTCTGATAATCAAGCTTAACACCCTTAAAAATGGAAGTCATTGACGTGATCTACTAGAGAAAGGAGAATGCGGTTTCTGATAGTTATATCGGATTCTCCAATATATCAGGATGACATTGGATTGGTGGAAAGTGATTCCGTCAAGCAATACAAAATAAAAACTCTCAAAAGTAGATTGATATCATAAATACGTGACTAAGTTTGTAAAAGATAATGACAATTTGGTAGACTGTTCCATTACCTAAAGGTATAAAGCTGATTTGTTATAAATAAATATTTAAAATCAAGAAGAAGGGTAATGTCGAAAGGCATAAGACTTGTCTTGTTGTAATAAACTTTACTCAAAAGGAAGACATAGATTATAAAGAAATTTTCTCTTCGATTTTATTGAAAACTTTTTTTAAGATAAATGACCTTAGTAATAGGTTTTAATCTTGAGCTATAGTAAATGAATGTAAGGACAATATTTGTAATAGACTTTCAGTTTTTAAAATAGTTAATTTGGTTTCTATTTTTGTATTGAATAAATTTGGTCATTCTTATTCATTTGAAAATAGTTAATTCAGTATTTTCTAAATTCGAATATTATTAGATACACTGAATAATATCAAAATACAAATCCTATAATCCCACATTCAGTTTTTTTTAAGACCAAAAATGTCAATTCTTTGATAATATTTAGCTTGAGGGAGAGATATGGTTATGGACTATGTCTTTAAAAAGAAATCTTTAAAACATAGTTGATAAATAGATTATTTTTAATGATCAAGCTTAACACCCTCAATAATGAATGTCATTGAAGAGATCTACTAGAGAAAGGAGAATACGGTTTCTGCTTGTTGCATCAGATTTCTCCAATACATCAAGATGTCATTGGAATGGTGAAGGTGATTCCATCAAGCAAAGCAAAGTAAAAAAAGCTCTCAAAAGTAGATATTGATGCCATAAATACGTAATTATGTTCGTGAATAACAATGACGATTTGGTAGCCTGTTCCATTACATAAAGGTATAAAATTGATTGGTTATAAATGAATATTTAAAATCAAGAATGAGGGTAATGTGGAAAGATATAAGGCTTGTCTTGTCGCATTGAACTTTGCTCAAAAGGAAAGCATAGATTACAAAGAAATTTTCTCTCCGATTTTATTGAAAGTTTTTTTCAAGATAAATGGCTTTAGTAATGTATTTTAACCTTGAGCTATAGTAAACAGCTATAAGGATAACATTCATAATAGACTTCTAGTTTTTAAAATAAAAATCTATTGACGAGCTCAAGCAAGTTTTCTAATAATGGTATTACAAAATTCATCAAATTATCATTTATTCAATTTTGAAATGAATTTTGTTGATGATTGCATATACAATAAGTTCAGTGGGAGAAATTATAGGTTCAGTGAGAGTAACACACAGATATATTGTTTCCTAATATTAGAATAAGTTTATTGTATAAAATTAAGATATTTTTGAAAGAGAATTTTGAAACAAAATATCTTGAAAATATGTCTTTCGTATTAGAAATTTAGATATATCATGATTATTCTTGATGTATTCTTAGATTGTTACAAAAGACCTATATTAAAAAAAATATTTAAGATACGTGGTATATATCAGTGTCCCAATAATGATTTTAAATCAATGTCCCAATAATGATTTTAAATGTAAAAAAATGCAAAAGACTTTCTATGCTTTAGTAGTGAAAAGTTTGATTTATGCTTAGGTTTTGAATTTCATGTTATATGCGTTCGGTTACTATGCACATTATTGGGATGTTTGACATATATTTAAATAATTCAGGAATGGATTTTTAAGAAGCACTCACACAAATTTTTTTAAAATATTTTTAGAAAACAAAATATTATATGTTCACATACGGTAAGTCAGATAAATTAGAAATCATTTGATATTCATATTTTAACTTTATTGAATGCAAATATAGTTTTAGATCCACTTCAGGTTATATTTATCTGCTTGTTGGAAAAGTTATATCAGGAAATAGTGCTAAGCAGACACTTATACCTTTTCGACCATGACAACAGAGTTTGTAGCATATTATGAGACATCCAATTATGGAATGTGACTACAGAATTTTGTTACAGGGCTGCAAAATATAGATAATATTGAAAGACTACCTAAGTTATTTTATAACAATAAATTTGTAGTCTAATATTCCAACAACAACAGAAGTTCAGCAATGTTCCTAGTTGTTAAGGAAAAGATTTAGGAAAATAAAGTGTTTATAAAACATATTGCGACAAACTTAAAGGTTGCAGATCCACTTACTAAGGGTAACACATCAAGGTCTTTCATGAGCATACTGCTCATATGAGTGTTATATCATTTAATGATATGCTAGTTAAGTGAGAGTTTGTATTTATTTGCTTTTCTAGTTTAGACACTTTAATATGGTTATGGATATTTTCTGCATAAATAAAGTATTCAGTATTTTGATTTTAGTTTGATCTCTCCAAATAAGTCAGACCAGTTGAAAATAAGCATGTTAAATCATATTACATGTAATTTTCATGCTATGCATCTATACTTGGTCTATGTTGTTGGCCCCAAGTTTATGGCAAAACCCAAGAGGGGATGGGTGAATTGGGTTCTTGAAAAATTCTTTGGTAAATTAAAACTTAACCCCTTATAATTTCAATCCCCTTGATGAAAT
>JAXCLR010000001.1:72208527-72222038 GCA_035584095.1 Annona squamosa
GTTTACTCCAACCCGGTTGGTTTAGGGTTTGGGTTCACTCCAACCCGGTATAACCCGACCCGAGTTGCACCCCTACCAATCGCGCATGACGTCCCTTATTTAGAAAATCAAAAATACCCAACCACAAATAACAATTAATAAATTTAATATGAAATTTCTAAATAAGATTTGAACAAAGACGGCTATCGATCTGTCATATTTAAAAAATTTTAATTCAAAAAAGAGAAAACATAGAGTATGCTTTTGTAACAGAGATATCATATATGGAAAATAGGAAAAGAAAGAGTAAAAACTGAAAGGAAAGTCCAATGGAGTGACTGATTATCAAACAAATTTCTAAAATAAAAAATCGAAGGCTAACTTGTCAATGCTATACCAGCAAGAAAGGAAAGAGAATACGTAAAAGGGACGATGAAAAAATTCTTTGTCGAAATGTTATTAATAAAAATTTTAAGTTCTAATAATTAATATGGGGATTAAAAGCTTGCCATTTTTATTCATTACATGTCAACTATTTTGATTACCAATAACATTATATTTAACTAGCAATTAAAATTATTGAAATACAAAGAGATTATCATTCTAATCAAGAAAAAATGGCAAAGCAACCTTTCATATAAATTTAATAGATTTTGAAATAAATTCTATTGGAGGCCATAAATTCGCACTAGTGGGGGCAATGAATTTTCATCAGTGGGGTAGCCCAAGAAAAATATAATACCTCGTGTATAGATAAACTAATATTTTTAAGATTTCAAAAAGTGGATCCGCCCCCTGGTTACGAGGATGAGATGAGAAGCCCTCTGATCAAGTGCAGCCATATTTTTGAGAGGATTTTCTGCCCGTTTGAATCCCAACCTTTTGCTATCTGTGGCTTCGGCTGTTAAAAGGCACCAAATTTGATCGAGGAAGGCAGTGAAAACTGAAAAAGCAATTAATTGCTTTAAAGACAGATGAGTTCCTTGTGGCCTGTGGGAAGATGATGGGGCTCATAGGGATGAAACCTAGTTGGCTTTCCGATTAAATTAGGTCTTTTTTCAAACAACGCAATCACCTCGCACTAGTGGTCTAGTGGTAGAATAGTACCCTGCCACGGTACAGACCCGGGTTCGATTCCCGGCTGGTGCAATAATTTATGTTTTCCCTGCAATTTTTTTATTTTTTTTTACAGCACAAAAATTCCTTAATTGGGTTAGAGTTCTTAACTTAAAGGCACAATAGAAGGATTTGAAATTGATAAAACGAATCTTTCTTTTTTTCTTTTTACAAAAAAAAATTGCTTTGTTATTACGACAACATTTATACCTAATTTGTGATACTCATAATGAAATTTTTTTTATATTCAGAACAGTTTACTTTAAATTATTATTATTATACTCATGTCCTTAACATAATCATTATTTATTTAATTGATGTTCTTTTATACCTACAACATTTGTACCTAATTTGTAATATACTTGTAACTTTTCATAAATTTCTTTTATATTTATAATGTTTCAATTTAAATTATTATTATACCACCCGTTAATATAACCATTATTAATTTAATTGAAAATATGATTTTTACCTCTCTAAAATTTTTCTAATTAAAATAATTCAACCTCAACATGATACTTGAATCATTTAATATCATATATTGATAACTTATTATCGTTGATTAAGTCATATTAAAGTTAAATTATCTAAATTAGAAAACTATGAACTGGCAAAATAGTCTTTGGATAAGATAGATAATAGTTATCATGATGGTATGATTATAAAGAAATTTAAAGTAAAATTTATTAATACAAAAAAAATTATGAAATACTGTGAGTATATAAAGAATTATAGATAAATATTATGAGCATGAAAAGAACTTCTCTTTTCATATGTACAACGTGGTGTAATGATAGACTTGATTTCATATGTCATATCAACTATTCTTTAAAAAAAATTATAATACGTCGTGTTGATGAAACTTATTTTAGTTCGTTTTGTATGTATATATATAGAGGAATTTGTATGTATATATATAGAAAAATGTTCCGCACATACAACTGCAACACGCAGTACATGCATTATGGACCTCACTTGATTATAAATGGAAAATCCACCATGCCCATTGTATTTAGAATTGTTCACTTTATTAGCATACTAATTTTCATTCAAATCTAATATGTGTATAGTCCTCATCTTAAAATGGTACAAAATCAATATAATAAAATAGTTTAATTTAAATATCAAGTTTAAAACAGTATTTTCAACATCTAAACCGTCTAAAGTATGATTTTTATATGAATAAATGATTGTATAAAGTTTCATTTGTACAATAAATGAATCTCATATATATAAGGCATATATATACGATCCTTAATAGAAAATCTAAACTTTTGATCTTTAATAGAAAATTCAATTCATTCATTATATTTAACATTATTTTTTTTATCTACGAGACTAAGTTTCATCCCAATCACGTATATTTGTGAGCCACATTTGTTCAAAAATATATACATTTATGTGCAGATTATCAGAAACACTTAGATTTATTTATACATGTATTAGAATATAATAATACTTTATATAATTATTTACTCACATAGAAATGATATTTTAGATGGTTTAGATGTCGAAAATACTACTTTAAAATTGATATTTTAGCAATTTTCATAATTTAGACATGAATATATATATATATATTCTAACAAATGTGACACATGATCATACTTAATTGGAATAAAACTTAATCTTTTAGATAAATAAATGATATTAAATACAACAAATAGATTAGATTTTCTACAAATGATCAAAATCTTAGATTTTAAAAGGGGTTACATATGTCCGCTTCTACGTAATCTGGTTACATAAAAGCAAAGTGGAACCCTTGTATATATATCTATATATATAAGAAATAATTCGATGCAGCTTCACTACAATTATAGTACAGTTAGCTCAAAATGAGCTTCACATGATCATAAAATTATAATTTACTCTACCCATTGTATTTAAAATTATGTATTCTGTTATCATGTCAATTTTCTTCTCAATTGGATATATATATGGACCCCGTATGAAAATGGTACAAATTCAACATAATAAAATAAGTTGTTATAAATAACAATTTTAAAGCTATTTTTTCAATATATAAATCATTTACTATAAAATTTATATATTAATCAATAATTATATAAAGTATCAATACATTTAGGTTTTATATATATATATATAATTTAAAGTTGTTATTTATATCAAACTATTTTATTACGTTGAATTTATACCATATTCAAATGGAATCCATACACATATCCAATTTGGATGAAAATTAGTATGGTAATATAATACATAATCCTAAATATAATAGTGGAGTATATTATAATTTTATGATCATATGGGGCCCATTTTGAGATAACTGTATCGTAATTATGATGTTGTAAAGTTGGACTTGAATATTTCTCGTATATATATATATATAGAGAGAGAGAGAGAGGTATATTTGCCCAAAAAGGACCCCGAACATACTAGAATGCAATAAAATTTTATATAATTATTCATCCATATATAAATTTTATAGCAAATGATTTACATGTTGAAAAAACCACTTTTAAGTTGTTATTTACATCAAACTATTTTATTACGTTGAATTTGTACCATTTTCATGTAAGGTCTATAAACACGTTCTATTGGGATGAAAATTAATATGATAATAAAATACATTATTCTAAATACAATGGGTAGAGTTGATTTTAAGTTTATCATCATATGGGGCCTATTTCAGCATCATTGCGCCATAATTATGGTGCAGTGGCATTGCATTTGAATACGTCACATATACATATGGGTAATGAATCGGGATAAATCGTTAGCGATATTCTTAGAAGTGATTTCAGGTAACCTCCTTTATTTTTTAAATATCAATGATTAATATAAAGTTCAATCTATTCATTGTATTTAACAGCATTTCTTTAGTTAAAAAATCAATCCAAATTCAATATGTGTACAAGCCACATTTACTAAAAAATGAATACATTCACATGTAAATTAAGAAAAATGATCAAATCCATCCCCATATATATTAAAATATAATAATACTTTATGGGAAATTTATTCACTTACAAATGATACTTTAGATCGTTTAGATATTAAAAATACTATTTAACGATTGATATTTAGTATTAAATTATTTTAATATTCGTTTAGCACATTTTTAGACGGAGTCTAAATATAGTAATACTAAACAAATTTAAAAAATTCATGATAATAATAATAATGTTAAATACAATAGGAAGAGAGAATCTTTTTATCAATCATTATTGAACTTAAAAATATAAGAGGTTATATAGAAGCAACCCCAGTCATTACCCGATGTATACACACTAATAAAGATTCTTGCTTTACGTTTTTAGCCCTGTCAAAGGAAATTAATTATATAAACCGAAAGATCTCCAACAGAATCATAAATCCTTAAAATTTTGGTTAGAAAACATATTTACCATATGTGAAATTTAAATCATCCAACATATTTACTGTATCGTATTTAGTTAGAAAACAAAAAAATCACTACAAAAAAATCATATTTGAAAAAAAATTCTCAAAACATATATTTCTAGACCGGATTAAAATAAGCGATTTCGAACTGAAATGCTCGTTTGCCGATATAAAATACATCATCTTCCAAAATACATGTGCCCAACTCTTTATTTGTTCTCCCGGGTGCACCCCAAACCACCGTGCTCGTTGCGTTGTCGACACATAGCAAGACACAGCCGAACTCCATGGCCAAAGTAGATAATATCGTTCTATTTGGCCCACAAGCCCAAGATTTTTCTCAGGTCTGGGCATGAGCAAAGTCTCACATCAAAGAGGGGGAAAAAATTTACCAATAAAAAAAAGAAAAAATTTTCCTAAAAATTCACAAGTAAATCTTAAGTTAAATATAATATAACACATTTTAAAACCATACCGCTAAACTCTCAGGCCAAAGGAAACAATATCACACTGATGCACCCATAAGCCCAAAATCATCTTTATAGATATGAGCTTTACACTTTTTAATTCTGCGTGGGTATTCTTCTAGTCTTTTGTTCAAGTTCTACTTTATTTTACATGCTTTTAACTGCCTACCAGCGATGTCAAAACCAAACCAATGATCGAATCGGTAAAGTAACTAGCCTAGTTTGAACTTGTTTAAACCAATGATGTCAGCAAAACACATATATGATGTTGTAAATGTTTGATTATTTTTAATTAATTACATATCGGTAAAATTATATATTCACAACTCTTAAATCTATGAGTTAGAATTTAATCATCACAACAAAACATGCAGGACAAAATTAATAGAAACTTTTTCAAATATTCATTAAGCAATCACAAATATAATAAATTAAATTAAAAAATCTAAAATGAGTAATGAGCCTTAATCTTGAATTAACTAACTGATGAAGGGATCTTATGTATCCATATGTTGTTGATCCATATCTAAGTTAACTTGTCTGAAGTAAAAAAATAAGAAGTATATTTTGGAATGCATCCAACAATGAAACAACATGCATGTCTGTTTGTAAAGACCTGCAACGCTTATCAAAGATGAATTTTTTTCATTTACCAACGACTAATGACTAAGATGACTGTAGTATTTGAAGTTTTGAACCATTGTGTTTCATGAAACGCTTTGACCTAGCGGAAAAGCTTCCAAAAGCAGCAAGAGGCAAAAGATATTTGGTGATAACGATAAATTATTATACAAAATGGGTGAAAGCAAGAGCATCAAGATCCATAATTTCTGTTCAAATCCAACAAAGATTTTCAATAATGCCTCTTCCACAATACAATGCATAAGATCGATGTTTCAGGTCAAAAAATATCCTAAATTATAAATTTATAGTTCAATTTCAAAAAATCTTAAATCAAAAATCAAAATCCTTACCGGTTGGCTTTAAGATCCAGCTGACTTATCTTGTGCCAATTGTTAACCAGCTATGGCTGCCATCGAGCAGGGACGATAAGGCTAGGGAGAGGATGATGATGTGGAAGAGCAAGGGAGAAGGAGAAGTGGGTTCGCCGAGAAGCAGTAGGCCTGCTCAAAGAGAATGGTCAGAGCTGTAGAGTGTAGAGCAGCTGGATTCGCGAGGAAGGTGATGGTGTGACACACCGATGGAAGCACTAGCTGACCGGAGCATCGACTAGAGAAGCAAGAATGAGCTAACCACAGCAAGCTGCAAAGCACAGAGAGGACGTCGACAAGGACAAAATGGACGGCGTCATGCGTGATGGTTGACTGTTGTCGAGAACTAGGATTTGCAGTGTTTACTTCTACGTGGGAGAGAGGCATTTCAATTTGGGGGCGAAGACGAAAATGGAAATCGTGAAATGGGCGGCATTGCAGAGACTCAGGCGGGATGGCTTTTGTTTTTTAGTTTTTTATTTTTAATTTCAGGGGAACGGGTGAACCAGGTCCGACCGGCTTTTACAATTCGACCGCAGGTCGTCCGGTTCCATCAGTTCAAAGCTATTAAACCAGACAGTCTTAGAATGAACCAGATACTGGACCGGTCGAACCCGACCGATTCCCACAACGCTAGTGCCTAAGAGAAATTTGCGAACTTATTAAAAGAGAACCTTGATTTTTAAGTATTTACTGTAGTCAGAGAACCCAATAAAAATTATGCCGGATTAAAAAGCATTATGCCCCACTCACAGCTTCCCCATATCCTACAAAGCATAAGGAACTTTAAAAACGTTATGCTGAGCTGAAACTCCATACAAGCTTATCTTACAGGAAATCAAGTATAATCGTCAGAATCATCTTACAGGCAATGCAGCCCGTTCTGTAATATGAAGCACTGCCACATGCTAACACGACCAGAAATTTTTGGTCAACCAAGGGAAAATTGAAAGCTTTGTGCAGTTAGCTACATTAACCGATATCATAACAGAGACCCATCAGATAGAGAGAACGCAAAAGTTAAAAGCTTACCAGAGCATGGCGGCAGTAAAAATGATCTTATTCAATGCATGTATTTCCTATTTATGTGCATTCATCCAAGCTATCCATACATGGAATGGGACTCGCACAGTATGTGAGAGCCGGGTAAAGCATTAGACCCAAGGGATGGGTCCAGGGAACACGCCACTCCACGCATACACCAACCAAACCCAATAAATAGAAGAAAGAAGAACTATATGTTATGTTTTGACACAATTGACTTGAAGATAGACCCTAGCAAGCCAGCAATTCTATGACACCACAAAGAAGGGAATTCTGCAATTTTTACCAGCCAGCAAAACCACACCCTCAATTGACAGAGAGTTCCTAAGATCATAGCAAGAGAACACTCGCACATGATGCATTCAATCAACTCATTTCTTGAGAACGTCTGACAATGCGGCTGACCTTCTTTTTGAATTCATCCCTCCGTTCCCTCCATTCCTTCTGTGAAGGGGAAGACAAGTGAATGATCAGAAAATTAGCATTCCATAAGAAACAGACACCACAGAAATACGGGTCAATTTTTTTTTCAGAATAATCTAGTTTGCACGGATGGGGGCAAATTGGCTAATTCATACTCTTTTTTCCCATGATTTTGACTTAAAACCGAGCTTAACACTCACCCTTCACTGATACAATTTTTCTTGTATGAGGTTGCAAACAAACAAGTGGAATCTGAATTCCACTTGACTGTGATCAACAAGACTGAAGAAGAAAGATGAATTAGAAGATGTACTTACTGCAGCTTCGACATTGGCAGGAGATTCATCATTAGGACTTGAAAGCATGGAGATAATACTCAAAACTATGCTTTCAACCTGGAAACAAGAGCCGAATTAATCAGAGATCATGTACAACTCTGAGTATTGGGGGGAAAAACAAAATGAGATTAGCAGAATTATCTCTGAGATGAGAGAATTTAAGCCATAAGGAAACTATCTGGAAATCAACACAGCATAAGCCCATCATGCAATATTACTGCAAACAATGCTCAGCAAACCACTAAAAATTAGCATCCATAAAAACATACGGATTTCTCAATGGCTGCTAGCAAAGCGAAGATTCTAATTGCCTATTGAACGTGCTCTTATTACTAAACCATGCTGTCCATTGTGACAACAATTGTTCATACAACAAATCCCAAGTTTGAAATATTTAGAAGATATCCATTGGAGATTACTTTGAATGAAGGGAAATACGTCTATGGTGCCAACACCATCAAAGATTTCAATGTTGACACCCTCAATTAAAAAAGTCTTAAAGATTAAATCAAAATTCAATCCAATCATTGCATTTATTTATTTATTTTTGGCTAGGAAACTAAGTTCCATCCAAATCAAATATTTTTCCAGGACCTACTTGATAAAAGTGATACAAGCATAAATTAGTGTAATAAACTCATTTGACTTATACATCTAATGTAAAGATGCTAATTTGACATCCATATCATCTAAAACATTCTTCCCATATAGATAACCGATTCTACAAATTACCATAACTTTCCAACAAATCTCTGAATTAATTTAAGTCATTTTCATATCTAAATTACAATATTTTCATATTTTGTACATACAATTATAAATATATTTATGCGGGTATAACCCAACCAAAATTTTGATTGAAATGATTTTTGGTATCATAATAAAAATAAGAAATTTTAAACAAAATGAGTGGACCTAAATGAGGTGGCAACACCAAAGTCCCAGCAGTATTGGCAACAGTGAGGTACTTCCGTAGAATGAATAAATTTAGATGAGGTTGAAAAATCTCCCACCTTCACATATTTTCAAACAGATCAAATTATTAAGCAGCAGTCCCGGAAGTGAAAATACTATACAATGAAACCTAGTTTGAAGAAGAAGCTTCCACGAGGATCTGTCCTAAATCATAAAGCAGCTTCCCCAATTTCCAAATCGAACTCATGAAAAAGTTCAAGCAGAATTCCTCATGGAAACAAAGGCCAAGGTGAAAATCAGATTTATTTTTAAGAAGATTAATAAAAATAATTAGCATGTTGCCAAAGTATTTTCTGCCACAGTGCTCCTCCATAAAGCTTGAGGATTAAGTCTTGATATGTAACCAAGCCTGTAAACGTTTTCTGATAGACATTAAGTCTTCTTGCCTACAGCAGATAACCATACCAATCAGCAGGGAGAAGTATAGGGTAGGCATAGCACCACACTCCAGGACACATTCCCAATAATGATAACAAAAGGCCAGATTCTTCTGCACCTTTTGTAAACTGCAGTACTTCGCATAATGGCCACACTTATCAGAGAAGAAACAACAACAGAAGAGGGCAAAATGATTCCGTGCAATCTAGATGCCTAATGGTGTTACATAAAGAGAATAACAAAGAGAGAACTGTGAAAAGGAAAACATTCGTTCTAAAGGGGGCATATCGAAAAAGAATAATGATGATTTTTTTCCAAAAAAAAAAAAAACATTGGGGACAAAAACTCAATAAGATAGAATGTTGAAGCATCTCAAGATTAAAGCAAAACAAATAGATAAAATGCCAGGAAATGGCATAAAATAAAATGCAAAACATATGGAAGCATATGGTCATTAATAATACATAATGGAACCACAAAAGGTTAAGAAAAAATTTACAAGCTTGCCATCATGGTTGAGAAAACATACATATTACAATCAATATATGGTCATTAATAATACATAATGGAACCAGAAAAGGTTAAGAAAAAATTTAAAAGCTTGCCATCATGGTTGAGGAAACATACATATTACAATCAATATATGCACAAACAATGGGAATAACTGAATTAAAGATATTATGAAAGACAAAGCAACGGATTTCAGATAATCAGATGACATAGTTTAGAAGGAAATGTTGGATGAATGGAGTTAGATACCATCATTCTCCTTTTCCGAAGAACCAGAAACAGAGAGAGAACTAAGATGGAAGTTACAGAATGACAAAACCATCAGAACATTAACTTGTATTTATGCCCAGAAGGCCAATCACATGAAGGCTGCTTTTCTATCTCAATAGTGACACAGGAAGGACCAATACATGTCGGAGAAAGTATGATCCTAAATGCAACATATTATCAGAGCTGAAAAACAGTATCAAAACAAAGCACATGGCAGGATTCATGCATCTGACACAATTATTTTCAACATATGCATCAACTGATCAAAGTAAAAAACAATTTGATGGAAGGTATATTCCAAATGTATAAAAGTTTTTCTTATTACCCAATATAAAAAAATTTTGTTTATGGCAGTTAAATTAGAGTTTTATTTCCATTCATGATACCTTGGTGCAATGCGAATTACAAGAATTATTAAGGTGCTGGCACTAATCTAGACATTCTTTAGTCAACTTACTGAAAGTTTGTCCCAGATTTAAACACTTAACTAGCTATGCACACATGCACTGCAAGACCAATGGTGCTTCCATAACTAAGTCTGGAAATATCATCTTTCAAAAATAAATGGCATATTCAATGATAAAAGTAGCAAAACAAATCCATTTGTTACACAACATACCGTATGGACTGGCGTCCAGCGCTCGCTTGCAAGCTCATATCCATTTGGGTCATCACCAGGAGCATGGAGGATTGATATGCACACTTTCCCATCAGGATAAACTGACACAAGAAGATGGGGAAGAATTTTCAATTTCTGAGAAAACAAGAACAAGGATATAAACACCTAAAGACAAGCAAAACATGCAACAAACCATTAGGATGCCACATTTCTGAGGTAAACCTCACTGTTGGAGGGCTATTCGGGTAATTTGAAGGGAAACTCATGATGGCATTGAAATAACCCCCATCACTGCAATACACACACAACCACCAATGAGGACGTATATCAATCATCGATCGAAGGCATTTCCTTGAAAAGCAACAATAGCATAACATAACTAGTAGCACAGGGACAACATGGGTGGGCAGTGGGGAATAGCATATCGCAAACGAACATAAATTACACGCACTATGCAGGGAAATAAATGGAGGACAATCACAAAATCCAGAGAACATAATTCAGATAACCAATGATATCATGTGAACTATGATAAAGAATATGACACATAGGCGATCCAATCCACTGAATGTTAGAAAACCACAATATCGGGCTGCCCCTAAACTGTCAGACATGCAGCAACCAATGCTTGAAACTGATAGGAAGTACACGACGGATCTCAGCCTTCTATATTTCTACATATTCGCCTTACAATCCCCCGGGGCAAAAAGAAAAAAAAAAGCTTTGACTGCCGCAACAGTAAGTCGAAACGTGAAAATCGGAATTGACTTTCATGCTAATACATCGATTATCAAAGAAAGAATCCTACGTTAAGAATCTATCACAAAAGGAAAACCAATCATGGAAGCCACAATGATTCAAACAACCAAAGTTAGGATCCTTAACTTCTAAACACAGAAAAATGAAAACAAGCCACGCAAAACCCAATAAACCCGTCCAATTAAAACCTGATTTCTACAGAATTATGTCACAACTCATAAGTTCCTCGCAATCGAGAAAAGCGAGAAAAACCAAATGCAAAACCCTATAATGAATCAAAAACCCTAAGTTCACCACGGAATCACAAACTTTCAATCGTTGCATGGAAATAATTTTTTTTGTAAACAAAAAAAAAGGGACGCAGGAAGGCATGCTCACTAGAGAGTATCGGGCGGGCCGATGATTGTGACACTCCACTCGAAGATATTGGAATCGTCGACAAGCCCAGCTGAGAAGCCATCGACGGGGTTCTTGGCGAGATCTGCAGCAAGCAGAGATGAATCGGTGAGGGTGCGTCGATCGTCCGAACGAGGAAAAGGGTAACCCTAGGATTCAAAAGACGAAAACGGAGGGAAGAATAGGGATTGGATCCGTACCTTTGAGCTGTTTATGGAGAAGAAGGCTTGCTTGAGTGGTTGTAGCCATCAGAGAGAAGGCAGGAGGGAACGGAGAGATCTGAGTCTGAGCTTCGCTTGACTCTGTGGTGGGGATTTGATCGCTTGGAAAGAGGGCGGCTTAAGATTGCTGAGCGGAGCCCGCCCGCATGCACTCCGCAGTACGCACTACGCAGGAGGCGCAGGCCATCTATCTCCTTTTCATAATCGCACCAGGGGAGGGGCCGACACCCACGTGCTTGCGATGCGGACCGTCCGTCTCGGCGACGATTCTCGCGAGACGGGATTGGATGAGCCGCTGAGTGGAGAAATCTCTGCGCTTGTGATCCAATCCTAGCCGTCCGTTTAATCTTCATCCGAAGAATGGAACAAGTGGGACATTCCATGGACGGTGCGGATCTGATGTGAAAAACCTCGTAGTTTTACCGTATGCTCCACCAAGACGCGCTAGACTCTAGAGCCAACTGTGTTCCCAACTTGTACGCCACCCGGCCTTGCAAGTCGGCCATCTGTTGTTGCAAACGCATGCGGGAGCCGAGAAGTAATGGCGCCTGGGCTGCAATTGCAAGTGGGTGGATTTAGTTCGCAACTTCGGATGCGATTCATAGAACCGGTTGTTTTGAATTATAACGCCTTTGAATTTTTATTCAATAATAATTTAAATGTTTAAATAAGATCCACCAACCATAGCGGTAACAGGGCATTTGCGAAGCTGTGATCAAGGGTTAGAATCCCATGTTGGGATTTCGACCTGTAAAATATTGTGGGAGTTGTGGTCTTCCTTTGGCTTAGTGGAAGCTGTGTCTTCCTAATTCTTTGGTGAAGCTGTGTCTCCAAATTTCTTTGGTGGAGTTATGTATCTCCGTATTTGTAAGAATATCTTAGAATTTCAATGTAATCTGTGTTAAGATGTATGTAAATATAATCATAAAAAAAAATCCAAAGTTACAGACCACTTACTGTACTTCTAAGATATTACACTGTGAACTAAAATACAAAACCGAATTAAGAAGTCCTATGAAAATTTTCCTTCTGCTCATAAGCTCCGTAGCATGTATGTAAAATATTACACGTAAATGCTGAAATTAAACTATCTAAAAATTATAATTTTACGAGTTTATGCCGTCATCCATTTGTATCGGATTTGGCGGCAGATTTTCAAAGGTAAAGATTTTTCATTACAAATTGCGGGCGCCCAAATTGGGAATGAATTTTGAAAGACGAGTAGAATGATTCAATATTGTATGCGTTTCCATGCATTTTTGTCTAATTCTGGAATAACTTAAAACGATGAAGATTTTGTAGTGTGCAAACCGATTCCAATGTACGGACCCGCAGAGGTTGACTTGACAATCGCTTCCTGTTACAACTAGGGGGGTTAATGGTCATGATTAACCGGTTAACCCGCTCGTTCAACCCATTAATAAATAGGTTTGGGTTGAGATTTGTGAATAAATGGGTTATGATTCGCCAACCCGTTCAACCATTTAATTAAATAAACAGATTAGGGTTGAAGCTTCGCAACCCATCAACCCGTCCAACCCGTTTATTTAACTCGTCCAACCCGTTCAACCAGTACAACTCATTTAATATAATATATATATATATATATAATATTTATAATAGGAATTGACATTAAAGAGATGACTTGAGATTGGCGC
>JAXCLR010000001.1:72224226-72240412 GCA_035584095.1 Annona squamosa
TTTTATTGTGTCATAGCATATGATTTGCCTATAATCTAGTATTTATTTATGTGAATCGGTGCTTTATCCATCAATGCAATATTTGAATCCTAATCTTTCCAAAAAGATTAGTAGCGACTCACCTCTCTTATATATTATGCTATTACTTTTGTTTTAATGTTTTAATTTTTATTTATTACAATAACATTTATCGTAGCGCCAGCCGCCTACAAAAAAGGCCACTACAATAAGATAGTCATAGCCCCTCCGAGTGCAATAGTACTTCACGTTGCCTTGTAATAGGCCGACGGTGGTTCAAAACGGGGGTTTTTGCATTGTCTCCTGATTAACTATGGGAGTGTCTAGCGATAAAATGTTGTTAAATAAGTGTATTGTTAGATATTTCGTATAATATTTGGTATAACATTTCATATGAAATATTGTAAGAATGTCTAAAACACACAAGCATTTAAATAGTGTTGATATTGTCGCTCTCTAGAGTCGCGTTCATTGAATATCAGGTTAGCCGCGTGGGTCATATTAACCAAAGTAGCATATCGTTCATTATTACACATTATCGGCGCGCGAGAGTTTCAATCCACTTCCGTTATAATCTCTTCGGATTCTATTAACTCTATTTGTTCTTCTCACTGCTGGTTCTTTCTTTTTAAAAATTCATGTTTTTGGTATCTCTCGTTGTTTTTCTCTCATCACATATGCTTTTTTAATAATTTTTGCTAATACATTTTGGGACCTTATCTCAGACAACGGGTTGGAAGATGGGATCATCCAACTAAATTGTCTATTTTTTTAGGAAAATATATAAATATAGACCAGTCACAATATTTTTTCACAGCGTCTAAGATACCGAAATTTTCTTTCATTGAAAATTTATTTAATATCATTCGAGAGCGTATATTGAATTTGGAACTAAACACACAGCACGCAAAAAATTTTAAAATCCGTGAATTTGGTATCACATATATAGGTTGTAATTTGATGGCACTGCATTTTACGTAATCATTTTTATTTTTAATGTTTTAATGCTTCGTAAAAATCGATTTTATCTGTTATATTTAACATTATTTATATTTAATATTATTTGTATTATTATAGAAAACCTTTAGTTCAACTAATATTGATGTGGATAGTCCTGTCTGAAAATGTGTTAAATGTCAATTTTAAAGGTGTATCTTAAATATCTAAATCATCTAAAACATTATTATTATATTGATAACTAATTATATAAGATATTACTACAATGTAATACATATATAAATTGATTTGAGTGTTTTTTACAATTTATATATAAATTTTTAACAAGTGTGGTCATATATATATATATGCTTGATTTGGACAAAACTCAATATTTTAATTAAACAAATAACATTAAATATAATAAGAGTGTTTTTGTTTACCAAACAAATTTTCAAACTACAATTCTTCTATCTAAATCTTTCATTCATCACAACTAATGTATTTTTTAGTTGTTTCCTCATCTCTTCCGTATAATTACCATACTTTTTATTCATTTATACACAAGTACTCATATATCAAACTCATCTATTTTAACATTGTTCTGTTTACTTATCATAATTGATCTCGTCATGTAATATTATTTTTTCTCATTTCAAAAACTCATTCAAAAAAACTTTTTATTATAAATTTTATCACTTCCTAAACACACTATAAATAAATTATTTCATCAAGTATTAAAATCTAAAAAATGAAAGTGGTTATGCAAAGATTAGGGATGTAAGATGTAAGGGTGTTAATGTGATCGGCCCCAATTCGAGCCTGCATCAACCCAAATCGATTTACATGAGTTTTGGGCTAGGAATCTTAGAAATTAGTTTTTGAAAATTGGGGTAATTGGGTGGGGGTCGGTAAACCCGACCTGACATATACCCCCTTTTATTATTTTATATTATGTATATTATTGTTGAACTCTTAAAGATTTCTCCTCCCACTTCACTCCTCCTTTGTCGCTGCCACGACCCTCTATCTTCCCCATTTGATTTAATGGGCGCACCCCGGCAAATTTGCTTCCTTCCACCATTGTTGCCCTTAACTTAGGGTTGTTAATGGCCATAGTCAATCCGTTAACCCACTTGTTCAACTTATTTATAAATGAGTTTGGGTTGGAATTTTTGAATAAATAGGTTATGATCCATTGCCCCGTTTAACCATTTAATTAAATAAACAGATCATGGTTGAGATTTATAACTTGTCAAACCGTTTAGCAACCCATTTAACCTGTTTAACTCGTTCAACCCATTTAACTCGCATAACTCATTAGAGTTGTATATATATGTGCATGCAAACCCTTTTTATTTTTTCCTTTCTAAATCTTCCTTCAATCACCTAATTTTTATTTTTATTCTGCTCTCCTAATTCTATTTTTCCCTTACTGTCCTATTTCCATTTTTCTTACGCCAAAAACACTCTTTCGTCTCTCCCTGCAAGATTATTGTCTACATCTCGTTAACGACCCACCAAACCGTTTATTAAATTAATTATAAATGGGTTAGGATCGAGTTTTTTAAATGAGTTAATAAACGGATTATTATTGAGATATTTTAAATTTGTTATAATTAAGATTAGACTCTAACCTATCCAACTCAATCTATTAACACCTCTTACTTTCACTATCAGTGCAGCGTCTTCAGCCTTGTTCTCCCCACTCAATTTTCCCTTTCTTCTGCTATTGTCTTTTTCATCTTTCCTTCCTTCCTTCCTTCCCTCCATCCCTCCCGGCTCTTACACAACTTTCTTTGTTCTCTCATCTCTTCCTCCCTCTCGTTAACCCGCACAATTGATCTCCGTTGATCCTTCTATTATTCCCTCTTCCTCTCTCCATCTTCTCTCTTCCGCTGCTGTCATGCTTAATTGCCCTGTACAACTTGTGTCCTCTCAGTCCCTCCTCTATTTGTCTCTTCCTCCCTCCTCCATATCTCCTCCTTCCATCCTCCCTCCCTCCTTCTTCGGCCGCTACCCTAAGTGTTGTTTACCTGTGTCTTGCCTTCACTACCCCTACCAGCTTGCACAATGCTATCCATCTTGCATTGCTGCACTGTAGCTTAATGAGGTGCATTTTTTAATGTTGAAATATATATCATTTCTAAATATTTAGATTACATAATAGTGTTACTGCCCATTGATTACTTACATCTGTTTATATGCTAAATTGATGTATTAACATAGTCAACTTTTATGTGTTAATCAATATAGAGATGATGATGTTGTTAAGACTCATACCAACACACTGCCATTATTTGTGTCAATCTAGAAAATTATGATAGCAAGTAAGCTTAATTATCATTGGCTTGAATTTCAAACTGATTAATTCCATGTCTGTTGAACAACTATCATACATGTTTCAAATATACATAATTCTAGAAAATTATGTCTATTCATTCTAGAAAATTATGTCACCAAGTTAGCTTAATTATTATCATGGAAACATATATGATATAAAGCTTATATGATTTAAACTTTCAGTCATAAATACGTCAATAATTTGCGCAATGTGTTGGTCTAATTTTCAATCCAAGTCGAAATTATTTTCGTAGGGTTAATATAGAGTTGTGTTAAAGTATGAAAAATAGTATTGAAAGTTGGGTTAGGTTAAGGTTTTATAAAGTGAGTTAAGATTAAGATTACCTCAACCTAAGTCAACTTGACTTGATCTTCACATCTAGGAAGATGTTATAATTCTAACACCGCCTTATGTATCAAATGATGGGAGTGTTTGATAACACTAGAAAAAATTATCAAACTAAAACTTTTCACTATTCACAACTCATTTATTTTTAATTATTTATTCACTTATTTTTATACAACTATCATATTTTTTAATCTTTTTTATAATTACCCATATATCAAACTTATTTATTTCAACTTTATTTTCTTTACTCATCGTCATTACTCAAATCATATCCCATCATTTTCTTCTATTTTAAAAAATTCTACACTAAAAATTTGTTATAACAAATTTTTATTATTTTCCAAACACACTCAATATATGTAATTCCGCTTAGGTCGGTTTGGTGCTCTGGTGATCAACCTCATTCCATGTCAAAAAATACTCCCATATCATATAATTTAACCGCTTGGATCACAATTCCCGCGTGTATAGTGTTTACATCATTTTTAGCGTCAAAAAAATAGAATTTTAATTTTTTGCTATTCATGGTTGAAATATAAAAATTTTTTCAACGTAGTTGAAAATTTAAAATGTTATTTATTGGCACGGTTAAAAAAAATACCCATTCAAACAAAATTTTATGCAATAAAAATTATCAAATAATTTTCTCTAAATTTAGTGATTAGCTCAAATTCAATTCAGCCTAACCCAGTCTTCTTTAAATTGGATTGGGGCTGGGTCAAGGTTTTTTTTTAAAAAAATAATAATAATAATAAAGTGTCGATACAATGTCAACGAATGGGCCAGGCCCGCACAAACAAGCCAAAACCATCTCAGTTACCGAAAAGCGAAAAGGCCCAGGGTCTAGCTAAAAGGTGGACCTAACGAACATTTCGCAACGGAGGGTGTTACGCTATTTCTGATCGTATAATTACACATTATTTATTTTTCTATATTTTGAATTTACTATCTCAACGAAAGTCCGAAAACATTGCAAAAGCAAGGATGTGTTTTACAATGAGAATAAAATATTAAAATAAAACTTTTTCACTATCTATAACTATTAAATTTTAAAATTATTTCTTCACATCTTACAATAAAATTATCATATTTTTTAACCATTTCTACACAATTATTCATATAACTGTCTAGGACCCGAGGCTAGCTGGTAATGCATGGGCATCTCGTGCTCGACGTCGGGGTATCAAGTCCCCCCACCTGCAAGTTGAATCCAACCGCGAGCAATAGACTTCAGCTCATGAAAACTATTTATACAACTTACCTATCTGTTTTAACTTTGTTATCTTTATACCCCATTATTACTTCTATCGTGTCACGTCATTTTCTACCAATTTATACACTAAAAAGTTTTTATTTAAAAGTCTTGTCATTTTCCAAATACACCCAAAATATCAAATTTCAAAGTACAAGGCCTGCACAAGTAAATTTCTCCTTATATTCTATAGTCCGAATTTTGATTATGTTTGAAACAAATTGAATGTTTTGGATTAGGATCTCATCTCGACTGATTGTTTATATTTTTGTGAAACATAACGTGGACCCATAATCTCTTATTTGGTTACTCTTTATTAGGGGTGCAAGTCGGGCTCATTAAACTCGGGTTTACCTTAATCATAATCCTAACTTTATTTATAAAACATCAACCATAACCCTAACCCTATGTGTAAAACCTGAATCCTAACCCTATTTTTGAAAATCAAGTTCGGGTTGGGTTTCGAGTCGAAATTTAAGTTGATAAATTTAAATTTTAGTTAAGAATGATAAGTTTAAAATTTTATATGAATGTATAATGATAATAAATTATATAAGTAAACATAATAATATACGGTCAAACTATATATTTTTAAAGAATATAATAATATAAAGAAAACAACAGGTCCTGTTAGCCTGAGCTAAACAAATGTCCTACTTAGTCTACCTTAAAAAACTCATTTACAATATTTTTTTTATTTTTCTCTTCATATACTTGTTTATCTAATTGTATTTAACATATAAACTAAGTTTCATCATTTTTTAATATGTGTATATATTTTGTTGAGATTTTTAAACATTTGTGTATATATATATTTAAAATACCCTTATGTTTAAAAATCTAAAAAAATATATACGTATATCAAAAAATTGTAAAACTTGTTTTATACGTTAAGTACACTTAAATAAACAAGTGTTTGAATAAAAAATAAAAAATTATTATAAATGAGTTTTTAAAAGTAGGCTAAGTGGGGCATTTGCTTAACCCAGACTAATGACATAATTCATCTATAAAAAATATGTTTACAAAAATTTAACATAAAAAAGATAAATGAAGAAGATTATAGAAATAAAAGATAAATATAAATGAAAATAATATACTTTATTTATAATATAATTACAATACGTCAAACATGTATTTATAAATATAAATAACATAAAATACAAAAAATATAAAGAAATATTATTTAGATATTATGGGCCTGTTTGGCATGGTATAAAACTCTTCCATTTCCGTAAAACTTTTCACGCAAAGGAGCATGTGAGCAAAAACTCGTCAAACCAGTCTTTCGTTGACTGCGGGCTGCAATTTTTGTACTGTTGCAGAAGCCGGACGATTCTCGGGCATGGTAATGGAGAAGAAAAACGGAGAGCACGCAAACAGAACCCTTGTCCGTCGTTGCCCAAGCACCACTTGCGAGACCAACGGCCTCTCACAACTCGCGCATCCGCCCATGCAAATCCGTCCATCGACCGCACCACGTCGTTTTCTTCCCTTTAGAGCTACGAATGCGAATGCGTTGCACTAGGCGTCCACCTGAGGACTACCACGAATTGCCGCCTGCACACATTCATTCCACGCCATTACGATCACCTTTGCAGTTGACCAATCGATAGAAAATAAATTAATGGATGATGTTTTCTCGAGCGACAAAACATGTCAAAAGGTTTTAAGTCATCCCAAATAATCCTTATATATAAAATATATTTTATGATACATGTAAAATAGAAATTGACTCGGGTTCACTCGAACTATTATCCTATCATATTTACAAATGGGGTTCACCTCTTCGAGTTATTCGGGCTCGGGCCGCAAACAGCGAGTTCTAACATCATAAAAAGGGTCCGGCGGGCTGGCTCCGGCTAAACCGGCCAAAGTTGCACTCCTACGCTTTATACGTGCGTCAGGGTGCTTTAGCTCTTCTGCTTCCAAGAAACGGGATTTTTCTTTATTCCTTTTGCCGGCTTGTCTCTGTCTCCTGCTTTACCTTCTCTTTTTGAAGGAATGGACCAAAATGGGTGCTTTTATTTGTGAATTGATTAATAAAATTGGAATGTACATCTTGCAATTAAAAATTCATGGACTAATATTTGACTGTGTGAACATTTAGGGTGTGTTTGGCAATAAAGAAAAAATGTCAACTTAAAACTTTTCAATCCAAAACTTTTTATATCTACAATTATCATATTTTTTAATTATTTTTTCACATTTTCTCATACAATTATCCTACTTTTCCATCATTTATACACAACTACCCATACGATTAACCTATCTATTTTAACTTTATCATATTTACTTCTCGTCATTACTCCTATCATATCATGTCATTTGACAACTTTTATTCTTCAAAACTTTTCAACAAAAGTTTTATTCATTTCCAAAAACACCCTTAATAAACCTCGCCTGCAGGGTCATGAAAATAACAGCGCGAAAGTGATTTACCATACGCGGATACATGGTGCATTCTTCCGCATATATGGCGTTTAAAAATGTATACAATGAAGCAATTTACAGAGATACCTATTATCCAGAGCACCTTTTGGTGAGAGAGGTTGGAATAAAGCAAAATTCGCACTTCTTTTCGCACATTTTTTAATAGATAATTTTACCTCCTAACTACCAAATTATCTTATTTTTCATTCTTATCTCGATATTTTAATCATATTATAACACAACTGTCTTATTTATTTCCATATTACCCTTTATCGTTAAAAACCTAACTTCCAGTTGCACATGCAGACCCATTTCTATGATTAAATCAATATTCAATTAGCCTATTATATTCTAAATTACTTGGTTAACAAAAAAAGAACATTAAACGAAATCAAATATTTTCATAAGCACGTATGATTTAATACTTACTTTAAGGCTTGAACAAGAAGGCTCCCTACTTACCCTTTATTTTTTTAGGGTACGTTTTTAAGTGATAAAATTTTAAGGGTGTGTTTGATAAGTTATAAAACTTTATATGAAAATTTTTTTATGTGAAAGTTGTTAAATTAGTAAAAAATGATGCAATACTGTACGGGATAATGATGAGAAGTAAGGAAAAGAAATATAAAATAAATAGGTTAGTTGTATTGGTAGTTGTGTGGAAATGATAGAAAAGTAAGGTTGTTGTACAGAAAAATGTGTAAAAAATAATTAAAAAAAATAATTATGAAGAGTGGAAAGTTTTAGATTGAAAAATTTTAAATTGATAACTTTTGCAAATTGACAAACACACCCTTAGATGAAAGACTTTTATATAAAAAATTTAGAAATATAAGAAAATAATGTGATGTGTTCGAAATAATGGTGGGGAATAAACAAAATAAGGTTAAAATATATATAGTTGTATCAGTAGTTATGTACAAATATTTGAAAAGTATATTAATCATGCATGAAAATATGAAACAATCATTAAAAATACAATATCTATAGAGTGTAAAAAGTTTTAGAATAAGGGTGTGTTTGGCAATGATTAAAAAATGTTAAGTTAAAACTTTTCAATCTAAAATTTTTCATTATCCACAACTATCACATTTTTTAATTATTTTTCACATTTTCTATGCAACTATTCTAATTTTCAATCATTTCTACACAACTAACATATTTATTTTAACGTTATCCTTTTTACTTTTCATCATTACCTTTATCTTATCACATCATTTGACAATTTTTACTCTTCAAAACTTTTTACCACAAGTTTTATCCATTCCCAAACACACCCTATGAGTAAATTTTAACAGAGTTTGGCTATGACTACAATTTTGTAATTTAAAACTTTTTATTTTCAATAACTATCATATTTTTTCAATAATTATGGATGCTTCTTTGAAATTTTTTTCATTTTAAATATTTAGATAATGGATGAAAAATTCACTTTATCTATTATGTTTAGCATAATTTATATTAATACGAAAATTTATTTATTTATTTATTATTGTATGCCGGCTCCATCAGTAAATATGTAAAATCAATTTAGTGGCCGTTTGGAAATCTTTGAGAAGGCGGGTAACAAATTTTTCCCCCTAAAAAAAGTGTCATTTTCATCCCAAACATGACGGACAAATGCGGGAGAGTCATTTATTGATAATAAAGCTGCCGAAGATATTAAATGCGCCCGCCAGTCAATTTTTCGACCGCACAAATGAGGGCAGGCCTCTAAAATGCGCACAACGGCATTTCACCGGGCATTCCTGAAGGAACGGCTACTGCGCTTGCTGGTATGAACGCCACGGGGTTCCAGTGAAATGACAAAATTTGAATTTTTATTATTGCCAAATAAAGCACAATAAAATAATTTAATACTAAATATTAATTTGTATGTAGTATTTTTAATATGTAGACTATCTAAAATATCATTACTACATGGATAAATAATTTTATAAAATATTATTATATTCAAATACATATGCGAATAAATCTCAGTATTTTTACTAATGTATATATGAATGTACCTATTTTTAAGCAAATATTGGCTAGGCATATATTCAATTTGGATAAAACTTAGTCTCATAACTAAACAAATAATATTAAATATAATAAATGAATTGAATTTTCCATCAAATATTAAAATCTAAAAGTTTAAAAGGTTACATAAAACCGCTTCTATGTAACTCGATAAATAATTTTCTACCTCTTTAGATATAACGATTATATTTTTAAATTATTTCTACATAATTATCCATATAACTAATTTATCTCTTTTATTATTTTTTTTTATTTCTCATTGTTGCCCTTGTCATATTACATCACTTCTTTCTATTCAAAATGTTTACACAACAAATTTTTCAATCAAATGTTGTATTACTTCCCAAGTACACCCTAAATAGTTTTGGTTGGAAATTTTTATAACTAAATAAACACATCTTTTGAAATATATTTTTACAATTTAAATTACTTATTGTGCTTGATATATTATTTTATCATGTTACTAAAAATAATTTTAACTAACTTATATGTGGTAAAATCGGTTTTGTTGAGAGCAAATATATGACAGTTAAAGTTTTTAAAAATGTATAGTAAATATATTATATAAAAGTTTACAATACTTGTAATTTTTAAAATCATAAATAATGCAATGAACATGGTAAATGGCTCCATCTTAATGTGAGCATTAAATGATTACGTTTGATAAAAAAAAAAGTGTTAAAAGTGTAAAATCAAAGTGGCACTGATTTATATATTTATTTAAAATTTATCAATGCAGCATTTGTATAATTTGAAATATTTTCTTATAAGAAAATAATTATATAAATTATAACAATATAATAATAAGTTATGGAATAGATCCAAGTAATTTTCATATTATATATAATTAAATATATTTTTAAGGTAGCCATGGGTCGCCAAAAGTTTTGATTGAAATGTTTTTTGTACCATACTAAAATGTATTTTAAAATTGAATATATAATATTTTCCACTTTATAAACTAGTTAATAAAACGTTGAGGTATCCTTTTTTTGGCGTAGAAGAGGAGGGATTCCACTCAAACTAACATGCTAAAAACACCAGCGAAGACAAGATGGAAGCAAACGTATTATTTTCAAAAAATAAGAAATATCTTTACACATATCTACAAAGATACCAAATGAGGAAGTAACAGTCCAAGCACGTGAAAAAAAATCTAGATGATAGTGCATGATTAACTAGAGAGTGAGCAACAACATTACCGCTGCGGGTAATATAAGAAAAAGTGCAATTGTGAGGAGCTGCAATTCTTAATGTTAATTACTACATGCCTAATGGGAGACCGAATCGGAAAATAATAAATGAGCTAGAATAAGGAAGTATGTTTCGAAAATGATATCACAGTATGAAAGGTCCTTTACCAATGTGTTGACACCCCACCGTTGGGCTCAAAAACGTATAAGTGGAAACAAGATCCAAGCCCAAACAAATTCAAGTAAAAAAGATATTCAAGTCAGCTAAACGGGCTCTTACGAACTCAGCCCACAGGAGCGAAGCTCCACCAAGCCTCAAAGTAGGTTTTTTCAACAAACCAGATCCGGCCCACAAAGAGTGAAACTTCTATAGGTCACCTCAATGAGCTCCATAATACAGCCCACTAGAATCAACTCACCAGACGCAGCAAATGGGCTTAGCCAAGCTCTAGCGCGCCAGATCCAACCCACCAAGCCTCAGAAGTAGGCTTCTCTGCAACTTTTGGCCTCTACAACGGCCCACCCAAAACAATGGGCTTAGCCAAGCTCAAGCCCACCAAGCTCAATCCTATGGACTAAGTCCAACACTTCAAATGACCTAAGGCTCATGCTCTCATCTCAATCTTAAGCCCATGGACCAAGTCCAAACAACTCAAGTGGCCCAAAGCCCACTCCCACATTTATAAAAGGAGAAGCATCCCCTTTACTTGAGACACACTTAGAAAGGCATCCCAGAGGGGAGGACGAGAGTCTGCAGCATAGCCCCGACATTCCGGTGTTCCCGCTCGTCAAGCTCCATGCCTTTTCTTCCTATTTTCCCTTTCCATCTATTCCATTCTCTCAAATCTTTCATTTTTTCTCTTTTTACGATTATTGCCTTATTTCATTAAACAGGGGCTGATATCCCTTTAAAGATCAGTGGCGACTCCGTTTTTTCTTTATTTTTGAGTGCGTGTTTGAGTTAATAGCCCGACAAGGCTAGTGCACACAGGTCTACGGATTCCAGCATAATACGCCGCCGTTATACTGTCGGATTTGTGACTTGATCTGTGTACGGAAAGTCCCGTCTTAGCCGTTATGCTGCCGAATCCATGAGAAAACACCCATATACCAGATTTATCAAAACATGAATCCTAACACGTTTTACATCATGTGGATGCAAGAAAACTAAGCCTATGCTGCTGTCTTGGAGGTGTTGAAAATCCATCCAGCACAGCCCAATTTTTTAAGGCGAAGAGAAATCATTCCAAACCCATAGTAAACGCTCGGGATGGGTGCTACACCATGGTACGCCTAAGAACATGTCATGAGTTTCCATCCATATTACGTCTTACCATCCTTACCGAGTTCAAGGCTCGGCAGCTGAAAACTAACCATGATGATCTCTAGCCATAGCGGTTGCTCCAACAAGACTCGATTTTTTCCGGTATCCTGCGTCAACATTGACTTTTTCATGACCTATCGGAGGGGTTTTCCGTAAGTCCGATCCTTCGGACAGGAGTCGAGTCGACTTGAGGGAAGCGTTTCTAAGTCAAGCTGATTGAGGAGCTTCATTGAAGAAATTGGAATTTCTGACAAATCTAGGCCACTACATTGAAGGCCAAAACCTGTAATGTCAAATCAACCACAATGAATCTTCTGATAAGGGATTTATTGCTGGCCATGTTAACTATGTGGAGCGATACGAATGCATTCCTTTGAAATGTAAGGGAAAATAAAGGCAACACGTGCTAGTTGTAGGTTGCTTTTTGCTTTTATGATATATATATATATATATAAATAATCGTGTTAGTCCAAGTTTAGTAATAACTTATTTAACCTGTCTTAAAATTTTACTTTTTTATTTGCTTTATTTCCACAAACTTGTTAATATAGATATATTTTTAAATTGTTAAAATAGATATATTTTTAACGTATAAACTAAATTTTACTATTTCATATATATATTTTTTAAACTTTTAGACATCCGATAATTTAGCTATTTTCAACTATTGAAAATGGCTAAAATAGCATCGTGTTTAAAAATAGTAGAAAATATATACATATATCAAAAATAATAAAATTTAGTTTATATATTAAATATACTTAGATAAACAAGTATATGAAGAAAAATAATTTTTTTAAATAATTTTTTTGAATCGAGCTAATAAAAGAAATAATTATAAATATAATGGGCGGAGTAGATATACATTTTATGATAATGTGGAGCCCATTTTGAACTAAAATACATCATAAATTATGGTGCATTTACATGTACATGAATATTTTTGTTTGTATATATTATTTTCGCATGCAAGGGCGTGTTTTTATGGACCATCTTGGCATCACCATGTTGGGATTATTTATTTTTTAGAATATGTAAGTTTGTATATTTTAGATCCCGAGTTCCATATTTGTACATGCGACCTTTTAAATTTTGATTTGCTGTGCTTAGACCCCACCTTCAATGGTCAGTAATGGCAGGGTCTGGACGCTAGAGGCTAAAACGCAATAAATGAAAATGTTGTATATCTAAGATGTAAATATAAAAGTCTCAAGGTCTAATTTGTAATTATGAAACTTGTAAGGTTTAATTTGCAATGGTCAAATTTATAGGTCTAAAATACAAAAATTCAATTTGATATATAATAAAAATAAAAATTCTTTAGAACACTAAAATTTTTATCTTTAAAATATCGACCACGACAAATAAATCAACTTGATATCGTTCAGATTTTTGCAAATTCTTATAATATCTTACATTAAAAATTAATTTCTGGTATTTATTGAAAATATTCCTTGCATTAAATATATCTGGTTTTTTTGAGATTTCATAAATTCTCACATTAACTGACACGATACAAGAAAATTAAAAGAAACCGACGGAGTTATTTGCATGACTAGTGTTGATGAAGTATGGAAAAGATTAACATCCATTTTAATTATTCAAGACAAAATTACGCATGAAAAATAAGTTATATTTCATCCCGTCAAGTCAATACAAAAGGTGTCTTTGGGATGCCTGGTATAAAAAATTTTTTATTAGAAAAAAAAGGTGATATATAAGAGTAATAATGAAAAGTAAAAATAATAAAATTAAAATTGATAGGTTAGTTGTGTAGAAATGATTGAAAAGTATGATAATTATATAGAAAAATGTAAAGAAATGATTAAAAAATAAATTAATTATGGAGGATGAAAAATTTTGACTTGATGTTTTTTGCTTATTATTAAATACGCCCAAAGAAATTTAGATCGTGTTTGGAAAATAATAAAATTTTCAAATGAAAAATTTTGTACAAAAGTTTTTAAGTTTGAAGATGATGGTGCGATATGACATGAATAATAATGAAATATAAAGAAAACGAAGTTAAAATAGATAAATTAGCTGTATATTTAGTTATGTAAAAATAATTAAAAATATAATGGTTGGATAAAAAAGATGCAGGCCGTCTTGGAATATACGATGCTCAATGCTCTCGGTCCATACCACCAAAATCCATATAAGAATATATAAAAAATAATTTTAAAATAAGAAAAGTACGAAAAGTTAAAAGTTTAAAATTAAAAATTTTTTGCTTTATCAACTAAGTCGTGCTCAGTTGGTGGCCATAGCGGTAATAGGGCATTTGCGGAGCTGTGGTTAAGGGTTCGAATCCCATGTTGTGATTTCGGCCCGGAAAATGTTGTAGGAGCTGTGGTCTCCCTTTGGCTTAGTGGAAGCTGTGTCTTCCTAATTCTTTGGTGGAACTGTGTCTCCAAATTTCTTTGATGGAGTTATGTATCTCCAAATTTGTAAGAATATCTTAGAATTTCAATGTAATATGTGTTGAGACGTATGTAAATATAATCATAAAAAAAAAAAAATTATTTTGCTTTACATTTTGTTTTTCCCCATCGCCGACCAAACGAAAAGGACGGTCACTAGCTTCGGACTGATAGATAAGCTCGCCACGTAGCCAACAGTGTGGATGGCTAGAATATGCAGGTGTTCTTTTCCCACTTATAAAATCCAAACATTCGTGGATAAACTAGCTGGATTGATCTAAACCATCAACGCATGTTCAACGGTACATTTGCCCAAAATTGAGACCCATACATATTAGAATCCAATCAAATTTTATACAATCATTTATATATATATATATTATAGTAAATAGTTTACATGTTGAAAAAAATATTTTAAAGTCATTATTTACATTAAACTATTTTATTATGTTGAATTTGTACCATTTTCAGATAAAGTCCAAACACATATTCAATTATGATGAAAATTAGTATAGTAATAGAATATATAATTTTAAATATAATTGGTAGAGTAGATTATAATTTGATCATCGTGTGGGGCTCATTTCATCAGCACTGTACCAAAATTGCACCGTTGCATATGAATATTCCTCTACATATATATAGATATGTATACACATCGTGGGGAGCGTGCCATAAATCAACAGCTTAAATTGCTTAGTTTGGTTAGTCAGAGCCACTTACACGTGCTGAACATATTTATATGAAATCAGATTTTGTAGAAGTGATTGGATAATATCCTTTTCATTTTTGAAATGATGATACTTGATGAAAAATTCAATCAATTCATTATATTTTAACACTATCTGATTAGTTAGAATATCAAATTTCATCCTAATCCAATATGTGGATAGGCTACATTTGCTCAAAAATAGGAACATGCGTATATAAATTATAAAAAATACTTAAAATCATTCATACATATATCAAAATATAACAATATTTTATAGTATCATTTATCTATATATTAGTGATATTTTAAATAGTTCAAATTTAAAAAAAAAACACTTTAAAATTAATATTCTAATATTAACTATTTTATTACATTGATTGTGTACAATTTTAAATATAACCGATATGCAGTGCAATTATAAAAAAAAATATTATAAATGTACTAGGTACAATAGATTGAATAAATTTTTTTTATCAACCATAAGAATTTTGAAAATAATAAGTTTCATAAGAAAAGGTGTTCATAAATCGAGGCTAGTTCAGTTGGTCATCAATAGCGGCTCAAAAATAGCTTTCCGTGGTTCGTGAGGGATCGAATTTCATTCGGGATTTCGGCAAAAAAAAAAAAGATGTGGGAGCAAGCAGTCTCACGGGTGAAAGGAGTATGGGAGCAGGTGGTCACTCAGTTGACTGTTAGAAGCTGCGTCTTCTAAATTTTTTTGTGGAGTTGTCTTCAGATTTCTTTAGGATGTTATATGTTTCCAGATTTATAAAAATATCTCAGATAATTATATACTAATAAAAAAAAAGAAAAGGTGTTCACATAAGCGTCCACGATTAAGTGCAACAGTCCTCAACTTGTCACGTGTGAAAAACCAATGATCGGCCATCGGTCCCGACCCTGCGATCCTCCTGGCTCCGCCAATATGGCTGGGCCCGCCGCGTGCCAGAGTCAGCAGCGACCCTCTGCAGCGTCTGGCGAAGTAACGTACACGAACAGCGCGCGTCCCTGTCGCTTCCCGTTTCACGACATATTCTCTGCACTCCACCTCACGGTCACGGACGAATTTCCCATTGCAACTCTCGCCCCCACGAGTCCTCGAAATTACCATCTAATTCCTCATCGTCACCGGTGGTTCTCGCAGGTTAGGGCAGGCGGGCGGTTAATGAAAATGTCAGAAG
>JAXCLR010000001.1:72253217-72285936 GCA_035584095.1 Annona squamosa
CATTTTCTATTGATTTGACAACTTCTACTCCAAAAACTTTTCATCAAAAGTTTTACCTCCAACCAAACACACCCATAACGGCTATGTTGCGTGTGTTCTTATCCAGGTTTCAACCCGAGAGAGACCGGTGGAACTCCAGTGTAATTAAAAAAACCTGTCGTTCTCTACTGTAGTTTTCATTATGTACCGAACACAAAAAAAATGGTGCGTGATCTATTTTTGTTCGGCTTAATATACCTATTATTTTAAAACTTTTTTCTTTTTCATGAAATTATTTTGTAAAGTGTATTTATCTTATATACTAAATTTCGTAATTTTTGGGTATATGTCAATATTTTTTATTTTCAAAAATCATCATTGTGGCCGTTGGGGCAGGGGTATTTGAGTAATTTTAAATCTCTTAGAAATGATAAATTTTGAGACTAACAAAATATATATGTATATCTAAGGATTCTGATTTAGCACGCTCGGGTGTATTTAACCCATTTTTTGTTAATTAATTTTTTTTTTATAAAACCGTTAACATAAATGTATTTAACGTATGTATTAAGTTTTATTAATTTTGAAGATACGTAGATATATGAAAATGCTATTGACTTTAAAAAATCCAAAAAAATATCTATAAATTTTCAAAATTAGCAAAACTTAATACATATGTTAAATATACCGATATTAACAAATGTATAAAAATTTTGAAAAAAATTAACAAAAATGTGTTTTTTTACCCAAGTGTACTAAATCAGAATCCTATATCCAAAGGGATTTTATTCAATACACTCGGGCGTACTTAACTTTAGTGCACCAGGGTATACTTAATCCATTTTTAATATTTTTAATATTTTTTAATTTTTTTTATAAAACTATTAATCTAAGTGTATTTAACATGTATATCAATTTTTACCAAATTTGGAGATTTTGAGATATTTTTTTGGATTTTTAAAAATTTGCGGCTTTTTTAGTAATTTTAAATTACTAAAATCCGAATAATTTTTAAAAATTCAAAAAAATCTAAAAAAATAGAAATTGGTAAAAATTGATGCACATGTTAAATACAATTGTATTAACAGTCGTGTAAAAGAATTAAAAAAAAAAATCTACACCGGGTGCACCGAAGCTAAGTGCACCTAGGTACACAAGATAAAATCCACACCTAAAACGGTAAAATTGGGTTTACAAGTTAAATGCACTTCGAAAAATATTTTCCTGAAAAAATAAAAAATAACTAATAGTTGGTGTATTAAGCCAGACTAACATAAGCATATGTTAGGTGCGCCTAATAAGATCACCATCCAAAAAAAACCATAGCATGGATAGGGACCCAACAGGATATATCTGCAATTTTATCAAAATAGTGGATTTATTTTTGGTTAAAAAAATTAAGAAATATACTTAAAATATTACTAAAACTACATAGATATAATCCACAAAAAAAAAAAGGAAAGGAAGAACTTAAAAAATTCCAATCTTCATGTTATTTAAAATAAATATTAGAATTTTAAAACTTACCCTCGACTTCGTCTCCCTTCTTTATTTTAAAAATAAAGTTAGGTTCAAATTCATTAGCGGTCCTCCTCCAGCACGTTGGACCCTTACCTATATATATTCGACATTAATATGCATAATATTGATTGATGAATTAAATAGCCAAACTTATAAATATTGGAGATGTTCAAGGACTTGTTATCTAATTTTGTAAGTATGGATTAAGAATGGATTGAACTGAAGCTTGCCTGATTTGTGTTCACAAATAGAAACAAAGGGTCAGAGTTGAGTTGAGTTGAGTTGAGTTGAGTTAACACAGCTCAACTTGCAGGTCCTAATTTGCGCGTACTCCTTTTGTTATTGGGCAAGGCCTAGCTTGGTGGGTTCCCTTCATTCACTGCTGGGAGCGGAACATGCACCAGCAGCCATTGCATAAACCAAGGCAGCCAGATTCAATGATCTGTAAACACCTTTTACTAATTTGTCTCACTAGCTCAAGGCAATCAAAATCGATGACACCTACTCATCAGGAAAAAACAAAAAAAATAAAAATAAGATCGATGACACCTGTTATCCCCATTCCTCTTTTCACTCGTCCCATTAGCTCAATGACCCACGTACAATCATGACACCCTAGGTGGACTTTGCCATAGGTGGGGCTCAGCCAGCCAGGCCAAACAAAAGACAAGTCAGTCGGAGCTAAGGTCACATTAATCAAAGGTACAGATCACATGCCATGCCGCTATAATATATAAGGGAGTGTTCTAAATGATACGAAATTTTTAGATGAAATCTATATTTGGAATGAGAAATAATTATGTGTATTGAGAATGAGTAAAGCTGTCTTGTGAATGGGTAAAATTATATTGAAACTTGAAAAAACTGTATTAAGAATTAAAAAACTTTGTTGAGAATGATAATATAAATTTAATTCGAGAATTTTGTATCATTTAGAACGTGCCCTAAGTCTTATCTCAGGTACTCTTCCTATAGATTGAGGGCATATCTACGCAATCGTATGCAAACTTAGGATTGCGTTTATAATCGTTAAAGGCAAAGAATTTCAAAAACAATCATCTTCTTTTACTAGAACAATATTAACATTCCATAAGCATTGACAAGAAGGGTATGCAGTATACTTCCACATTAGTATTGGGCCTTCAGCAAAGACATCCCTTTAGGGGTTCGAGGGTAGTGGGAGTGTGGCAGAGGGGCCAGTGGGCCAATTGCGCGCGCAAGGACAGTAGACGTGTTTGGAATAAAAGGCTTGTGGACTCACGAGGGAATACATGCAGATACAGGAGGAGACAGCAGCTGATGACTTGACGTCGTTTCCATCATTATGGAGAAGAAGTCAACACAAAATGACTCACTACACGTCTTATCTTTCGTCAATTTCAATTTATGCACATTGGATTCCACCCCCCCCTTCTCTCTCACACACACACAAACACACACATTGTTAATAGTACGTAGCTTCATGCATAGGCCTAGCCCTCCATTTATTCTGGACGAGAACGTGGAATGGAAAAAAGGTGGTGTTGTTTATTGAAAATAAAGAAATCATATACGAAATGAGAGAAGTATTTTTTGGACGTGTGAAATTCCATTCTATCCACGCTGTGACCAAGGGAAGGCCTGACTCCACAAAAAAAAAAGAAAAAAAAAAAAGAAAAAAAGCCAAAGGTAGGGACGAGATCATGCATAAAAAGGAAACGGACAGCCAGGTACCTCACCTACGTTGGAATGGCCTAGATGATGATTTTTCAACCAGGGAAATCATTTCCATGGGATAAACAGACAAGACCATGTACACAATATCTGCAATATGATCCGATGCTTTGTAGGGGTCCAGCGGGCACAGGTATGTCCCAGGACGTTTGACTGGGACCTTTTTCATTCTTGAAAAAGGCCACTTGGCCCAACCCACATCAAGCCCTGCATATGTGCTCTTCTGACCGTAGGCGGGATGGAGAGGAAGCAGCAGAACATAAGCCGCCTTCTCCTGGCCGCCTGCATCCTACTAGCCACATCTGCTCAACACCAATGCTTCATTACTCTCATGGCCCTAGCCATAGATTCCTCAGGCAAGCAACCGCTGCTTTCATTGCTTTTCCGATTCAGTTTTTCATCATTTAATGAGCTCTCCTGCATGAGGGCATGTGGATTGCATCCCCAACATTTTCGCAGAAATATGCCCGTATTGCTCCGATACGATCATGATGATTTTGTCAGTGCGCAGCATTGATAACGAGAAAAGGCTCCTACATGATTTGCAAAAAAAGCAAGTTTGTAGTCTGTGGCGTGAAAAGCCTCATGATGGGGAGTCCCGGCCGTTATCGATGTGCCATGCATGTGCCAGTTCTTTGAGTTGGGAGTTTTAATCTGTTCTTTTCCCGCAGTCGATGTTCAGCAAGGAACCAGACGAGCAGAACACCAATCGGCACTCAAATACCCCTATGCTCTGTTAGTAAGTACATCGAACAGTAATCCTTCCATTTCCATTCTTTTTTGGCTGCTCTAGTATCTGCAAAAGCTAGAAACGGCTACTTCGCATGCTAGTTTGATTCCTGTTGACTAAGTTGAGCATTTTAACAAATCAAAACTTAAAAAGAAAGCTAGTTCAGCGCATCTTGGGCATCCAATTGAGAAATTTGGCTGCGAACTGAGCATCATAAACAGAGGACCTATAGTGAAGACCACTGCTTCAGAATTTTTTTCTTTTTTTTTGGTAGGACTGCTTCGAATTTTATTTAGTAATTTCCTGACTCGCAATCAATTCTGTTGCATCCAAATATTTTGCATCTTGTTCAGACTAATGGCTGGATTCTCATGATTTTGATCTGTTCGAAAGGATAAAAGAAGACAGCAGGTTCAAGAGATGAAGAAACAGAGGGTTCCATCTGGCCCCAGCCCAATTGGTAACAGGCACCCACCAGCACGTCCGTAGATTGAGATGCGACTAGAATCTTCTATGCATAGTTCATAGTTTTGGCAGTGATATCCTTCGACCAGTTGTAGCAAAATGTTTACTGCAGTGAGCTCAATATTCAATACATGTGCAGCTCATGTTCTAGAAGTAGAAGATCAAATTATTCTTGGGGTTATGATCTTGTTAACCCAAGCTAACATGAACGGTCCGTTCCGGTACACAAGTGTATTCTTTTTTCACAAAAATGCGAGTTTAATTGTATTTAATTCATTTACCAAATTTTACAAAATTGAGAAGCTTATATATTTTTTTTTCCCGAATTTCAAAAATCAACGATTTGGTAGTTTTTTGGGATAAGAAATTCATACCCTCAAAACTATTGATTTTTGAAATTTAAAAAATTATATACACATTCCAAAAATCATAAATTTTGGTAAGTGAATTAAACAAATTTGGGTCCACATTTTCATGAAAATAATATACTTATGTGCCTGGACTAACAAGATCATTACCGCTATTTTTGGGTAGGAATGCATTTCAAGACACTATATCACCAATGGTTTGCTTTCTGCGGTTCACTTAAAAAGGAAAAGAAAGCAGGCAAGATTCACAGTTACCATAATCTCCAGCCCAAGTCGAAACGCGGAGTTTGGACTTAGGGCTATGATTATAATTCATGGTGCCTTCCAACCTCAGTATAACAACCTTATAAACAAGACCAATTGCATAAATTGAAGCCGCACACGTGAGCCTGGCAACTTATCGATGCTTCTGGGGACCAAAACAGAAGGTGCCCGTGATGATTGCAAGCAACGAATGTGTTCAAGAGATTTATAAAATAAATGTACATAAAATTTTGAAGGCCACATGCATGCACTAAACATTTTGGAACAACATTCTTCGTTATGGAAGGCCAAAGAATCCAAGGCATATGATTACATCCCATCTCTATCATGACTTTCTGGAGTAATATGGTTTTTACCCTTTTATTGACTCAGACCAAGCCACAAAGCCAATGTTACCCAAGGAAAAAAAAAAAAAAAAGCCTAGAAGAATAATTTTATAAAACAAATTAAGAACATGCGGCTTTGATGGCTAATAACATTTGATAAGAATCTCTAGAATATGTAGCCTAGAAGAATAATCTTATAAAACAAATTAAAGACATGACAAAACATGTGGCTTTGATGGCTAATATCATTTGATAAGGATCTCTAGAATATGTGGCCATTGGCAAATTCTTAGACAGATAGATGGGCCTCGACATTATAATTTGAGCCACACTTTACCTTTATGCAATCTGCCATTTTGGATGTCATGATCATGTCCGTTGGTATCATCTTGCACCATAAAATACATAGACAATCAAAGATTCTAAACCAACTGCTTGTACCACATAACCAATAACCATAAAGAAAAAAAGAGGAAAGTTCTGAGTTTCCACAATAAGGCCAAAACATTAGCACAGCACCATTCTATGTTGTTTTTTAACAAATAAATGAACCGAATGGCCATTCCCATATTTAAGTTTGATGAACTTGATTTGTTTAATTGTGTTATCCATTACATCCATGCATAATATCATCCTTTCATCTCGAGTATGCTAGAACATGATATAAAGAGTGCAGAAAATTTTCATCCAATGCATAAAAAAGTCAACTCCACAGCCCACCCAATTCTGCGGGAGGGTGCTCAGGAAAAGGACGCATGAGTGCACACCCTTATTTAAGCAACACGTATACATAGGGTCATAAATTCGCATCCTTCAGGTAATTACCTATGATTCAATTGATGCAGCATGCAGTCAAAGATAGAGAAGAAAACTCAGATTGACACTGCCAAAACGCCTTCAGCCCTCTTTGCCACAAATCTAATACATTTTTGTCCCATTTCAGCTAGAAGTTGTTAGTCAATAAAATCTAGGTCACTGTTAATTCAGATTTCCTGTCATTGCAAATCATTTTGAACAGATTGAAAACTATTAACTCAAAAATCAGAGCTAAATTGTTATTCATCTAATAAGGAATGCTTGTTGCTTTCAGAAATTTAGTTTATCTGCTGATGTGCATCATTGTGTTAAAAAGAACAAAGAAAATGAGAGAATGAATGCGGTGCACATAAAAAGAAAGAAAAAAAAAAAAGAGAAAAGTTGAGAGAAAAAGTGATGCAATTGCACTGCATCTTAAAATCTTCATACGAGAACAGTGATGACCATGTGAACTAATTTCATCTGATGTTTGAGAATTGAGAGTACACTGCAAGTGGATTCAAATTAAACTCACAAGGGAAATTAGTTTTATTTTTCCTCTTTTTTCTTTTTCTCTTTCACCCTTTTATCCTTACAAATAATCTCATTATGACGAAGGGCATAAACTCTTCTCCAAAATCAGCCTGTCATAAAAATGAACAGTGAATATTCATAAGCAATGCAGTTTCTTGAGATATACATGACTCACCAGAAGCTACAGTAAGCTCAAGGCATATATATGAAGCATTCATGCAGCACGCTTTCTCTTTGAACGCTTGCTCCTTCTTGGCCGGGAATAATCTGGAAGCTGTTTGCTGTTGCTGGAAGAATACGCCTGCTCAAGTTCTTCATTTTCATCCTGTTGATGTAAGCTCATTTCAGAAAGGCTAGAAGGAAACTCTACACAATTTTTTTTTTTTAAAAAAAGAAGTTTGCTTGAAAACAGAAACCTTTCAAGCTCATACTCTCAAAGTTTTTCCAAATCAACAAGCAACAAACATTAATTTGACAAAGTAGTTCATAAATCATGCTACTCTTTGGAAACAGGCAAGGGGAACTCATGAAAATGCTCCCTTGTTGAAAATCTATATTTTGAAAAAATTCACCAAGCACAATATGAAACCTTTTTATTCTGATCTATATGTCCAGACTTACCCTTGAGCATATGGGCCTTTCGATTATATGATTAAATGTAATAAAAAAAAACTCTGATGATGGACAATACATGGAGAAGGTTTTTTTTTAAAAAGCAGTAGCTTAAAGAGAGCATCCCTGCCCAACTAGTACATACTGTGATTCAGTGTTGGGTCTACTCCAAGCACAGAAAAGACAAATGAATTATTGCTAGTCCTGGATCTGCAACTGATAAATGGCAAACATGAGGTAATAAGAACAAGCAGTGGAGTCAAGTTTCAATTTGTCTCTGGACAATGGAGTCAACAGGGCATGGCTGCATTTGAACCCATGCATCAATGATCAAACTGACAACTAGCCCAGGCCTGCAAAAAGATGTTCACTTTGTTCACCCAGGTTGAACCTATTGACAGCCTTGAAGAAAACTGAAGCAAGTTTTCAAAGCCGATAACCCACCTCTGACTCATCATCAGAGACATCATCAGAATCAGCTACAGAAGCCAGCACGTCAAGCTCTTCAGTGGGGAGGGATTTCTTTAACTTTCTCCTCTTCTCTTCCTCTTTTAATTGTCTAAACCTGTATTTCAATTAGCTAGTCAATAGTAAAAAATAAGCCTAATAATCAATAATTAAAAAGATAAGCTTCTCAATATGGAATAACACCTTTCACCAGACCGTATTGGCTGAGATGCTGTACGCTTTGCTTGTCCTGCACTAATGATTCCGCCTGCATCCTGTCTAACAACAGGTTTTGCACCCCCTAATTTCCTTAACCATACTTGTTGTGCTGTACTTAGAACATTGTTTACGAACCTAAGCCACAAGAATGTTCAGAAACATTAACGTAGCAACAAACATGAAAAATGAAACTGAAAGAAAAAGCAATAACTATAAAACTCATCCTCCATGGATATTCATCTCAGAAAATACTTCAGTGAAATTTCTTCCAGTGCCAGATTACAACAGATAACAATACCATGCAAGGAATGACCACTTGGCTGGAAAATTTAGTGCCAACTGTTTGATAACAGCAAAGTAGCACGTGATGTCAAGAAATATACTGCACAGAGAGAGGTTTTTTCCAGCTTAACATGATTTTCCACATGGAGTTGATAATATCACATGATGAATCACAGAGATGTTGCGAATACTGTTTTGCACTACCTAAGATTGCGATTCATGGTGAACGTGGCAAAGGTTCGATGCTGGCTACAGCAGCCATGTACAACCTTTGTGACAACTTGTCACTAGAAATAACATGAAAAGATTGACACAGAGTGCTACAATCATCACATCAACACCCTCATCTAAGCATGATGTGATGATGGTGTAATAAACAGTTATACACTGATTCTAATCAACAGGATGGTTAAAATAAGGCGCCGCAATCAAAATATAAACTGATAAAAGAGAATCCTCACCAGTATATAGACAATCCTGAAGGAACTGACAAAGAAAAATAACCAATCATAAGAGGAAGGAACTTGAAAACGAGAAGTGTGTTCTTTGAAGAATCATCCGTCTGTCAATAGAAGAACAAAATCAGGAGTGGTTCAAATCCTCACTAAAATGATGTGCAGGAAATGATAGGCTTAAAAAATATTGATCTCCAACCTGAGGTGGTTTCATAATCTCCATAGAGACATACTGAGAAACAACTAGGAGCACTGGTAAAACAAGGTACGCAAATGTATCAGACCAGCCTAATGGTGGATGTCCATCCTGCAGAAGAAATTATAGAAAAAAGTTCACAAGATTAAACATTTTGAAATTAGATGTTGGCTCCCCTCAGACACAAATTTCAAGAAATATTCAGGAGGAACATTTAAAAATAATTAAACATCCAGACAAATCAACTTATTCCTACAATTACAATCTACTAGAGGAATGAATTCATGAAACTGTTTAACACCAAACCTCAGAAACCTCTTGATGCAGGCCATGAAAAAGTTTTATAAATTAGAATTTATTTTGCTTAGAATTTTTATTTTGAAAGTTTTGTTATTTTAGGAATCTAGTATTATTAGTTCAAATAATGGTTTAAATTGTTTCTATATCTAGTTATTTCTTAGCCTGCAACTTACATGTCGTATAAGTTAGTTAATCTACAAGTTTGCTTGTTGTGTACGGTTTCATTTTCTTGTTGCTTAAGTTATCTTTTCTTATAAATAGGATTATTCGAGTTTTATGTAAGACAATTTATTTTGATAATGGAATGAGATCCTTGTCTCCCTAGAATTCTTTTCTTCTTTTTCTTCTTCCTATGCTTCTTCTTTCTTCTCCCTTTTCTTCTTCTTTCTCTCATCTCTAATTCTTCTAATTCCTTCCCATTTCTTCCTTCTCATCCCCTAGAGAAGTTTCTTCCTCTTTCTTCTTCTCTACTCATCCTACATTAACTCTCTTCCTGTGTCTTCTTTGCACCTTTAAGTCTTGCTGTGGCCTTGTTTATCTATCCTAATTCATCTGCAATTTCTCCCATTTCTTCACTTTCTACCCTATTGAGTGTATCTTCCCTCTTTCTTCCAAAGACTTCCGTTTTTGTTGATTTAGGGCATCCTATTCTACATCACCTCTAAGAAAGACAATTTATATGATAGAACAAGGTTCTTCAGTTGTTACTCATTCATGCTCTTGGCAATGTTTATATATGGATACCAATACTGTGCACTTAGAGTACAAAAACCCATTTTTTAGAATTTTTTTGAAATTTTTTTATACAATCGTGACTTTAAGCATATTTAGGGTGTGTTTGGTTAGAGGTAAAACTTTTGATGAAAAGTTTTTGGAGTAGAAGTTGTCAAATCAATAAGAGTAATGATGAGGAGTAAAGAGAATAAAGTTAAAATAAGTAGGTTAGTTGTATGGGTAGTTGTGTAGAAATGATTGAAAAGTAGGGTAGTTTGTGTAGAAAAATGTGAAAAAATAATTAAAAAATAGAGTAATTATGGAGAGCGAAAAGTTTTAGATTGGAAAGTTTTTGTTGACATTTTTGTATGCCAAACAAACGCACCCTTAACATGTGTATTACGTTTTATCATTTTTGGAGATTTGTAGATATTTTTTTGAATTTTTAAAAAACAACGGCATTTAAGTAATAAAAAAATCTAAAAATTTCCAAAAATGGTAAAACTTGATAAACATGCTAACACATATAGATTAACAGTTGTATAAAAAAAATTTAAAAATGAGTTAAATACACCCGGGTGCATTTAGCCTCACCCCTTTATATATGCAGTTATTTCTTCGAGTGATAGATGTCTGTTCACTGGGCTGAGGAATAACTTTACTAAATCCAGCAAGTCTATTTATGTCAAATGGCACTTCAAAGCACTAAGCACAGAAAGTATGAACTTCTCAGTACATTTTTGGGAAGGAAAATTTTCTCCATGCCAATGAGGACATTTCATGAAACCATCTGGAAAGAAAAACAGAACGACCCCGATTAAACTAGAAATTACAGAAGGAACTTAGACAAACATTAGCGTGCTACTAAGCAAGTTTGGAAAACAGTATAAAATGTGATTCAATCACAGGCCAGAAAGCAAAATAATAAAAATGCAATTTTTTAACTTGTGGTTGAATAACATACAGGGTTAACGAGTTAAAAAAAATGTAGGCAAAATAAAGGGAGACAGAACTTTGTGTGGAAAGACAGGTTAAGTTAAAGTAACACATATGACAGTCACTAATGCATGTCATTCTGACAGGCAAATGGTCACAATTTTGGATTTAATCAGTATAATTAATAGCATCCTCCAGTCAGATATAAATGAATAAATAAGAAGCAGAATGATAGATAAGACTGCTACGCAGCACACCAAGTAGACATGCAAATAAACTCTAGCAACCAAAACTAAAAGAAATACTGTGCAATGTCTGGAAAATATATATTGGAATTACCACAAAGGGAAAAAGCCAAGAAATGCCGGCTCCACTTTGTCGAGCAGCAATAGTGGTTGGGCCTCCCAAAGATGGAATCCAAAAGAAACCTTCCGTTAGCAGTCCCTGCAGATAAAGAATTGCTGGAATCAATAAAATTGTCCACTCCATCAACAATAGAAAATTATGCCAAAAAAATCCTTCAGAAAGAACCTAAAATAAATGCCTACCTCATTTGCAACATTGGACAAAGCTTGGTATAAACCAATCCAAACAGGTATTGTAGCCAAAGTAGGAAAACAACCTTTCAGACAAGGAAAACAAATCATTAGGTGCATTTCGGAAACAGGAAATCAGGGAAGAGATGCATCAGAATTACAAGATACAAAACACATCATAAGCCATTTCCCACCTAGGCGGGGTTCGCTGCATGGATTCCGTTCCGCCATTCTTGGCAATTACAGACTAAATTTTCAGTAATTTGTAATATTTTCAAATCTTATTTAATTACTTCCATTCGTGTTTTTTAGGGTTTTCTTCTCATTCTCCACCACCTTCTATTTAGATAGACTCTACTCTCCTAACCGGTGCTATTTTAGGCCTCTGTTTAACATGACCAAACTATCTTAATCTATTTTCCCTCATTTTATCACCCATCCACTTTAACATTCTTATTTTCACTACGTTCATTTTATGTGTATGTTATTCTTTAACTGCCCAACATTCTGCCCTATAAAGCACAACAAGTCTAATTGTAGTCTTACAAAATTTTACTTTTAATTTAATTGGGACTCGACGATCATATAAAATTCCTGACACACTTCGTCATTTCTTCCATCTTACTTGAATTCTATGTGTTATATCTTTTTCAATTTCCTCATTCTCTTGAGCTATTGATCCTAAGTACTGAAAGTGATTATTTCTTGTTACTACTTGATCTAAAATCTTAATTGGTTCCTCATCCAAGTTCTCACTATTATTAAAATTGTATTTCATATATTCAGTTTTTGCACGACTAATTTTGAAACCATTAAATTCTAAGGCATCTACTCACCTATTCAAATTTAAATTTAGTCTTCTAGTTTCATCTATTAGAACAATGTCACCGCAAATAACATGCACCAAGGTACTTCTTCTTGTAGATGTCTAGTAATTTCATTTATTACTAAAGTAAAAAAAATAAGGACTTAATGATGAGCTCTGATGTAGACCTATTTTAATTGAAAAATATTAATATTTCCGCTAATCGTCCTCACATTTATTACAACTCCCTCATACATATCTATAATAACATAAACGTATCTATTATTAATTTATTTCTTTTTCATCACTTGCCATATTAACTTTCTTGGTACTCGATTATATGCTTTTTTTAAATCAATAAAAATCATGCATAAGTTCTTTTTTTTCTCTCTATACTTCTCAAATGATTGTCTAAGTAAGAAGATGACCTCAGTGGTTGATCTTCTTGGCAAAACTAAATTGATTTTCAGATATATTAGTTTTCTATCTTAGTTTACATTCAATTATTTTTTTTCATAACTTCATAGTGTGACTCATTAGTTTTATTCCCTACTAATTTGTACAATTTTGAATATCTCCCTTATTTTTATAGAGTGGGACTATAGTGCTTTTTCTCCATTCACTTAGCGTTAACTTTGTTTTATAATTTTATTAAAGAAATTGGTTAACTATGTTGCACCTACATCTCTCATGCACTTCCATGTCTCAATTGGTATATTATTTAGGCTTAAGGCTTTTCTTATTTTTTTAAAGCTTTCTTTACTTCAGATATTTGAATTTTTGGGAAATAACTGATGTCCTTATTTTCTTCTCTATTTAAACAAACATCTAATGCTAAATGTTCTCGTGGGGTATCATTTAGTAGACTATTAAAATAAGTTTTCCATCTCTTTTTAATTTCATCATCTTTAACTAGAACTCTTTGGTCTTTATTTTTAATATATCTAACATGTGTTAAATCTTTGCCTTTATTTTCTCATAATTTAGTCAATTTAAATATATCCTTTTTACTTTGTCTAGTTCCTAATTTATCATATAGATTGTCATAAGCTTTGTATTTAACATTGCTAATAATCTTTTTGGTAGCTTTTTTTGATAGCTTGTAAGATTTAGCACATGTTAGATGTATTAAAAATAAAGACCAAAGAGTTCTAATTAAAAATGATGAAATTAAAGAGAAATGGAAAACTTAAAGAGAGATGAAAAACTATTCCAAATATCCAAAAATACTTGGCTTCAGTTGAAATTATTGCAGATATAGAAACAAAAACTTAAAAACAATAAATAAATAAAGAGATTGATACTACTGACTATCAGGAAAATCGGAAGATATGGTAGCAGTTTCACCTCAGATTCCTTCATAGATGATTTTATCATCGAATTCACTAAGATGAAGTAAAATGTCTTTTATTTTGCAGACTGAGCTGAGATATGACTTCAAGGGTCAAGTTACAAACAAAGTTGCAATATGCTGTAACTTATCAGACTACTGACATGCATCATTATGAGCACGATTTTAGAATTAATTTGTTTCCCATATTAGGGCATTATGCAGAAAATTTGTGCCCACAGTTTCTGCAGTCTCACAAGTTCGAATTCCAAAACAAATATGAGAAAAAATCTTTTATAACCATTCAAGCGAGCACAGCCAAAAGAGGAAAAAGTTTGTAAGTTTGATTTTGTTGACAATGTCCAATTCCATAATTAGCTTGTAGGACGTAGGAATACATTCATACAGTTGATGAACGCAAATACAAACATTTAAATGTTTCAAAAATAGATAATATTAAGCAATGAGAAACAAACCGGCTAAGGGATTAACTCCAGCTTGCCTGTAAAGGCGGGCTGTCTCGAGTTGTATTCTTTCCTGAAGCAAAACAAACAATGTCATAAAAATAAAAATTACAACCGAGAGGAGAATTGTAGAAAAAGTAACAGAAGAGAGACTGAACAACCAAGCGAACTCCATATTGTACTATATAGCATATCGGGATATTCTTTAACAGGAATTTATTAGGTGTTACACTCGATGGATGCCAAGCTTGATAAAGTCTATACCACTTAACCTCATCAATCCACCCAAAGTGACCATATTCAGAAGAATTCAAACTCTCTTGTCCTTCCACAGAAGAAGGGAAACATGAATGAAATGTTTTAATGAATTTGATCTCAAATCTGATGGCGACAAGAGTAACACCATCTACATCCTCTAATTTGGCTTGGAATGAACCCATTTCGACTATGAGTTCACCTAGGGCCTTCAACATTGTATAATGCAACAAATCCAACTAACAAGGACGCCACAGCCTTCAATACTTGGAAAGCCAAGCGTTCACCACTTGTGATTGTGGGAAAAATTGCCCTTTAGGTAACATTTTAGTCCATTCCACTCATTTAGACATTTTTTGGAGTGTATTTCCTCACAGGTTGAAGAGCAGCATTTACACACACACACACACAAAAGAAAAAAGACTAGTTCATATGTGAAATTTGGTAAGAATCAAGCCAGAAATTGCCCTGCATCCTAAGTTTCCCACTTATAGAGTTCAAGCCACATCCATAATCTCCAGAAGTCAAGTAGCGTAGACAATGTGAGAGTGGAATCTCCATAGTCTCCATTCATCAAGAAAAAAGGGAGAAAAGCCAGAAGAATTTGAACTTAACCTGATTGCCTGCATATCTTTCTTGAATAGCTTTTATCTTAGGCTGCAGGTTCTGCATTGCCAAAGTAGACTCCACCTATAGAAGAAATGAATTCATTCAACTCAGACAACTTTTCAACATGGGCGGATCTACATGTAGTTGAGCCCCCACTGAAAATCTGGAAATTAGTATAAATTTAATGAGTTTTAAAAAATATTTTTAAAATGCAGTTCATTTTACCATGATTGCCCACTCTCAAATCAGAATATGACCCTCTCATTTCAAATTGCCCCCACTTGCCGAAAGTCTTGGATCTGCCACTGCTTTTCAAAGCTCATAGCAGCATACAGTGCGCTTACATAAGAGAATTGAGGCAGTTCAATCTCGTTTGTATCAAAGATCAGTTCAAAGGATTAAAATCTAAATATAGCATCAGGAAAATTTTATTAGGAAATCATGGTAGATATAGACATATGCAACTGGTTTTGGTTGAATCATTTCGCACATATGTTGACGTAAATAAAATTATGAAGGGAAGAAGACCGCCCTAGTTAAATAAATCTTGAAGCCCTCGTGCATCGCGTCTTTCCAGTGAAAATAGTTCTTCAAGTATCACTTGGTCAAGTCATATAAAATGTTTTGCAATCTCATGTCTAATAACAAGAAATAAAGGAAGTTTGTTTAAATATAGATTACAGTAGCGGAGGAATCAAATCAATCACCTGTTGCTTTGTCAAAGGAAATGTCGCCACCTTCACAATAACTGTAAGCAAGATAATTGCGAATCCATATGAATAAGGGATATGTAAAGCTGTAAGTCCACCCTTCAACACCTGTTAACAAATTCAAAAATTCTGAGCATTCATCAAACCTTGTGAATCTTGAAACGAGAGGGAATTAACAAACAGTTCAAAAAATTCTCCCAAAGAGAACTACAGGAATTCATAGGATGAACTGTCCCAAGTAGCTCTCATCATCGGGAAATTCGCCGGTACGTTGCTCTGACAACTGCCGAGCTAAGAATCTAATTAATATACTAAAACCAACTTCCGTCTACTCCCAACAAACAATTAGTAAAGGAGGAAGCAAATAGCATCCCCCAGATCACAAAAGCCCGTCTTTCCCGACTCAATTCTGAAAATCCGGAAGAAGAAGAAGAAGAGTCACGGTACCTTGAGAACAACTTCCATGGCTTCGGAAATGAACCCGAACCAGCCTCCGTTCTTCTGCGCTGCTGCCGCTCCAGCATCCGAAGCAGACGGATCAGCCGCAACGACAGCATCAGCAAGCGTGTAGAGGAGACTCTCGACTCGACTAACGACGGAGTGGAAATCGACGGCGGAGGCAAGGGATTGCGGGGGAGGGATGTCCTGGAGGCTGAATTTCACTACTCTCGTGTTGAATTTCCGAGGACGAAGGAGCAGAGGTCTGTCGTGGAAAGTTCGGGAGAGAGAAGGGAGAGGAGGGGCAAGGAAAGGAGAGGAGGAGATGAAAGTCTTGGCAGCCATGGATGTTGGCGTTTGAAGAAGGCGGTTGAGGTCAGCCTCCCTCTCAAGATTTCATGAGAGAGAGAAAGAGAGAGAGAGAGAATGTGTTTTGTGGGTTATCCTCACTGGATGGGCGAAGGCACTCCAAAATGTCCGAGACGCCAGACGGTGGGACAGAATCGTGCTTGGAAGATTCTTTTTCATAGGCTGGTAACTAATTATGGGCAGATTTTTTCTCTAAAAAAATATGATTAAAAATTAGAGTGATAAATAAAAACATAACTAGAAATGCCCTTACATATATATTTTTCCTGCACTACCTTTCCCACCAGCCCTTAATAAAAATAAATTTGAACATTTGTTTCTCAACTTTTGTACGTAGAGTGGTTCTTTTAGTACATGTGCAATTTATTTCTCTAAGCTGTTAGTATATTTACAAATATTTTGAATGCATTTTGGTAAAACGCGCAAGTATATATAATTTCCAAAAAAAGAATTAATTTTAAATACGTGTATAAGGGGGGAGTGTGTTTCCTTCGTAAGTTCTCCACGATTTACACCGCATTTAGGAAGTTTCTGACTTTTTGCAATAGATGAGAATAAAATGTACTGGAAAAAAGATATGTCAATCACATTAACTATGATTTAATATTTTAACTAACTAATTATCTTATTTTTAATTTTATCTTTGTATTTTAATATTTTTATCTTTGTACGCAATTATCATATGTACCTATGTTATATTTTCACTTTATTCTTATCGTATTGTTTACATGTTTCAAAAATTTAGCCCATATTGCCGTACGTACCAAGTACAATAGTCCTCGCAAAGTCATTGGAACTCATAAAGTTCTATTGAAATTTATTAAAATTTACGTCAAGGAATATTTACATATATAGCTACTTGTCTGAGAATGTTTCAATGGACACTAACAATGCATCATCAGGGTCCAAAACTCTATTTTTTATATATTTTCTTGAAATTTTTTTATAAAATTGTTAATCTAGATATATTTAACTTATATATTAAGTTTTACTATTTTTGGAAATATATAAATATATATTTTGTTTTTTAAAAGTAGGGGTATTTTAGGCACTTAAAAATGGCTAAAGTATCCTTATTTTTAAAAATCAAAAAAATATATACACATATCCAAAAATGGTAAAATTTGGCTTATAAATTAAATACACCTATATTAACAATCTTATAAAAAAATTTAAAAAAAACATAAAAATTAAAATTTTATACTTTGATGCATTAAAATTTCAATACATCCATTGCATTGAAACATTTTCCTTCATTGTATTATAACGATACCTTAGGTTTTATTATTTTTTTATTTCAAATTAAAATAGATTTGGGAATTATCCTTCCCCTAGCAGTGTTATATTTTCATTGAAATCAAATACTTTAGATTAAAAAACTATTATTCCAAATCTATGTGACTTATATATGTATAATCGCTTAAAATTTATGGGAGTTGATTTCATGCACATGGGTGCAAATATCTTTTTTTTGAAATTTTTTTTACATGATTGTTAATCTAAATTTATTTAACAAGTATATCAATTTTTATTATTTTTGGAGGATTTAAAAATTTTATTTTTGATTTTTTAAAATCAGTGACATTTTCAGAAAATACATTTAGATTAACAATCTTATAAAAAAAATTTAAAATTTTTTGTAAAAAAAATTAAATCCACCTGGGTGCATTGAAACTAAGTGCACCCGAGTGCATGAAATCAGTTTCCAAAATTAATACCATTTGCATAAGGAACTCAATGCACCTAGGTGTACTATACTTTTTATTTATTTATTTTAAAATTTTTTTTACACAACTATTAATCTAAGTATATTTAACATGTATATCAATTTTTATCATTTTTGGAGAATTTTATATATTTTTTAGATTTTTTAAAATTAGTAGATATACTTAGATTAACAGTTTCATTAAAAAATTTCAAAAATAGATATATGCACGGGTAGCGTAGAATTAAGTTCCTTTGCATAAAGGTTAACAGGGAACACACCCAAAAAATATATAAGTAATACCAATAGGATGATTGGCGCACATATGGTTTGACATAAACTTATAATAATCAACCTAAGAAATAAAAATCGTACATTGGCACCAATGGAAAAACAAATAAAAACGTGGATCATTAGAAAATAAAACTAGCTTGATATGTCTGGAAGCTTTTTAATATCAGAAAAAAGAGAAGTCACGTGCGAAGGCATATCAATAACCGGGACGTGATGTTACCCATGAGAACAGAGGTCGGGAGTTTTTTGCAGAACGGATACCATAATTCTACGTACTTGTGTTTTAGCTAATGTATTTTCGCATTTTGCAAAATATACCATCGAAGTTTCTAATCCTGCAAAAGTAAAAGCTGCATGCGTGTGATTTTCAAATAAACTGAGGGTACCTTTGAAAAGTAATAAAACGTTTGGTTGAGAAGCAATAAAATTTTTAGTTGAAAAGTTTTTGGTATAAAAATGGTTGATGAAAAGAAAATGATATGATATGTTATGAGCAATGATGATATCTAAAGAGAGTAAAGTTAAAATAGATTTATTAGTTATACTAGTAATTTTATAGAAATGATTAAAAATAGGATAATTGTATATGAAGATGTAAAAAAATAATTTTAAAAATGGCTGATTACATGCGTCCGGCCATACGACCCTTTTAATTTTTTTTTTTTATAAATATATAGTGTTAGGTATGTTTTAACCTATAAATCAAGTTTTACCATTTTGGTATATTTTTAAATATAGTGATATTTTCGTAATTTTAACATTATTTTGGACTTATGGGCTTTGAAATATAATATATATAAAATTCGAACTTAACTCAAACCTTATTCATAAAACTTAAATAAAAAAATTGGTAAGTAAAGTGAGAATTGCATGGTGCAACCTATTGCAAATGAGCTTTATCAACAAAAAAAATCTTAATTTATTCTGCACATTTATTTAAAATTAATAATTTTAATGATATATTAATTTTCATCCGAATTAGGTATGAGCATAGGACGCATCTAAAAATATAAAATTAATGTAATAAAATAGTTTGACATAAATAATATTTTTAAAATTGTATTTTCAAGATGTTAATCATTTAAAACATAATTTTGATATGAATAAATGATTATATAAAATATTAATATATTTAAATGCATGTAAAACCCATTTTGTTGTGGATTGTATTTGACAAGGTCTCCCTAAATCTCATTTATGCAAGTCAAATTAGAGTTGAAATTCAAGTTAACAATTTTTTTTTCAAGGGCATGGTAGATTTTAATAAAAAAAATTCATCTAAAAATATTCCTCCATAATTACTCTACTTTTCAATTATTTTCATATTTCTATATAATTATCTTACTTTTAACAACTTTTCATGCAACTGTTATATATATTTCGATTTTATTTTTTTACTCCTCATCATTACCTCTGTTATATCACTTCTCTTATTTTAAAATTTTTTATCAAATTCTAAACACATCCTAAATCAGAACTAACAAGTTTAAAATTTCATATGACTATACAAAAGAATTAGGTAATAAAAATAATAATATATAGTTGAAAAAAAAAATATGTAATACATTTTTAGAAGAAAATTTAATCTTTTTGAAATAAGATAAAAGAATAAAATTAATAAAAATAAAAGTAAATCTTATTAATACAAATACAAATATAAATGAAAATAATATAATTTATCTATAATATAATTTGAATATGACCCACATGTGTTTAAATATAAATATAAATATAAATAATATAAAAAGAGTTGAGCATAAATAATCACCATTTGCATTTGGACACAACACCCATTTTTAAATCTTTTTATAAACTTGTCTAGGCAATTTTATTCGTAAATTAATTTTTATTATTTTTGAAGATGTGTAGATAATTTTTAAATTTCAAACATGAGAATGTTCGAATAAAGAAATGGATGTTATGCTCGGACGCAAATGTGGATCATTTTCAGTCATAAATGATAGAGGCGTTATCTTCTCACGCCCGTATGAAATTACTGTATTTTTTTGTTTTTTTTGAAATTTTTTTATAAGCATGTTAATCTAGTTATATTTAATCTATAAACCAAGTTTTACTACTTTTAAATATGTGTATATATTTATTTTGAATTTTTAAATGCAGAGGTATTTGAATCATTTTAAATTATAAAAAAATGTTTCAAAAAATAAAAAATATTTTGGGCTGGTTCGAATTAAATAACTGACTTTCAGACTGGTCTGATAAGATCATGCATCTAAATGATCACCTGATAAAAAAGGGTTAAACTCCTCGAGCTTGGAGTTGATTGGATCATAACCTTAATCATATTTACAAGCCAAATTATAGAAAACAAGCCCTCAAAAAAATATTTTTTGAGCTCAGCAGACTGAGTTCGGGCTCATGCCCCAAGTCGTACGGTCATACCCCACCTGTCATCATTAGGCTTGAAATGTAGATTGACGTTCCAATCCATCAGAGTACAAAAATTTATTTTTTAAATAGAGGTATTTTAATCCTTTAAAAATGATTAAAACTTTCTATATTTTAATTTTTTTTAAAAATATGTATATATCTTCGAAAATGATAAAATTTAGTTTATGAATTAAATACACATATTAACAGTTTTATAAAAAAATTTCAAAAAAATGTGTTAAAAAATAAATTTTGCATCAGGATACATTAAAATATTACTTTAAAAGAGTTCATGTAAATATCAAGCAAACAGGGTCTAAAATGCACAAAACCCTGCGCCCATTGTTCACGTCTCAAACGCCGATGGACAGGCTATCGTGGCAACAGCCAATCGGCGATCCGCAGACCTCAGCGGTGAATTTGAAAGGAACCTTCACGGAAGCTGATACGGTCAGCCCGCGCGCGCGCGCGCAGCCCCTGCTTCTCACTACCTTCGTTGATTATTTGATACTCTCGATCGATCATTGGTCGAATGATGCCGTCCAAGTAAATCATTCAACCTTGAGTCAAGACAATCACTACCGATAAACATCAGATTGGGCGGGCGGCATCCCATGCCATTCGATGCTCTTCGTTGCCATCCTTATCATCCAAGTTTTACCTACGAATTAATGCTTCAAGAACCCATTCCAGATTCAATTAAGCCATGTTTTCCAAGCTTCTGCTGCTCTTCTTCCTAGCCAACATTGCAACTTCTCAGCATACTAGTACTAATCATTTCAGCTTCAATGGATTTCTCAGCCTCAACGGTGGAACGTCTCAAACACCACCGGGACTCTTTAAGCTTACCAGCCGCACCACTAATTCTACCAGCAGTCGTGCCTTCCACTCTCTTCCCATCGCTTTCAAGAACAACGCGAGCAGTAATGCTTTCTCCTTCTCCAGCACTTTCGTTTTTGCAATCGTCCCACCCCTCGGTGCCCGCTACATTGGCCATGGAATGACCTTCTTCATATCCCCAGCAGAGGAACTCACAGCAGTTTACTCTTCTAAATATTTCGGTCTCTTCAATTCCACCAGTCTCGGCGACCGGGAGAACCATGTGTTTGCAGTTGAGCTGGATACGCACCGGAACGAAGAGTTCGAGGATACTGATTCTAACCATGTTGGAATCGATGTCAACGGACTGGTTTCTATCAAATCCGCTTCTGCAGGTTATTATTCGGATGGAGATGGCGGTGGGTTCAAATCGCTGAGGCTTGGAAGCAGCAACCCCATGCAGGTCTGGCTGGAATACGATGGAGAACGAAAGCAACTCAACGTAACGTTGCACCCAATTGATGTCCGGAGGCCAAGTCGTCCTCTGTTGTCTTTAGACCTCGATCTCTCATCCATCTTTCTCGGTTCCATGTATGTGGGATTTTCAGCCTGCACGGCTGTTTCATCGCCATACGTTCTCGCATGGAGCTTCAAAACGAATGGAGAAGCGCCAGATATTGACGTTGCTCACCTCTCTTCGCTTCCTTGGAGAGAACAATCTAAGAAGAAACAGAAAGTTTTGACCATGGGCTTGCCCTTAATCGGTGTAGCTTCTTTGATGCTGATGGCCATCTTGGCTGCTGTTACAATCACCGTAAAGAAGAAGAAATCCGCTGAATCGCTTGAAGATTGGGAGCTTGATTATGGGCAGCGCAGATTCTTCTACGAAGATCTACAAATTGCCACCAGAAGCTTCGCGGAAGAAGAGCTTCTTGGTGCTGGAGGCTTCGGCGAGGTGTACCGAGGAATCTTACCCAAATCCAAGACAGAAGTCGCGGTGAAACGAATATCCCATGGATCACAGCACCGCATGAAAGAGTTCATTGCTGAAATTGTGAGTCTTGGGAGGCTCAGGCACCGGAATTTGGTTCAGCTGCTCGGCTACTGCCGTAGGAAAGGGGAACTCCTGCTGGTCTATGAACTCATGTCAAATGGGAGTCTAGATAAATTCCTGTTTGGGAAGCCCACAAGGACTCTTGATTGGAGCCGAAGGTTTGGAATCATCAAAGGAGTTGCTTCTGGGCTTCTGTATTTGCATGAGGATTGGGAGATGGTGGTTGTTCACAGAGACATCAAGGCCAGCAATGTTCTGTTAGACGAGAACATGAATGGAAGGTTGGGCGACTTTGGGTTGGCGAGATTGTATGGCCATGGATCCGTTCCACATACAACCCATTTGGCGGGGACATTTGGATATCTTGCACCAGAGCTAGGCAGAACTGGGAAGGCGAGTACAAGTACAGATGTGTTTGCTTTTGGGGTGTTTATGCTTGAGGTGGCTTGCGGAAGGAGGCCGATAGGAGATAACTCATTAGAGCTGATGTTGGTGGATTCGGTGTTGGAATGCTGGAGAAGGGAATCAATCTTGGATGCTGCAGATCCAAAATTGGTGAGTGATGGGCTGGGACTCCAGACTATGGAGTTGGTGATGAAGCTTGGTTTGCTTTGTTCCCACCCGTATGCATCGGCAAGACCAAACATGCGGCAAGTCATACAGTATTTGGATTGTGATGTACCCTTGCCGCAATTACTGCCGGATGATCTTTTCATCAGCCGTTCGGCAGCAGATGATGGACGCTATGCCGTCAATCATCATATTGCATTGCATCTTTCTTCGATTCAAGAATCAGTTCTCTCCGGAGGCCGCTAATTATTTCTTGTCATTCTTTAATGTATTCATTTTATTAGGCTTGTTGATCTCATTCGAAAAAAGTGGTGAACAGTTTTTTTATTGGTAATCATCGATGTTTTGATTGCTTGTGTATGATGTTTGTGTCATCTAATTAAGAGCGTACTGCCCGCATGTTTTCAAAGGGTTTGGACCCATTTAGACTTTAGATAATTTCCAAAGCATAAATATGCAATTTCATCATTAAAGGTATGTATGTAATTTAAACAATAATTATTATTTCGTTTTAAATTATTAAACTCTATTATATATTTTCAGTGAGTTTGTTTGCTTTAAAAATTAGAATATTTTGCTAGGCGTGCATGTTCGTGGTCTTTAATAGAGTTGGAATACGTAAGCTTTAATATCTTTTATTAGGGTCTGTCAAAAACTGATTAAAAATTTTAAAGTCCATTAAACACCTTACGGGATTTTATGAAGTTTAATAAATTTCATATAATTTGTGTTAAATTACGTTAAAGCTTCTTGTAGCATGTGGTTTTTAGCGCGCTATGATGGGCCAGCAAATGGGCCTAAAAAGTGTAAAATAAACTCACAAAATATATATAATCATGAACTAAAATGAGAAACTAAAATATGCATACACTAGAGAAGAAAATAAGTATGAGATACAAGTTAGCGAGTTAGTGGGTTAGACGTGATGCAAGTTAGGTACAGAAATTAAACGTGCAAAAATAAAAATATAAACGGTGTAGAAAAGAGGTTCAAGATCAGAAATGGAAAAAATACAAAAGGTATAAATATGGGGGTTAAAGAAGGGAAATGCAAGCGTTGAGGCTTTTAGATGATGAAAGTTTTTAGAGATTTTTAAATGATGCGAGTTAGTCAAACGCAAACATGTATCTCAATTAGACGCAATTAGCAGTTAGTTTATGCGTACAAATATTGATAAAATTTAATATATTAATTTTTTGGAGTCGCTACTAACCATATAACGGTGGTTAGTCCATATACAATAAGGCACCGAAATACAGAGATTTTCTAGGTGAACTCACAACTAGAAAAAAAATACAACTTTATTTTTCTAGTGCATCGGTCCTAGGAGTGCGAAAAATTAACATATATTTTATATGTACAAGCTCAGGAGGGTAGGGGCGGGAATTTAATCTCTAGGTTTTTTTTTAGGCCCTAACTCAGTTTTCAAGAGGGTATAGAAACTTCATTTCTATAAATGGTGTTTGTTTTTATTTTTATAATTTTAAGATTTTTTTTTGATAAAGTGACCAATATTTGTTACATAAATGCTTGATTTAGATAAAAAGAAAATTTTATGTAAGGTTGAAAGAAATGGCACGGTTTTAACTATATATTATTTTTTAACAAAATACATGAACTAATATATGGTTCGCGTAAGCGTGTTTTGTTTATTTTAATAATTCAGCAGCAGCACGTTAGGGAAATATATCTTTAAAAAAAAAAAAATTTCTTTTCAACTATCCCGAGAAAATGGCTTCATTTCAACGCACTTTTTTTTTTTAAAAAATAAACTAATCCAAAAGGGTACGTTGTTACCTGTAGTGAAATGGGGCTTCAAAAAAAATGGATGCATACATATAACCGTGACGTGCTGGAGTGGGATGTTGCCTTATTTTAAAAAAAAAAAAAAATGAAAAAATGAAAAAAGAGGCTGTGAATGCAAGGTGCTGGAGGTTTTTTTAAAAAAAAAAACGAAAAAAATGAAAAAGGAGAAGGAAAGGATGATATGGAGTTCGGCGTTTTTTTTTTTATTAAAAAAAACGAAAAATGAAAAAGGAAGAGAGAGGAGAAAAGACTGCTAAGAGCTCGGTTTGTTTTTTTTTTAAAAAAAAAAAAACAGAAAAATGAAAAGAGAATCACGACGTGCTGATGTTTTTTTTTATATATATAAAAAATGAATATATGGAAAGGAGAAAGACTAACCTGCTGGTCCTGTTTTCTTTGCCCTTTTTTTAAAAAAAAAAAAAATGAAAAGGAATGAACAGAGGGCGTGCTGCAACTTTTACTCCTTGTTGTTTGTTTCTTTTTAAAAGAAAAAAAAAAAAAAAAAAAGAGATGGTATCCAGAGATTTAACGGGAAGTGTTGGAATCCTTTTTTATGGAAAACAAAAGAAAATGAAAGATGCGGTGATGCCGAAGGAAAAAGGAACGGGCTTGAGCTTCTTTTTCTCCTCTGTTTCCGTTTTTTTTTCGGAGGAGGAAATGCACCGAATGAAAACCTGCCTCTAATAGATTTTTGGAGCTAAGGAGAAGTGGTTGGTTTTTTTTTTTTTTTTTTTTTGTGCTTGGGACCTCCTTTTATAGCTTTTTAAGTTTAGTAATTTGCACATTGATATTTTTTTTAATTTTTTGCACAACTCCATCTTTCCTTTTTTTGCAAAACTCTAACAAAAATGGACTTTTTTGTAATTTTATGGGTAGTTTTTTGGAAACCACCAACGGACCCATGGTTTTGCTTGGCTAGTAAGTCAGCTCTCTCATAGCCGTTTATTTTGTGCATTTTGTGTATTTTACCTATGTCTTGATCATCATTTATTTTTCTTGATCTTAGATGGGGCCCACATTTAATGATGTCCTTTATCATTTTGAAGGTTTAGATATACATTTAATGGGTTAGATTTGGTAGTTTTCATATATGATTTGAAATGTTGCAATTTTTCCTCCTCATTTGGTCAAATTCATTTTGACCATTAAAATTTCACAAAATATTAATTATTCGTTTAATCCAAACGGTTCATCATGTCAATTATACTCCCATTGACTTGAGAAAGTGTTCCTTGCTTCATCTTGAATGTACGTGGCTCCACATCAGCAGTATGGATTTTTGGCTGTTATTTTGAAAACGGGCTGCAAGCATTGGAGGCCTATGGATCTTACATAAATTTGGGCTTACAAATATATGAGTTAAAAATTCAAATGTAAATTCACAAAAAAACTTAAATGGGTGTGCCAAATGGTAGTAAGCCCATTTGAAAATTTAATTTTCACATTTAAGCGGGGTGTCAACAGTTGCCCCCCCTTCTTTGATGATAATAAACATTGTTATCAAAGAAGGTATGGTTGACACCTAAAATTTTTCTCTCTTTTTAGTGTAGCTCAGTATGATTTCCTTAATTTGCCCTACCTTCATACTTTTTTTTTTTTTTAGATTGTCTTTAACAATTTCTTTTTGGGAAATTTTCTTGTAATCCTATTCATTATGTAATATGAGCTTTCATGGTTTTTTTTATTTAAGAATTATTGACTTTTCTGGCCATATGAGTAGTGAATTTGCAAAATATCAAGGTTATTAGTTGAAACAATTACCTTAAAAAGTGAGCGTCATTAATTTATATTAGTATTAATTTTTTCATGAAGTATCTAAAATAACATAGCACGTGAGTGTGTGATCTATTAACTGGCAGATGTCAGATGTATGTAACCTTAACAACTCATCCAAGTGAATTAACTGTAATATCAAAAATTATAACGATTGTGTATTGTATTTTCCTCCCCTTAATGTATTCCAGGGTATCTGAAGATTTTTTTTAAATATTTTTTCTCCCCCCTCACCATATTTCAGGGTATCTGGGGATTTTTTTTTTTAGAAATCTTTCTCTCACCATATTTCAGGATATCTAGGATTTTTTTTAATATATATTTTTTTCTTCCCCTCATCATATTTCAGGATATTTGGGAATTTTTTTTAAATATATTTTTTTCTTCCCCTCACCATATTTCATGGTATCTAGGGATTTTTCTTTAATATATTTTTTCTTCCCCTCACCATATTTCAGGGTATCTGGGGATCTTTTTTTAAAAACAATTCATTACGTTTCATAATGATATTAATAGTTATCTCTTTGGATGAGAAAATGTTAAATCATCTTTGTATCCACTAATTTTCATTAATATTTGTATAAGATATTTTTTAGAGTGCTATGGAATTTTTACATATGTCATTAAAAATTTTCACGAATATAACTGGTTACTTCTCACTTCTTAATCCATTAGAGTAATAGATATTTTTGAGTTTTTTTTTTTGAAATGCTTTGACATCTTGAAAACTTAACTTAAAATTTTGTTGTTTTTTTTACAAAGAAATTAATTTTTTTTTCTTTTATCTATTTTGCATTTTTGATTTTTTTATACTTGACCAACCAACATGCACATCTTATGACTCTATAGATTAATATTGGCTTGGAATTAAATCTTTTCAAGTAATGTGGTCAATGACATTCTTATAATGGGGTCTACAGCCGGACGAGTTGGTGTCTTACGCCTTCTACGACTCACCTGACTTAATTGATAAGTGCCCTGCGAGTTCTGTGACTTACGAGGCTTAATAACTGGAATATTGATGATGGTAATGCTTCCCATTTGAGATTGACTTGCACATTTCTACACTTTAAAAAGACAATCTCATATTTTTTTTTGTTAAATTTAATTTATTCATTTTGTATTCGATAGTGTTAATCATGAACTGATTGCCTTCTAAGATGATTTGGTTATCTATCGAGTATATATATATATATATTTTTAACATCTCATTTTGTCCCTTTTTTTGCATTATCATTTTTCATCATTTTTTTTGTATTTTTTGTAAATAAGATATGCTATCCATATGACTAATTTTGAAAATTTGCCAAAACGTATGTAAGTTTTAATTTTTTTAAAAAAAATCCTTTTATTTAAAAATAACAACTCCATTTTTATAAAAAATACATATAAAATGTGGAGGGAGGGAGGGTAAAATGACATACTTTGCTAACTATCCTCCAGGGTCCCATACCTTGTTTGCAGTCATGCCTGATTTGATGTTAGAAACTCGAATGCCTTCTCTTGATTGGAGCAATAATTGTCTCAGTCTCCCATGATAAAATAACTTTTTTTGCTTTTCTTTTTTAGCCCTTGTCTCTTATTATTTAACTTCATCTTTTTTCTTCGAATGCTATCATCTTGATATTTATGCTGCATAGCTTTCCATTTGGCAGATATTGCCCCCATTTTTGTAACATTTTTTAGTATATTGATAACTCCTCCTAGTTTTGAAACCTTCTTTAATATATTGGTAGTTGCCCTCAATTTTGTAACTTTTTTTGATAAATTGATAACTGCCTGTAGTATATTGGAACCTTGCAAAAATGTGGTCTCCATGCTGATTGAAAGCATTATTTGCGATGATGATAAAGCCTTATTTTGAAGAGTAATTAGATTTTTGAATAAGTACCCTGCGCCTTTTGCGACCTTATGAGCCAACTTATCCGATGTCTGAGTGATAAAGCTCCCTGCGCTTTCTGCGGCTAGCCTTGTTTTCCTTTAAAAAATAGCAAGAATATCTCATGGCTTAATATGCAATGTTAGAAGTGTTAATGGACCGAGTCGGACAAGTTGGAACATAATCCTCATCATAGCATATTTAAAGTATCTTAATCCTAATTTGTTTATTAATTCATTAAAAATCTAAGTCTGAACAATTTAAAATTCATTTTCTAGTAGACGGTATTTTCGTAGGGAGAGGCGAGATGATGTTTCGGCGCGGAGAGAACGAAAATAAGATAGTAATGAGAAAATAGAAGCAAAACAATAATGAGCAAATCAAAAATAGGTGGTGGGAGGAAGACTTAGCGGGAGAAAATAACTAAGGAGTATATATATATATATATTTCTGAATCAGTTTATTTAATTAAATGATTGAATGAGTTTGTTAATTGTAATCCATTTATTCAAAAATTTCAACTTAAACCCATTTATAAATGGGTTAAATGAGCGAATCGATAGGTTAACTATGACCATTAACACCCATATGTAATACAAATTGATATAGTTATAAATACATACATAAAAAAGTAAAAATTCTGTTGAAAAATTAGCATCTTTTTTTTTTTTGCATTTTAAGCCTTCGAACTTTATAAATTTGTATTTTAAACCCTCAAAGTCTAGCTATTTGCATTTTTAAACTTCAAAAACTTGGTTCCTTTAAATTTTAAACTTTGACACAGAATATTGTTAAAAATTTCCGTTAATCCGTGTGAAATGACATAAATGGGTTAACTATGACCATTAACACCCATATGTAATACAAATTGATATAGTTATAAATACATACATAAAAAAAGTAAAAAATTTGTTGGCAAATTAGCATTTTTTTTTGCATTTTAAGCCTTTTAACTTTATAAATTTGTATTTTAAACCCTCAAAGTCTAGCTATTTGCATTTTTAAACTTCGAAAACTTGGTTCCTTTAAATTTTAAACTTTGACACAGAATATTGTTAAAAATTGTCGTTAATCCATGTGAAATGACATAAATACCTTTTAATATTTTTAAAAAAGAAAATTCATTGCATTTTAAACTCGACTATTATGCTTTCTCCATTTTATTCTTGGAGGCTCCAATAGCATATTCATCTTTAATATAAATTTGAATTTTTTAAAAATATTGAAGGGTATTTGCAACATTTCAAACTAGTTAGCAACATTTTAAAACACCATTATGGATAAGGATTTGCAAAGAAACTAACATCTTCAGAGTTTAAAATGTAAATAGGTAAATTTTAAAGTTTAAAATACAAATATGCAAAGTTAGAAAATTTAAAAATACAAAAACCCCTAAATCAAAGTTCAGCTAAAGGGTAAGTGTTCTTTGGGCAAAGAGCAACTAATTATTTGAGTGCGATATGGTTAAATATTGCACATACAAGATTCTTGAAATTTCTTTAAAATATTGGTGTATTTTTGAACTCTAAAATTTACCTAGACTTCTCATATGTTATCGATATCTATATAAATAGAAATGCTATTATAAAACTCCTCTTCTACCTAACTTCATTTTTATATCTTAATAATTGATGTAAAATTCCCTCTATTATTGTATTTAATATTTTTATATTATCATAAAAAAATTTATTTGTCTAATATCATGTCTATGACCGCTATTTACAAATGTATAAAATTAATGTAATAAAATAGTGTAATATTAAATATTAATTTTGAAGTAATATTTTCAATATCTAAATCATTTAAAATGTCAATATTATGTAGATAAATGATTATATAAAGTATTATTATATTCTAATATATATGTGAATAGAACTAAACTTGTTCTAATTTATATATAAAGATATTTATTTTTAAGCAAATATGCCTCATGCACATATTCGATTTGGATGAAACTTGATTTTTTAGCAAAAATAAATAATATTAAATATAATAAAGGAATTAAAATTTGCATCAATAATCAATTAAAAAATAAGAGAGTTGCATCGAACTTGCTTTTGTGTATTATGTAGAAGATGACCCTATTTTTTTTTATGGAAGACCCTAATTTCCCTCTAATACCACATGTAAGACTATTGATATTAGGGACCTAACTCACGTGAAGGCCTTCCTATGAGGAAAAAAAAGGAACTAGATCATTGTGGTAATTTGACAGTGTGAGTATATTTATTTAAAAATGTGAGTATGTTTGATTTTTTGATAAAATTTATCTTAAATGTTCATAAAATCTTAATCTATTCCATTCATTTGGTGGACCAATTGCTAAAATATATGTGAATATATTTTTTCATTATTTGACATTTTATAAAAATATTTGGCGTAATTTGTAAATATATCAACATAGTTTGATGCTAATTGTAGATACACCCACGTAGTTTCATGAAATGCATATTACCCCCACATAGTTTCACCAAAATTGCACATTACTCTCACACCGTTATCTACTGTTAATATCTTGCGTTATATTTTAAAAAATGACGAAAATGCCCTCATCCATAGTTTCACGAATTGTATATCACCCCATATAGTTTTACCAAAATGACATATTACTCCTATGAAACTATGTATACCAACGAGCTCATTTTCGTCATTTTTAAAAATATAATGTCGGATATTAATAGCAGGTAATGGCGTGAGGGTAATATGCAATTTCGGTGAAACTATATGAGAGTAATATGCATTTCGTGAAACTACGTGAGTATATCTGCAATTAGCGTCAAACTATGTAGGTATATATGCAAATTACCCTTATTAGTGTAGAAAATATTATTTTTTACTAAAATTTCATTATATTTGGTAAAGTTAGAAAATATATTTTATATAAGAAATTATGTTATACTATTTAAAGTTCATATAAATAAGGTACTATCAAAGATAACAATTTCATTATTTATTTCTGAATTTTTTAAAATTTAATAATATTTTTTATTTTTCGAATATAATTAGAATCTAACCGCATCTAACTGTATCCAACATCATCTAACCATATCTAATTGGATCTAACAAATTTAACTTTTAATATTAATAAGTTAATCCTAATTTAACACATGTAATATGATTCTAGGTTTTTATAAAGTCATTTATTTATTAATTACAGAAATTAAAACTCAGATAATAGAATTTAATGAAGTTACCTGAATCGAACCATATCTAACCGGATCTAACAACATCTAATCGTATCTGATTGCATCTAATCGAATCTAACTTTCGATATTAATAAGTTAATTTTAATTTAACATCTATAATATGATACTAGGCTCCTTATAAGGTTATTTATACCTTAACTACAGAAATTAAAACCCAGGATTTAATAAACCACTTAAGTCTAACAATATCTAACCACATATCTAGCCGCCACTACCGTCACAGCTGACTCAAACCCACTTACCGCCAGCTGCTGGATTGTCAATCAAAACTGGCCGATGACTCGCCGCTGGTTTCCTAACTCCAGTTCCTAACTCGCCAGACCAGATTTATTCTCAAATCGCAGGAATTTGAAAAACAATTGTCGTTGTGGGTCTTCTTCTTCAATGTCGATCATTGCCACCTACCGCCGCTCAAACCCACCAGCTTCATTGCTGCAATGGAACGTCATTAGCAGCAGCAGCTCATCGACGACAGCAGCAAATCGTCGGCAACAACATCGAATCGTCAGTAACATCATCTTGTCGGCAACAACATCAAATCGGCAGCAGCAGCAAATCGTCGGCAATGTTAGGTCGTCGGCATAAGAGAAAAAAGGAAATGTGGGTGAAGCTGCCGATTGATGCCCCTTCACAAATTTTTAATTCCAAAAATGCCCTTTTTAATTCCGACCGTTCGAGAGAAATTTGATGGCTAGAGATGGGGTTCTCATGAGAAAGTTGCGGGAACGTGTTCCCATGAGTTGCGTCCTGATATTAATATGCATTTATCCTTCGAGAGCCAACCCATAGGAAGCGCTTCTCGCGTTTTTCTCATGGGAAGCTCATCTCTAGCCATCAATTTCTTTTGAAC
>JAXCLR010000001.1:72296083-72310042 GCA_035584095.1 Annona squamosa
ATTGAGATTTTGTATATATATAATACAAATTTTATCAAAAAATAAAACATACTCACGTTTTTAAGTTATTATACTCTTGCTGTAAAATGACCAAAATGCCCAGCTTCCTTTTTTTATCCCAAGGGAAGCACTTCCCATGGTTGGGCCTCGCGCCAAAAATTCTATCGAACGGCTCTTGTTATCTCTGCACGATCTGATGGTGTATAGCAAGCGGACGCAGAACTTGACCACTCAGCCCGGACGCGGACGCAACTGATCTGGCTCTCTACGTATAAAGGGGGTGTTTGTTCAACACTAAAATTTTTTTAATTTAAAACTTTGTACTTTATATAACTATTATATTTTTTAATTATTTTTTTATATTTTTCTGTATAATTATCATATTTTTAATCATTTTTATTTAACTACATATACAACTAACTTATCTATATTCTCCTTATCATATCCCTATCATTTTACATTTTTTCATTTCAAAAGCTTTTAAAATAAAAATTTTTTATCTAAAAGTTTTATCGTAGATAACAATACATAATATTAGAATAGTCAACATCAATTAAATTGTGGCTAAAGTTTATATTAAAACTAATGAATTTGAACCAATGTAATTAAACTGGACTGGATATCAAACGTGGATAGCAATCAAAATAGTTCAACTCTTTTACGGTTTTTATTTTTTGAAAAAATGAAAATAAATATAAAAATAAGTTTAAATTTTTAACGGTGGAATCTGAATTCATGGATTTCTTTTGCGATTGAGATAACTTTTAAGGTTTTTTAATCCTATTAAACACGTTTAATGAATTTGAATAAAAATACCTCTTCCTTTGTGCTTGAAGAATAAAGCAACAAAACTCGTCACATGGGGCTATTTGACGATGAAATTAAAACTTCCACCTATTGGTTTGAAAATCAATTAAAATCACAACCGCCTTATTTGAGTATTTGAGGCTGGCTAGCTACATGTCCCAGCCATTTCACGTTAATTGCATCCAGCTCATGAGAAACTTGCTTCTTTAGATTGGAGAGACACCAAATTAAGTGAAATTCTCATTTTCTCACATGGCCCAATTTCAAAAAAAGCACAGAAAATATCCAAGATCATCAACTGCTGAACTCCAAAACTTAATTTCTACAAATGGAATTAGCTACATGTCGCACACCACAACGATAACATACATGATAGAAATAGTATGAAGTCAGCGGCCTCCCGACAGAACCCATGCTTGGACTGAAGAAAGATTCAATTGATGAACGTTTGCTGGCAAATGGCTGCGAATAAAATCATCGGGCGATGATTCCGGCATTCGCGCATCAAATTGCAAGTACTGAAGGACTTGCCCCATGTTGGGTCTTGCTGCTGCATGTTGGTGTGAGCAGAGCAACCCAAGCTTCAGAGCCAATTCCATCTCCAACTCAGCAACATCGCTTCCCAGTTTTGGATCTGCTGCGTCCAAGATTGCACCCCTTCTCCAGCACTCCAAAACCCAATCCACCAATATACACTCCTCCGCCGATGCATGCCTCTCTAGCGGCTTCCGCCCACAAGCTACCTCCAGCATAAAAACACCAAAAGCAAACACATCCGTGCTCTTGCTGGCTTTGCCTGTTGTGTGCAGCTCCGGTGCGAGATAGCCAAATGTTCCCGCCACATGAGTGACATATGGAGCACATCCATGGCCATACGATCTTGCCAGCCCAAAATCACCCAACCTTCCATTCATCTCACGGTCCAACAAAACATTGCTGGCCTTGATGTCTCGATGAATGACCACCTTCTCGCACTGTTCATGCAAATAGAGGAGCCCACAGGCTACTCCTTTGATGATTCCGTACCTCTGGCTCCATCCAAGACGCATGGCGGGCTCGCCAAAGAGGAATTTATCAAGACTCCCATTTGGCATGAGCTCATAGACCAGCAAGAGCTCCCCTTTGCGGCGGCAGTAGCCCAGGAGCTTCATCAAATGTCGATGCCTGAGTCTGCCAAGGCTCGCGATTTCAGCTACGAACTCTGTCATTCCTTGGCGAGATCCATCGGATACTTTTTTCACTGCGACTTCGGTTTTGGAATTTGGCAGGATGCCTCGGTACACTTTGCCAAAGCCTCCAGCTCCAAGCAGGTCTTTCGCCGAGAAGTCCCGCGTGGCGGCTTTCAGTTCTTTGTAGGAAAACCTGCAGGGTCCATGATCGCGCTCCCAATCTTCAATAACAAGTTTGGGGGATTTCATCTTGCTTCTAATGATGACATAAATGACCAAGATGGAAAGCAACGCAAAAGTCACTCCCATCAAGGGCAACCAAATTATGAGAACTTTCGAATCATGCATGATCGAGTCCGAACGTCGATCTGCTGTCCTCCAAGGAAGTGGTGGGAGTTTGGAGATGTCAACGGCTCGTGCTTTTCCATTCATTTTGAAGTTCCATCCAAGGACGTAGTGAGATGAAGCGATGGCGCCCTCTGCCGAAGAAGAAAACCCCACGTACATGGAACTGAGTATGATGGGGGAGAGATCGAGGTCCAAGGACAACAGAGAACGACTTGGCCTCGGGACATCAATTGGGTGCAACGTGAGGTTGAGTTGCTTCCCCTGCTCATCGTATTCCAGCCATATCTGCATGGGATGGCCACTTCCGAGCCTCAGCTTCTTGAACCGGCCGCCATCCCCATCCGAATAGTAACCGGCAGAGGCGGATTTGAGAACGATCCCAGAGCGGTTGGAATCAATCTCCTCAACTTTCTTGCTCTGTGAGGCGTCCAGCTCAACCGCAAACACATGATTCTCTGTGGGAGAAATGGTGAATTTATCCCGATCAGGAGAAACGACGAAGGCCATGCCATGAGTAGTCAAGTCGTGGGTGGGAGCGTCTGCGGTTGAGGCAATTGCAAAGACGAAACAGGTCGAGAAGGAGGAAACATCGCCGGTTGTGGTGTTCTTAAAGGCCAAGGGAAGAGGGTAGAATGCATGAGCGGCCGGGAAAACAGTGCCGTTTGTGAGCTTGAAAAGCGCCGAGGATGGTGGGGCTGATGCGTTTGTTGCAGCGTCCACGCTGAGGAGGCCATTGAAGCTGAAATCATCGATCCGACAGGTACTAGTGGCAAAGTGGGCGAGGAGGAAGGAGACGAGCAAAAGCTTGGAAAACATAGCTTACTGAGTTACAGGGGGAGTGAGAATGAATCGGAAGGCCAACACGAGTGGTCTTAAAGGCTTCGTTTGGCCGGGCCCTGGCGGCTGATTTCGCTTTTTTCGCAACCTAACTGTAGGGATGGTGGTACGGTTTTTTGACTCTCCGCGTCCACTGGGGCCCATATATTAATCTCTCTTATGATCGTGTGGTCCAAAAAAATTGTTGCTTAACTGCTTATTCTCATAATAATTACGTATAACTTCTCTAATACCGCTAATATTTAACCCCTAATTTCTTATATGGATATACGGTCATCGACAACCTAACTTGCTGTTATTGCATGTGTAAATTACAATTTTGCCCTATGGGATTGCAAGTGCACGATTATAGGTGCATTGCCAGAGCACCATTTGTTTGGTGTTTCATCTTCTGCATAGGACGGCTACCATGGCTACAGTCTATGACTTCTACAAATTGCGTGCTATCTATCTACAACAATCCACAACTGCAAAAACCTTGGCAGATTTGTTGTCTTTTTCATCAACTCTAGAAAACCCATCAGCCATGAAAAAATCGGCCCATTGCAATAGTAAACCATTAGTTTTGGCTGCTTATCTTCGACGTAAAAAACTCAGTCACTATGTAGAGAACTCATCAATCTAGCAGCAATTGAGATGGATGGGTATAACCACCTTATCCGATACTCCAAATACAAGATGAGATGGATTAGTATAAAAAATACCTGTATGGGATTTTTCTTCTCATCATGCATAAGAAATTAATCTATAGTCATTGATGAAAATCATAGTGGTGGACGAGTTATCATCATAATCGATAAAATGGAACATTCCTGCGTTGTAAGAAATCCAAAAATTTGGACCAAGGGGTGACATACACATAAATCAAATTCACATTTAATACAAACATTGCTTCATCTTCCTCAACACTAGTCGGTTAGTGGTTGACCCTAACGATGTATACCCCGTCCAAATATCCAAACAACAAAATTAATCCATTTAACTTTAATTGATGGAGTGTGATGATATGAGTATGTAAGGAATTAAGAGTAAAATGTTGTAGGTATTGAAGAAATTATAGAAATCTTGTGGAATATCTTCTAAATGAAATTAATAAAAAATGTTTTGTTATTATTCACCAATTTAATTAACTATAATAGTTACAGCTTTAAATAAAATGTATTTTAGTCGGCATCTAATGCTCAACCGAATGATATCCGTAGATGTTCAAGATGTTGGGTTAACTTTTTGTTGTTGTTGTTGTTGTTGTTCATCGGAAGATGTTGGGTTAACTTGTTTTCAGCTATCAATGCAAGAAAGAGGTGTTGATGTCAAAGCCATCCCGTGAGAAAACTCCCAACCTAGGGGCTCCGGTATGACATAGGGAATACTAAACTGTTCTCAATTTTGGTGGAAAAATTGATGGAATCCAACCTTGGGCCTCCTGTAAGACATAGGTAGTACCAAACTGTTTTCAATTTAGGTAGGAAAATTGGTTAAAATATTGTTGCTGTTTGTTTTAGTTGAAAAAATGTCATCATCAATAAGAAAAACTTTTCTAACCAGCGAAAGCATGGCAATAAAAAAAAGAAATTTTTATTTTTTTATAAAGTAACATCATAAGCAAGAGAATTTTACGTTGCATATAAATTTATCTTGCTAATAAGAGTTTTAAAAACAAACTTCGCTGTAGTGATTATTATTCACCAAATTAGCCAACTGTACAGGAATTTTCGAATCCCCTTTTGTAGTTTGTGCTAAATATACTAGAACAATATTTGTGCTAAATTTTTTAGAACTATATCTTCATTATATAAAGGAAAAATCCTTTTTACACCCGCAACATTTGTCAATAATTCATATTATACATACTATGCTTTTAAAATTCTTTTTATATCTATAACATTCTATCTTAAATTCTTATTATACTCGTGCAATTATAACAATTGTTAGCTATCCCATTCAAAAAACCTATTTCGCTCATCCACAATTTAATTGAAACGATTCAACTATAATATAACTCAATTAATGTTGGTTAACTATTAAATTGTGATATCTAAGTAATTAAAATATTATATTAAGGCTAAATCGTTTCAATTAGGAAAAATTTAAAGGAGTAAAAGTTGTCTTGTTTACATGATTATGATGAGGGGTGATCCTCTTAGGCTAGTACTTAGGCTAGTAAATCGTATTTTTCAATTTTAATTTTTTTATAAACATAGTCATTTAAGTGCATTTAATCTATAATTCATATTTTACTAATTTTTGATATTTGTATATTTTATATTTTGCAATACAAGGCCATTATGATCATTTTCTACTTTGAAAAATGACCATAACACTCCTATGTTTTAAAAGTAAAGATATATAAATATTCAAAATTTAGTAAAACCTAAATTATAGGTTATCTAAATGAATGTGTTTACAAAAAATAAAAATACGACATACAGTGGAATGCGATTGGGGCCCAACTGTGGTTTGCCACACCCGTTCACTTCTAAAGTATGATAGAAATTTATAGTAAAATATTATAGATATAAGACAAAAATTTAAGACCTTATAGGTATATTAAAAATTAAGAGCAAATATTATGATATAAGAATAATTTTCTCTTATATAATTTTAGAGTAATGATTAGGGGTGGGAATCGGGATGGGTTTACCCATGACCCGTCCCGCCCTGACCCTATTTTATACCGGGGCAGGTCGGGATTATGTACCCGGCAGGGCGAGTCGATGGTATAATTTTTTTTACAAAACGCGGGTCGCGGCGGACCTACCGGATCCCGACCCGCTTATACCTGTCGACCCTACTACCCCCGAGAAACGTGAGAAACTTGCACTTCAAATTTTCTTCCAAAACAGGAACAACGTACTGCTTCCCGTCTCTCTCCTGCACGGCAGCACCGTCTGGCATCTCCCTCGCCGTCACCAGCAGATTAGATCAATAGATTGCACCGTTTCTCGCCGAGCAGATTGCACATCATCTCCGGCATCCCTGCCTTCCTCTCTGCAGCTGATTCCCGTCTCCCGTCATCGTCTCCCACATCATCTCCGGCGTCTGGCGTCCCTGCCTTCCTCTCCCTTTCCGGCAGATCTGGGCCTTCTTCTCCTTGTCTGGTAGAAGCTGTCTTGTCCAAAGTTGCCGTCCGGCTGTCCCTCCCTTTCTCTCCCTATCTGGTAGAAGCCATCGCATCCGGAGCCGCCGTCCAAATCTACGCCTCCAGACGATCGACATGGAATTAGATTAATTGAAAGACAGCTTATCCTGATACAAACGTGATGTCAAGTTCGCGATTTCGAGCAAATGAGATCTTTTGGAAAATAGACACCGATCCTTTTGAAAATGATCCCAGACTCGTATCAGCAAGCTATTGAAAAAGAAAAGAAAAGCCATAATTTTTTCTAGCAGTAGACTCAATATACTAAAGGTGTGTTTGAATAATTGTAAAATTTTTGGATGAAAAATTTTTACCACAATTTTTGGATGACTAATTGTAAAATTTTTGGATGAAAAATTATTGAAGCATATAGTATTTAAATTCAATGTAGTTTTGTCTTTATACTTGATAGGTTCATAAATTTTTTGTAGTTTACTCGACCCATCGTCCCGAAACCGACCCGTTCCTAACCCAAATTTTGTCCTGAGACCTAGTAAAAAAAATAAGAGTCAAACTAGATTTTTAAAAGGTAAGGTTAGGGTTGAGCACACCCTGACCCGTCCCAACCCGCCCCGATTCCCACCCCTAGTAATGATCCCCCATTGCTCCAGACAAATATTCTTATAATCTCTTAGTTTGTAAGAAGCTACCAACTTTGAACAATTGAGCTTTTACTAAGATCTACTCATAGTTATTGTGCTTTAAATTTTTTATTAATAAAAATATTAAAATTAATTTGAATATTTGTTTCCAAACAAATATAAATAATTGCTTGTCTTATAGGATATTGCTCAAGTTTCTGAGCAAAAGTACTTTTTTTTTTATATAGAGGAGCAAAAGTACTTTAATTTGATACCTAAGAAATAGGTTAGAGGTGAACATGACTTGGGCATAACAAAAACATCATGATACATAAAATTATGATGATGTTGGATACATGTTCAGCACTTCAACAAATTGTGTTACATATCAAAAATGGAAAAATTTCATGATACAACTAGTCTCATGAAATCATGTTATACATGACTATATATTTTAAGCTAATATGACTCACTTAAGATATTGATTGAAATGATTTTTCAATATTATAATAAACAAATAATTATGAATGCAATAAGTGCATTGATTCTAACCTAATTATCAAGATGAGCTCTAAATGCGAAATCTTTAGCTTTTATTAATCCTGCTTTATATGTCATGTTAAGTTTCTTAATCTTTAAATTTTGACGTTTGGATTAATAAAAATAAAGTAAATTTTTTTTATATCTACAACAATTTACCCATAATTCTTTTTTTTTAAATTAAAATTTTTCATAATTCATTACTACTTTGTTAAAAAAATTTCTCCTATACTTATAACATTATATTCCAAATTCCTATCGTACTTATGTTGACAAAACAACAATTAACTGCTTCATTGAAACACAATTTTATTTTTTTAAAACTTTTTAATTGAAATAATTCGACCTTAGCATAACTCTATTGATGTTAGTAAATTATTAATTTGTGAGTACAAATGACTCAAGTACCAAGGGTCAAATTATTTCAATTAGAAAAAAATTTAAATGACAAAATGGACTTTTTCAATAGTGTCGACAATGACTATTTTGGCCGCAGGAGTATAATTTGTGAAACGTTTACCATATATTAGAAATGAAAGATAAATATCATAAGCAGAAGAGAATTTTTTTTCTTAAAAATGATTACTTTGGTTGGCCACAATAACACAATTTGCACTGCTAATCCACTTTCATATGTATGCTGCACTACGAAGACGAAACTATTGTTTTTACACTCGTGGTGCATATCCAACTCAAACGAACACGAGGACTAATTAGCTCTCCCCAAGCCAACCTCGGCCGCAGCGAACTATCCAGTTGTGAACACGAGCGTAAAACCAGACTGGATTAATACGCTATAATCCTACAATCAAATAGAGAGATTTGATTTAAGGCACTCGCACTTCATCCAAATGTCCTTTTAATTGTCTAACGTTGCATACATGGTCAACAATTGCGCCTACACTTTAAGAATGAAGGGTTTCGCTTCAATGACTTGTCAGATGAGGACATCTTGTTAATCGAATCACAAACGTCCACTTCTGATGCATTTTAAATCAATTTTTTATACTAAGAAACCAAACACATAAACATCGAATCTACTATTATATATTTAAATCCATTTTAAACGAGTCAAGCACTAAACAAAGCCATCGAACGTATGGATGAGGGTCCCTTTCGATTGAAAGAGAGGCAAAACACACACACACACTTTACTTCTTCTTGCTGCAAAGCTTTCGATGTGATACACTATTTTAGTAATTATCTTACTTTTTATTATTATTATCTCTTCGTTATAATCGTTTTCGCATATTTTTATTCGTAGATTTTTTTAATAAAACTTTAATCCAAGTGGACCCTGGAAGTAAAATTTTAAAGTGGTTTTTTTTTAAAGAAAAATTATAAAATTTATTTATATCTCTATATAATTAGTACACCTCGTATAAATGGCGCATATCTTGAAAAGTATGTTCATAAATAATTTCTTATGCCCATTGATTATTATACAAAAAAAAAAAAAAAAAAAAAAAAAAAGCGTTTCTTTTGAAATCTGTCTCAATGTCAATGAGCAGGCCTGTTTTTTGAAGTTGGAATTCCGCAGCTGAAGCAACACCTGCGTTAGTCGATCGCTCAAGCAGCAAAATTCTCGGCAAGCCCTGTTAGGCATCTACAGACTGAACAAAACCGGATAGTCATAGTAGTAGCAGCAGTGGTTATAAAAGCTTTTTTTGAGAAGAAGAGGAATACCAAATTGTTTTTAATTTTTATAAATTCACAGTAGATGTCTTCCTAATAGGCAGGCTGAGAAATTCGCCTTATGTATATGTAAATTGGATGCAGTATTTGAGCCCAAGCTCGCAACGCGTCCTTGTGATTTCACACTAGCTAGTTGCATCAGCCTCATTGTTCTGAGAACCGTTAGTCTAACTTGCATCTTAGCGTGGAGAACAACAAAAATTAAATTCTCATTTTCTCATCTGACACAATTTTGATACAAGCACATAAAAGCAACCAATATCAACCACTGAATTCCCATCTCTTTTCACACGATTAACATGGGATACAAGTGGCATCAGCTGCATACCAAACGACAGTGATTGCATAAAGGAATTGTATGAAATCAGCGGCCTCCTGACAGAACCGATGCTTGGACTGACGAAAGATTCAATACAATTTGATCATCTTTGGGATCAGTTCCATCTTCTGCAGTTAAATGGCTGAGAATGAAGTCGTCCGGCGACAATTCGGGCATTGGTGTATCAAATTCCAAGTACCGCAGGACTTGCCGCATGTTGGGTCTTGCTGCTGCGTGTTGGTGCGAACAGAGCAAGCCAAGCTTCATAGCCGTTTCCATCTCCAACTCAACACCGTCGGTTTCCATTTTTGGGTCTGCTGCCTCCAAGATCGAACCCCTTCTCCAGCACTCCAAAACCCAATCCACCAATATACACTCCTCCGGCGATGCGTGCCCCAAAATCGGCTTCCTCCCACAAGTCACCTCGAGCATGAAAACGCCAAAAGCAAACACATCACTGCTCTTGGTGGCCTTGCCTGTTGTGTTTATCTCCGGTGCAAGATAGCCAAACGTTCCTGCTATATGGGTGATATGTGGAGTAGATCCATGACCATACGATCTCGCTAGTCCAAAATCACCCAATCTTCCATTCATCTCTCGGTCCAACAAAACATTGCTGGCTTTGATGTCTCGATGAATGACCACCTTCTCCCACTGTTCATGCAGATATAGAAGTCCGCAAGCCACTCCTTTGATGATTCGATATCTCTGGCTCCAAGCAAGACTTATCGCGGGCTCGCCAAAGAGGAATTTATCAAGACTCCCATTTGGCATGAGTTCATAGACCAGCAAGAGCTCGCCTTTGCGACGGCAGTAGCCCAGGAGCTGGACCAAATTCCGGTGCCTGAGCCTGCCAAGGCTCTCGATTTCAGCTATGAATTCTTTCATGCCTTGGCGAGATCCGGGGGATACCCTTTTCACAGCGACTTGGGTTTTGGATTTGGGGAGGATGCCCCGGTATACGTTTCCAAAGCCTCCAGCCCCAAGGAGGTCTTTCGCGGAGAAGCCCCGCGTGGCGGCTTTCAGATCTTTGTAGGAAAACCTGCAGGGCCCATATTCAGGCTCCCAATCTTCAACAACCAACTGGGGGGATTTCTTCTTCCTTCTAATAATGGCAGCAACGACCAATATGGAAACCAACAAGAAAGTCGCTCCAATTGCAGGCAACCCAATTATCAAAACTTTGGAATATTTGTTGGTCTTACTCCAAGGAAGTGGAGGGAGCTTGGAGATGTCAATGGCTTGCGCTTTTCCGTTCATTTTGAAGCTCCATCCAAGGACGCAGTGGGACGAAGCCATGGTCCTCGCCGAAGATGAAAACCCGACGTACATGGAAGTGAGGATGATAGGCGACAGATCGAGGTCCAACGTCAACAGAGAACGATTTGGCCGCGGAACATCAATTGGGTGCAATGTGAGGTTGAGTTGCTTCCCTTGGCCATCATATTCCAGCCAGACCTGCATGGGGCGGCCGCTTCCCAGCCTCAGCTTGTTGAACCCACCATCCCTATCTGAATAGTAACCGGCAGAGGCGGATTTGACCTGGATCCCAGAACTGTTGGAATCAATCTCCCTTGCTTCTTTGCTCTGTAAGGCGTCCAGCTCCACAGCAAACACATGATTCGCCGTGTCGTTGTCGACATGGGTGGAATTGAAGAGCCCCAAACGTTGGGAAGGTAGGCCTGCGAGTCTGTCCCGTGGAGAAATGACGAAGGCCAGGCCGTGGGGACTCAAGCCCGTGGAAGCGTCGGGTGAAATTGCAAAAACGAAACTTGTTGAGAAGGAGGAAACATCACCCGCTGTGCTGTTCTTAAATTCCAAAGAAAGAGGGTAGAATGCATGAGCGGCCTGCAAAGATGTACCGTTTGCGAGCTTGAAACTGCCCTGAGATGGTGGGGTCGATGCATTTGTTGCAACGTCGACGTTAAGGAGGCCGTCGAATCTGAAATCTGCGATCTGAGCAGCAGCAGTTGCAATGTGGGGGAGGAAGAAGAGAAGGAAAAGGTTGGAAAACATAGCTTCCAATTCGAGCGAATGAATAATTTGGACTTTGGAGGTGTAGACGATGGAAAAGACGAACATCGACGACCAAGACCAGCCTTTTTTGGGCAATTGCATAGAAACCACGACGCTCATTCGTCCTCGCTTCATCGTCACAAACGCGTTGCGCGTTTTTTGACTCTCTCCATGTAATGGGCCCCATATCATGTTCCATTCCAATACGTCTATCGGTAGCTGGTAATGTCTTTAATGCACTAAAATTAATACAGACTTTATCATGTAGCCCATTAAGCATTTTTTTATTGCTAAACTATTTACTTTTAACTTAATTTTTTTTATTATATATTCACCAATTTAACTAACTGCATCGTAACTTAGAAATAGCCCGTGCGCTGAATTTAAAATAGTTATTGATCCAAATAAATTTAATTTAGTCAGCAATAATTTGCAAGGCATAAGTTGGAAGAATGATTCCATGATGATGGATTGCTCATGAAGAATAAGAATGAATGGAGAAAAATATAAGGAAAAAACAAATGCAAAAAAGCGAAAAAGAAAGAGAGAAAATTGTGTAAAGTAATCAAAGAAAAATGATTAAAGTAAACTGAACATACAAAAGTGAATAATAAGATATGCTAATGCCATGATTAGAAATGATAAAAGAATGAAATAATGATTCGAAAATCTATTTTTAAGGGAATCATATCGTAGTTTTACTGCTACAACCTTCCTAGCTGTTTGGAAGAAGGCCTAAACCAGATGAATAAATGAAATAAGAATTAATAATATGTACTGTAAATTGTAAAATATTGAAAAATACTACTAAATATTTAAGTGACTGGTCAAAATTCATGTAAAATATCCCATGTAGCAAGAGTTGACACTTTGACTAACTAAGCTAAATAGTTAATAATGAGTTTTGCTCAATTATTACTTATAGAAGCTATAGGTTATATTTTTATTTTTATTTTGGAATGTTATTTTAGCAACCCGTATAGCTAGGTTGGTATACAGGTAGTCCAGTAGTCTTAGAAGTTTAGTGTTCGAGCAGAGGGTTCTGCAGAAAAAATAATTATTTTTGTACTTTTACCTCTTTGAGCATGCGGGCCTCACGAGATAAGATACGATGAGATAAGAACTCTCCTAGATAAGATTTAATTTAATTAGAATTTAAGTTAAGGGTGTATTTGGGAATAAATAAAATTTTTGATGAAACATTTTGAATAATAGAAGTTGTCAAATGATGTGATATAATAGAAATAATGATAAGAAGTAAAACGGATAAAATTAAAAGAGATAAATTTGTTATGTGGATAGTTGCGTAAAAATAATTGAAAACTACGATAGTTGTATAGGAATGTGTAAAAAAATGATTAAAAGATATGATAGTTGTGAAGAATGAAAAATTTTAAATTGAAAAATTTTAACTTAATATTTTACACCCATTGCCTAATACAACTTCAAAAAGTTTTATATTTTATTTCCTATCTTAGCTGCAGGAGTCTTTATTTGGAAATTGATTTTAACTCCGTAGTTATGTATTTCATGATGGCATTAAGCATATATATTGACTGTTATAATTTTTAGGCTTTGGAATTAACGTGTTTGGCATGATTTATTTCATGAGACAAATTTTTGCAAAAGAAAATGTTCAAATTCGATACGTAGGATGTACGTGCAGTTATTATATATATTTAATGCGCTTTTTATATAAATGCACAGGAGATATAAAAATATGTATAAAATCATGTATACGTTATGGACTAACGATACGGTAAGGGTGCATCCATTTTTTAAAAAATTTACGTAGTTATGTGCGGTTGAGAATTCATCAGACGTTGGAGTACAGATGCTTCGAATTTTGGTTTCACAAAATTCCAATAAAAGCAGCGACCACGTTTGGTTGCTTTTGTGAAGTTTCCTTTTTCCAACCGTTGAAACTGACGCGCGGAAGCGGGATCGCGATGTAATGCATCCGGGTGCACTAACGTTGAATGCACCCAGGTGCATTAAACTTATTTTAACTTATTTTTTATTTAGTTAAATTTTTTTTATACAAGTATTAATTTATATATATTTAACATGTATATTAATTTTTATTATTTTTGAGGTATTTTAGATATTTATTTTTTATTTTTGAAAATCAGTCGTATTTTAGGTAATCTAAAATACCCCAAAAATAAAAATCTAAAATACTCCAAAAATGGTAAAAATTCATACACATGTTAAATATACTTAGATTAACACTTGAATAAAAAAAATTAAAAAAAATTAAAAAATGGATTAATGCAACCTAGTGCACTATCTTGGCCCATAGAAGCACTTGTGATGAGAACTTGTTTTTCTTAAGGTAAAAACGACGGAGCACAATTCAGTGCACCCGGGTGCACTGCACCTATTTTTTTTTTTTTTAAATTTTTTTCATGAAGCTGTTAATATAGATTTATTTAACATATGTATCAATTTTTACTATTTTTAGAGATTTTTAGATATTTTTTTTAGATTTTTTAAAATCAGTGGCAT
>JAXCLR010000001.1:72310142-72323524 GCA_035584095.1 Annona squamosa
TAAAAATTGATACATATGTTAAATAAACCTAGATTAACCATTGTATACAAAAATTTTCAAAAAAAAAATAAAAAAAAATAGGTGCAGTGCACCCAGGTGCGTTGAGGCTAAGTGCACCCAGGTGCACTGAATTACGCTCCAAAAACGACACTTTAATAATGACCAGAGCTATTTTCAAATTTTTGATCTAGCAATAACGTTAGCTGGTAGAGACCAGGCAAAGCCCATTCACGGTGAGAGCAGTGATAACGTGGGGTGTTGTGGAATGTGGACCGTCTAAATTATTTTGTTGTAAATTAGGCAATTTAATTCCGATTTATATGGTTATTTAATCAATTGCTATGTTTTTTATGCTTTTGGACTCAATGGAAGAGTTTGATTTTGCATTTGAGGTCTAATTTTTAAATATTAAATTAAATGATTATTTTATCATTTAATGAAGTTTTAATTTGGGTCATAATCCATTTTTAAATAATTTTCTACTTGCTAATCATGTTGAGACTAACACATTTATTTTTACAAGTGTATAAAATCAAGTAAAACACTAGAGATTGGCTTGCTTGAAGATTTTTCAACAAAAATTATTTTATCTGATTAGAAAATTATTTAGAGGCATGTATTTTAAATAGTGAACACATATTTACTTTTTTGTGTCTAGGATGTAATTGGGAACATGATTAGTGAAAGTGAAATTTTGAATTTTTCATAAATTAACATGGTAATTAATTTGGTCATCAATGTGTAATCGATCTTAACAAATTGCATTAACTACACGACTTGGTATCACTTGTTAAGACCGGTATATTATATAAATGATAAAATTTATATTGAAAAGATAAAAATTATATTAAAAATTAAAAAAATTAAATGGGAAAAGATATCCTATACAAATCTAATTTAAAACCTCTTAAATTCTTAGAAACAATCAAAGTAAGAAAAAAGTAATATGAATTATAATTAACATAGAATAATAATTAGAAATAAATTAAGGGTATATTTGGATATTATAAAAAATTTTCAATTTAGAATTTTTTACTCTTCATAGTTTTCTTATTTTTAATTATTTATTCACTTATTCTTTTGCAACTATTTTACCTTTTAATAATTTCTGCACCATTATTCATATAATTAATCTATTTATTTTAATTTTATTATCTTTACTTCTATCATATCATATTATTTTCTTCCAATTTAAAAATTATTACTTTAAAAATTTTTCATACACAAATTTTATAACTATCCAAACGCACACTGAATAAGCATAAAATATATATATATACATAGGCATATGAAAATAAAGCACTGCACGACTGGGTGTCTCGCGTCCACGCATTGCAAGTAGCAAGTGGCTGCCTGGTTATCAGGTCATCCTGAAATCCTGTCACGGGTGGCTTCGAGGCGGTCGTCCCGCGTAGAGAGGACGAGAGAGAGCGAGAGACAATGAATCAGGCACATGCCGCGACCAGCAGGCGGCCCTCGATCTCCATCAATTTATCGTCGTGCTTAGTTGCCCGAACCTGCCCTGCCCCCACCAATCCGTCAGACTCGCTTTCTTAATAATTTCTCTCTGCTCCTGACCTGCTCAGCCCGTTGGATCATTGGATGGGATGTGAGTAGCTTCAATGGGAAACTCTCGTTGGGAGCTCTTTCAAAAACTCTGATTTTTATTATTTTTTAAAAATCGAACCATACAATATATTTAAGATATACTTTCTACAGTTGACAGTAAAAAAATATAAAAATCAAGTGATATTGATGAATAAAAAAATAATGAAGAGTTTCAATGGTAAATACAGTTTTAGATATAAATGACACATATGATACGATTTGGGCAGTCTCAAACGTTATACACGTCTCTTGATTAGGCAAGCCTAAAAAGTCGTTTTATGTTTCCAAAATTATATTATGTTATTTTTATGTGATAAATTTATAATTTTTAGTAATTTAATATCATATTAACATTCAATTATTATGAATTTTATTATTAACAGTCAAAATAATATTTTAAACATATTGCATGAAAATCAACTACAAAAAAATGTAATTTTATATAATTTTTAGAAGACTTACCACGGTGTGAGTCAGCACTGAAGCTTCTCTCGGATGATGCAGCTGGGATAAGCATTTTCCATTCCATCCGAAAAGATTTTTCTCATTGTGTTATTTTTCCTTTTTTCCGTCGAGGTTATAATTCATGGGCCAATTGAATAAATTTTGCCGGTAGCAGCTGCAAATGAATAAGATTGAATCGTTCGATGTAGATTGATTATTTATTTTATCTAAGCAGAAATGTTTTCAAGGCTTTTTTGGTGACTGTAATAACACGGACCCGAAAATATTGACCCATGACTTTCCGATGCGGTCAGTTATTTTTTGCTGAGGTGGCATGTTGACATGTTGACCATCTGATGTGTCAATTTAATTGCTGACGTGGACTCCTGATAATTGACTTTAACTTGTTGACTGATTTATTCTCAATGACTAGTTATTTACAATTTAGCCCAGATGTGTATTTAAATCTAAATTAATAAATTGGATTTAACTAAATGAGATGTTGAGGAGGTGAGATGGTTAAAATCTTTGCTTGTGAATGTAAAGTTGTGGGTACAAATTGTGACTTGAAAGAAGTTAAATATATATTTTTATTTCGCCATTTGAGTGTAATTAGGACCCATAAAGAGATAATCATGAAGTTGAATTTTGAAATTATTTGATAAAGAAGTTGAAACTAACTCATCCAACAAGTGGATGATGTTATATAGGGAAGTTATAGAAACTTAATAAATAAGAAATTAGAGAAAAAGTTAATCTCACTTCTAAAAAAAATAAAGTGCGAGGGCAGGAGCTATAAACCGTGGTTAATCATGAAACTCGGGTTCACCTCAACCTTAACTCTAAACCTAACTCCAATCCTGATCTTATTTGTAAACTTCAACCTTCATTTCATTTTTGAAATTCGAGCTCGGATTGAGTTTCGGGTTGATATTCTCCTATTAATATGTCTTTGTTATTCATCATATATATAATTTTTATTACAAACCTATTGTATAAAAAATTTTAAAAAATAATTTATTATACAAAAGCAAGAAAAATTCAAATACCGCTTTATTACTCACCCTATATGATTCTGTATGCTGAGTAAAAATAAATATTTCTGAACATCAGTCCATTTTGTTTCTATTTATTTTATTCCTAACAATTAATTCTTAAAAAATTAATATTGTTTTCATTTGTTTATTTCTAAAAATTCATTCTACCTATATATAATCATATTACATATATTTTTCTCTTTCTCTTTTGCTCTTATTTTCAAATAGGATTTCATTGAACCAACTTTTAATAATTAATCATGGTACTGTTAATTTGTCTGTTAAATAATAAGCAATAAATTTTTCTATAAAAAAATATCAAGCATAGAATTGTTACCGGTGCAGGGATGCATGGGGTAGTGGGTGCCAAGATGGTGCTGCTAGAGCTGCTGACGTCGCAACGGGTTGTAGGCGATCGATTTCTGGAGGGATCAGGTGCGGGGATGGTGGCGTGGTGCTGCTGGAGTTGCAGACGTCAAGGACGGGTTGAATGGCAGAATGCAAGGAAGCACAATGGGAGGGAGCATTTGGCGGAGGCGCTGCCAGAGAAGAAGGTTAGAGGGTTCGGACTTATGATAGAATTTCGCAAGCGCTAGAGAAGAAAAGCTTGAGGGTTCGGACAGCAGGACAGACGGGATTTCGCGAGCGGGAAGAAAGGGGAAGCTGGAAATGGCGGGGCTATTTCCTCTAAACAGAACGAGGCTCTCGTTGGCTCGTTGCTCATGGAAAACCAACCACCCTCATCGATTTAGCTACCCTCATCCTAGGCATAGCAACATGATCAACTGTTCCAGTGATCCTCATACTCACCCGCTAGTCCGTTGCTCCTTGAAGGAAGATGATGACAAAGAAGTAGGGGTGTAACTTGGGTCGGGTACCCTAAATAGGGTAGGATCGGTTCCTCGAGTAAAATACCCGGTCAATTCGGGTAGGGGTTGTTTCGATTTTAGGTACCCGGAACCGACCTAGATTTCATTATATTTATATGTTATAACACCTAACCTAATATCTTACCTAGCCAACCACGAGCATGACTAGTCTAGGCTCCAGCCCTAATTCCAAATTCATTTCTCCTCTGCGGCGAGCGGCGGAAGATTGGCAACGGTGGCAGAAGATCGACAACGGCACCAGCACAGCTCCCGTCCACGACAACAAGAAATCTCAAAAATCCCCTTTTAAGCTCCCTCAACCTTTTCTGTTTACACTTCTGATTCGAAGCTACTAGCGTTGCGAGAGGTTTGCCTCCTGTTTCTCTGTTTCTTCTCAAATACTTCGTTTCTAAGCAGTTATTCCTTTCTTATGTTGCACTCTGACGATGTTTGAAACCAAGTAATTGCGACCTTCAATAACATCATTTTGATGTGCTGTTTACAAGCGCAAATTGAAGTGTATAATTTTGTTCGTACACTCAACTGAGCTGAAATGAAGTCTTTTGATGTTCACACTTGATTTCGTACCTCGAATTCAGGTCCTATAAATCTTCAAGATAACCCCAATTCCGATGTTTTGAAGATGCAAAATCGTATCAATTCAGCCAAGAATCCAAGCCCATGGATTTCTCCCCTATTTCTAATTCCGAATAAATAAAAAAATAAGCATTAATTTTAAACTCATTACGAGATGTCATGTATCCATTTGCAATATGAATTACATCCTGTATCAGAAGATTTTTATTTTGTTTTGTTTAGAAGCCACTAGTCAGTGACAATGAATTGTTGTATATCATGTCTACGAGTCCTCATATTGACGTAGTAGATCGTTTCACCTTGTGGAGAGTTTGTTGCCGTGGGATTGAAACCACCGTCTGTTAATCAAGTTTTCTGATTGCAAAATCTATTTTAAGTATAATTATAAATGGCTTCCTATTTGTTGGTATTATAGAAAATTTACTTGTGGAATACATTTTCTCGGCTTCCTAAAAGTGAAAAATATCAAAGGAACTCGAGAAATGATTTTGTGAAAATGAGAGAAGGTTTAGGGAAATTGGATAATGGCTTCTTGGAAGTGGATTATCAATTGCACTATATTCATCAAGGGGCTGAAATAACATTCCATATGGATTTCACAATGATTATAAACAATCATGTAGCTTGTGCAGCCACATTGTTGTTAGCAACATAATAGATTACAACAGCAGATGGATATAATAGTGGATGATTCTACTTGGATAATAAGGCTTTATAGTAGCTTTAATCCTCTGTCAGATGCTCACTACTAGCCTATATACATTTGTGGCTAGAAAAAGAAATACTATATGAACTTGGCTTCTACTTGTGACACTTGGATAACAAGCCTGGTGATTATTGACATCTGCTTGTGTGTGCTTCCAGGTTTATGGGTTTGTCTTTTTGACTTTGTTAGATGAATTTTTTTCCAAACTTTTGTGAATTGCCTTTTTCTTCTTCCTCTTCTATAGCATTAATGCTAGGACGGTTTTTCTTTGTCAGTATATCCTAGAAAGTTCTTTTTTTTTTTGCCCCTAATACAAAGTATATCCTAGAAAGTGAATTGGAGATTTTGGATGCACAGCTAAAATCGAGTTCCGTTGGAGATTTATGGCATGTAACTTCTGTTAACAATTTTTATTTTATATTCAATTATTCTTCTTGTTTAATGTATTGAAATGTATGTTATGTTGATCCTTACTTGTCTTTAAAAAATTTGTTCTTAATTCAATTCATTTTACATGATATATTCAATGCAATTCATTCCATAGTTAAATGCTTTAATCAATGTTGTAATGTTACTATTTTAGGAGTGATTGTGATATTATGTATGGAAGAAGGCAGCAGTGTGAACAACTGTATTGATTTAAATATGGATGACACAGTTAATATAATATAGAACTTAGAGGTTGAGATTGAGGATGAAAATATAGTGAAAGGGGATGTAATGGGACAAGTGATTGTGAGTGAAAGAGATTCGAAGGACGAGAAAATTACAGATAATGTTGTTCCTACAAAACCGAAACCTTAGTATAAATTATCTTCTAATGTGTGGCAGCACTTCACTAAGAAAATTAAGCAGCACTTCCCTAAGAAAATTAAGCAAGTTTTAAAGAATGATAGGAAAGAGGAGAAACAAGAAGTGACATGTAATTACTGTAAAAAGGTTTTAGCTTATTCTAGTAAGAATGTAACTAACTCAATGAGAAAGCATCTAGATAGATGCACTTATTACGATCGTGGGTGGGGTGATAAGAAACAAAAATTGTTAAGCTTATCATCTCTATCATGCAATTCTAGTGGCCAAGTTAGTAGTTTGACTGCATGGCAATTTGATCAAACTGCAAATAGAAAGGGTTTTGCTGAAATGATAATAATCGACGAACTTCCATTTAAGTTGGTTGAGTGTGAGGATTTTCGCAGATATATCACTCAAATTCAACCGCTTGTGAAATTTGTGTCTAGAACAACAGTTGCTAAAGATGTGGCTTTAGTGTATGAAAGTGAGAAAACCACGCTCATGAGGTTTTTCCATGATCAAGTGCATAGAGTATATTTAACAACAGACATGTGGACATCTATAGCTAATGAAGGTTACCTATGCTTCCCTTCACATTTTGTTGATGCTAACTGGAAGCTAAATAAAAAGTTATTAACTTTTTTTTATGCTCACCTCTATACACTAGTGAATGCATTGCTACTGTTGTTTATGATTGCTTAATGAAATGGAACTTCAATGGAATTTCTACTATAACTATGGAAATGCATCTAGTAATGATGTCACAGTTAGAAAATTGAAAGAAAGTTTAAGGGAGAAGGGTTTACTCATTGGGATGGATCTACATTTCATATTAGGTGTGTAGCTCATATTCTTAATCTAATTGTGCGTGATGGAATAGATGAGATTTAAGACTCAATCAGTCGAATTAGAAATGTGATTAAACATGTAAAAGCTTCACCTGCTAGGAAAGATAAATTTGAGAAATATTGTCAGAAAAAAGGAATCAAAGAAAAATGTGGCTTATGCTTAGATGTTCCTACTAGATGGAATTTCACATATTTCATGTTGGCTAGTGCTTTAAAGTTTAGAGCAGCATTTGATAAACTAAGGGAAAAGGATATAGTTGTTGTTAAGGAGGGACCTCCAACGACGTTTGATTGGGATAATGCACAAGTTTTGTGTCAATTTTTGCAAAAATTTTATGAGATTATAAAGGTTTTGTCTGACACATCTTATGTTACTTCTTCAATACTTTTGGTCCAACTATATGAGGTTGAAAAACTTTTACTCATGAGTTCAACATCAGATAATTATCTTCTTCAAGACATGAGTAAAATAATGAGAGACAAATTCACTAAATATTGGGGAAGCCTAGGCAGAATAAATATTATCTTGTTAATAGCAAATGTTTTGGATCCACGATACAAGCTTAGATTTATAAGCTATTATTAAGCAAAGTTATTTGATAAAAGTAAATCTGTTGAAGCCACTCAAATGGTCACTTTTGAATTGAAAAACTGTTCAAGTTTTATAAATCTCATTCTGCTCCAAGAAAAGCTTCAAGTGAGGTAGGAGAGTAAGTTAAACCAATGTTGAAGCTTGTGCAACTGATGATTTTCTAGAATTTTGTGAAGAGAATGATGAGAAATGGTCGAAAACTGAAATTGATTTGTATTTTCGAAAACCTAGATTGTTGCCAAGTAGCAAAATTAATGTTTTAGATTGGTGGTCAACTAATGCATCTAGATTTAGAATGTTATCTTTGATTACTTGTGACATATTTGTTATTCCTGTTTCTACTATAACATCTGAATCTGCTTTTAGTACTGGGGGACGAGTTCTTGATGTATATCAAAATTCTTTATCTGCAAAAACTGTTGAGTCATTAATATGTTGTCAAGATTAACTAAGGACAACCCCCAAACCATCCGACATTGAAGAAGTGTTTGGAGAGCTTTCCATTGCAGTACCAGGTACCAATTTAAATAGCACAACATCAAGTAATATTTTTATGTTTTTCCTTTTCTTTTTTCTTTTCTTATATGTATCGAATATGTTTCATAGGTAATGAGTTTATAAGCATAGTTTGTTTGATAAATTATTATTAATATATGTTTTCTAATTATTTTGCAGAAAGTACAAGTGTTCATTTCAATGTTGCTGATATTATCATCGTTCCTAATAAGGTTGTCTTGATTTTTATTTTTCATTCTTTAATCTTTATATTTAAACGTCAAATGATTCTTATTAAATTTTATTTCTACTTTCAGGAAAAAGGTATTCTAAATAAAGGATTATGGTTGAGAGATGAAAAGAGTTAACCTAATTCTAATATTATTCATATTCGAACTTTGAATTTAATCATCGGATTTATGATCACAAACGGGTTGTGCTTAAGTTGTATCTATTGTTTATTTGTGTTGTATTAGTTTTTCAAACAATTTTTTATTGGATTGGACAGACTTAAGTTTGTTAAAAGTAGTATATTCTAATGAGATAATAATTCTCATGCTATTTGATTCTTCTTTAACAGACTTCATTGTGTACACATTGCAATTTTTAACAGATTCATATTTTAATATATATAAATTGAATTTTTTTTACACAGGTTGAAACTGCAAATAGATTATGTTTTAGGAACCGAATAGAAACCAACCCGCTCTTGAGAAAATTTGATAGGGTAGGCTCTAGACTGTTTTATCTAAAATCGAGTAGAGTAAAAGTTTTATCAAAATGGGTAAGGGTAGGTTCTACTCGTACCCGAACCTACCCGACCCAAATTGCACCCCTACAAAGAAGCACTCTCCTTCGATAACAAGAGCCTGTCTGCGATGTCAAAATCAAAATGGAGCATAAAGCGGGAGCTTCGAAATTTCAGATAGGGCAGAGCTGTGGAGGAAAGTCAAAATCAAAAGGGAAATGAGTAATGGCCAAGACGTTGTGTCGCCTCATTGACCCTGTCGCCATTTGCAAGACTGCAGCGCCTGCAGCTTTGCCGCCTACGACGCTATCCATCAATCATATATTATTATTATTATTATTATTATTATTATTATAACAATTATATATTTTATGTAAACGCCCGAAACCGAGACTTTGAATTCGGTCAGAGTTCAGGCCGAAAATTTTAGAGTTTCAACATTGCTTCTTGCCGAGTTCAAAAAGCCACGTTCGGATTAAACCCGGCCCAAGTTGCACCCCAACATAGATAGGCGAAATGCAAATCAAGGAATAAGAAAAACTCAATACGATGTTGTGCAATTAAGTCGTCATCTACTATTTTTTTATATAATTTCTTCACGCTCCAATTGCAGGAGACATTCAAGAAAGCATCCGATAAGAGGCAGAGGTTTATTTATTACATTTCGGGCCATGCTGCCATTGCCGTTTTAAGAGCCTGTTTAACCCTGGTTACTTCACGGTGCAAAAGAGCCTTCGTATCATGTACTTGACTTTGATACGGAAGACAACAACAATGATGATGTTTCGCATTCGACAACCAGGTATTCTAATTATGGAGATTAATCAAGATGACAAAATAAAAACCATTAACACAACGAACAAACCCACAAAAATAATAATCGTTCGCAAAGTAATCAATTTTCAGGATGGGGCTTTGACTCACCAAAAAACCAAAAAGATGTTTGCTTCATTCACCCAAACACCAAATAGACAGTTTTGCACGGCCAAAGCAAAATAATAAGCGGCCTCGAAACAGAATAAGAACTAGAAATCATTGTAGCCTGTGATACTACTCAAGGTTGCAAAATGGAAATTCAGAAAAAAAACTACTGCTGTCATAACTATCCTCCTTACTTAGTCAACCTCCTCAATCTTAGGCCCAGCACCGCTACCACCAGCTGATGGACCATCATCATCCATACCAGCGCCCATATCAGCACCAGCGCCCTGGTACATCTTTGCTATGATCGGATTGCAGATGCTCTCCAGCTCCTTCATCTTGTCTTCAAACTCATCTGCCTCAGCCAACTGATTGCTGTCCAGCCACTGGACAGCTGCTTCAATTGCATCCTCTATCTTCTTTTTATCAGCTGGGCTGAGCTTTGAACCAATCTTCTCGTCCTTCACAGTGTTCCTCATGTTGTAGGCGTAGTTCTCCAAAGCATTCTTTGCCTCAACCTTCTTCTTGTGCTCCTCGTCCTCAGACTTGTACTTCTCAGCATCCTGCACCATCTTCTCGATCTCCTCCTTACTCAGCCTGCCCTTGTCATTGGTGATAGTAATCTTATTCTTTTGGCCAGTAGTCTTGTCCTCTGCAGACACATTCAAGATACCATTTGCATCAATATCAAAGCAGACAGTGATCTGAGGAACACCTCTGGGTGCAGGTGGGATGCCAGACAGCTCAAATTTGCCCAACAGATTGTTGTCCCTAGTCCTTGTTCTCTCTCCCTCATACACCTGGATCAAAACACCGGGCTGGTTGTCTGAATAGGTAGAGAAAACCTGCTCCTTCTTGGTGGGGATTGTCGTGTTCCTTGGAATCAAGACCGTCATAACACCACCAGCAGTTTCCAACCCAAGTGAAAGAGGGGTGACATCCAACAGCAGCAAATCCTGAACCTTCTCATTACCCTCTCCACTCAAGATAGCAGCCTGAACAGCAGCACCATACGCCACAGCCTCATCAGGGTTAATGCTCTTGCAAAGCTCCTTGCCATTAAAGAAGTCCTGCAGCAGTTGCTGGACCTTGGGGATACGGGTGGAGCCACCAACAAGAACAACATCATGGATGGAGCTCTTGTCCATCTTAGCATCCCTCAAGCACTTCTCAACAGGCTCCATGCACTTCCTGAATAGATCCATATTGAGTTCCTCAAATCTGGCACGGGTTATGGTGGAGTAGAAATCAATGCCCTCAAACAAGGAGTCAATCTCAATTGTTGTCTGGGCAGTGGATGAAAGGGTTCTCTTTGCCCTTTCACAAGATGTCCTCAATCTCCTAAGGGCCCTGGGGTTACCACTGATGTCCTTCTTGTGCTTCCTCTTAAACTCCTGAACAAAATGATTCACCATCCGATTATCAAAATCCTCTCCACCGAGATGGGTATCACCAGCTGTGGCCTTCACCTCAAAGATACCCTCTTCAATGGTGAGCAAGGAAACATCAAATGTGCCTCCACCAAGGTCAAAGATAAGGACATTCTTCTCTCCAGAGCTGGTTGCCTTCTTATCCAGACCATAGGCAATGGCTGCAGCAGTAGGCTCGTTGATGATACGCATGACATTGAGGCCTGCAATGACACCAGCATCCTTGGTGGCCTGACGTTGTGAGTCATTGAAATAAGCAGGGACAGTAACCACAGCATTCTTGATAGTGGAACCAAGATAAGCCTCAGCAATCTCTCGCATCTTGATGAGAACCATGGAGGAGATCTCCTCTGCAGCAAACTGCTTCTCCTCGCCCTTGTATAGCACAACAATCATGGGCTTATCACCAGGACCAGGAATAACTTTGAAGGGCCATAGTTTTATATCGCTTTGAACTGACGCATCACTGAATCTCCTACCAATCAAACGCTTTGCATCTGTATAAGATATTCAACAAGATTGTCAGCTAGATAAAAGAAATGGATATTTTAAAACAAATGATACTTAATACAAAATTTTAGTTTTTGAGCATCGCATGTCTTTAACAGGTTCTAGAGCAGTAGGGCAACACCAAATTATAAAGACGAGCACAGCTGACACAAGGTGTTGAGGCAGACATCAATTTTATTGATGAAAATTTCAAAATGTACTCTGGAGCTATAACCAATGGCAGTTGAGATAGAAGAAATTAATGTGAATTCACAAATATCAATTTACGAATAATTATTAACTACACATACTTACTATATACAAAACAGTCTACATAGCATAAATTATAAATAAAATAGAGCAGTTTGAATGGATTTGCCATATATCTCAAATTGGAACATGTAGCAATATCGTACTAAGAGACAAAGATAGGAAGGCAAGAAAAAACACAGAATGGAACATCTATAGACAGTACAGTGTTTCTTGTGTCCAATGATAATCATTACCACCCTTACGCCCAATACTCAGATCATGAAACTTAACATACTGAAAAATATGCAAATCAAAGATGTTAAATTGAGTGCGACAGAAAGCCTTCATTGCAAAATAAAATGGTGCAAGCAAAGCGCTAGAATGTCTAAGAATAAGAAAAGACGAAAAAAACGAATTCCAAAGAGGTCATTCAGATCATGAATCAGATACCCAGACATGTTAGACCCCTAATACACACATAAAGATGTTAGGACCACATATCTATATCGACCGCATCCAACAAAAGATATGTTCTGGGAACCGACATAAAGTCCTCCAAGAGTGATAGCAAACTCGCACACTAGCATTACGCTACACGCATTGACAGATCTATCAACATAGCGGAAATACAAATAAGCTCCTAGGAGAACCAGATCTAGAAAGAAACCTAAGGATCGTGCCAAAAGGTATTCAGATCTAGAGACAACTACCACGTTTCAACTGATCTAGAAAGAAACAAACACAAGCTGCAGCCCGAATCAAATAGAAAACAGATGGAACACGGACCAAAAAGCGCTAAAAGAAATGAACGCGTCTGGAACTAGATAAGTGCAGAGGTGGGCAGATGGAATGATGGATTACCAAAGACGGTGTTCAGCGGGTTCATAGCGACCTGGTTCTTAGCAGCATCACCGATAAGACGCTCTGTGTCGGTGAAGGCGACATAAGAAGGGGTGGTGCGGTTGCCCTGATCATTGGCGATGATCTCCACCCGATCGTGCTGCCAAACTCCAACGCAGGAGTAAGTCGTGCCAAGATCAATTCCGATCGCTGGCCCTTCACCCTTTCCGGCCATCTTCTTCTTCTTTAATTCTCAGGCAGAGGAAGATGAGGTAGCAGCTAAGATCAGAAAACGGCCGGGGGTGGTAGGATGGAGGGGGTTCTAGGGTTTGGGCGTTGGGGGAAATAGATGAATATATAGGGAGGAGCTGGGTCGGCATGGTCAAAGAAAGCAGAACCCTTTGTTTTGGGCCGTGGATTCTGATCCAACGGCCACGAACGCTTCCCGCTCTAGCGTGGTCGTTTCCGTTAAGTGGCGGGATCGCAACTTTCGAGGAAACATGCGAAGCCGCTGCACGTGTTAAAAAGTCCAGCGAAATTGCGCCGCGCATATGGAGCTTTTTGTTAAGCATGTTGTGCGGCAGGCTGGCAACAAATACATGGACCGCTGTAGTTAGGTAATGCATCCATTTACTAGGGGTCTGTTTGGTATATGCGAAAACATGTAAAATCAAGCGAAACTTTTCATACGCAGGGGCAGCGGTGAAATGTTGT
>JAXCLR010000001.1:72328546-72351299 GCA_035584095.1 Annona squamosa
TTGTGTAGAAATGATTGAAAAGTAGGGTAGTTTGTATAGAAAAATGTGAAAAAATAATTAAAAAATAAAATAATTATTGAGAGTGAAAAGTTTTAGATTGAAAAGTTTTATTTGATATTTTTTTACCCTAAACAAACACACCCTTAATGTATATCATAATATGGTTTCAAGTACATAGGATAGATAATAGATTAATATGTCACATCATTGTTATTTCTTGATAAAATTAAATACTTTAGGCCCGTACATCAGTTTATTGAAGTGATTAATTAATTTTATATGACAAATGGATCAAATCGGCTTAATAGGACCAGCATGTGTACAGGCTCTCTCACGCCGCTAGACGATGGAACCAAAAGTCCGTTTTGGTGCTCCATCACTACGGATGGATGGCAGCCATTGCCGATCAGGCGCCTCTAATTTTCTGCGGCCGCGATTCGACCACAATCGGCTTCCATCACCGGCTGCCCCCGCCACCCTGTTCCAGCACAGCGACCATCAAAAATTGAAGCAGCACTCATCAATTCATCCACACGAACAGCAGCATCTCACCGAGTAAGCCATCAATTGCTAGCTGCATCCATTAAACCCGGCACTCCAGAAATCCTCTAGCCCCGGCCAGAAATTCAGGCAAAACACCACAATTGTCCTATCATCTTTTGGCAGCCCCAATTTAATTTCAGCTCCGAAGAAACCATGCCCAATAGCCATCCGAGCGGTAGAAATCACCGCCCATTGCAGCTCCGGCAACCTCTTCAAACCATTCCCCCGGCAGCAGTTCGGTTACTGGCCACCAAATCCAATCAACCGAAACAGCAATTCACACCGCCTGGCTGATTGATTCACGCCATCCTCCACCAAACAGGTTCCAAGAAACATAGCCGTCCACCTGTATTAATCCCATTAATCCAGCCAAGCTCCAAGTAGTTTCCGTTAGCCAGCTACAGCAGCCATCGGTAGAAGGTGCCGCAGTTTGTGGCATCTGATTTCCCTCAATCGCTGAAGCTATTCATCCGATCCACCTGCTCAAATTCAATATCGACAGCAACTATACCATTTTCCGGCGCCCCTTTTTTTTACAGCAAACGCGCAAAATCCATTTTCCCAGCGACCCCTCCGTAGCAATTCGGGTGAAATCTGAAAGCAGGCGAAAGCAAAAGCAAAAGCAGCAGCAGCACAAGGCAATGCAAGAAATTCCACATTTGGAGTAATTTTCTAAGAGAAGTGATTCCGTTTGTCACCGGCTGTTTGAGTTTACTTTAAAAAATTTATTTAATTTTTTTTCCTTATTTTTTTCTTGCGCTTGTTTATTTAAATGTATTTAACATTTAGATAAACACGCATATAAAGAAAAAAGTAATAATCCTGTTAGTCCTTCCTAAGCAAATATCCCACTTAATCTACCTTAAAAAACTCATTTATAATAATTTATTTTTATTGTTTTTCTTCGTACACTTACTTATCTAAGTATATTTAATATATAAACTAAGTTTTACTATTTTAAGATTTAGTTATATATTTTTTATATTTTTAAAAATAAAAATATTTTAAATAGATATACACACATAAATGTTTAAAAATCTTTAAAAATATATAAATATATCCGAAAAAAGAAAAACTCAGTTTATATTATAAATACACTTAAATAAACAAGTGTATGAATAAAAAAGAAAAAAATTATTGTAAATAAGTTCTTGAGGTGGGCTAAGTGAAACATTTGCTTAATCTATATTAACAAGATCACTCCTCATAAAAACACAAAAAGTACTTAAAATAAGTTTTTTAAGGTTGGTTATGCGAGCTATTTGCTTAGGTCGAATTAATAGAATCATTCCTTATTTTCTATCCTCCCTCATGTCCATGTATAAATAAAAGGGCTCTTCACTTAGTGGAACACAATATGTTACACAAGACTCTATGGTTGGTTTGATTGCTCTTTAAGAGTAGTCTTCAAGCAATTTCTGAGATAAAATAAATTTTCTTTTAATTATAATTTTTTACTTTGTGCTTTGTAGTTCTTATAATGTTGCAATTTGTAGAACATAATTAGTGTAATTTAAATTATGATTAGTTGTAACATTTAACTATGTTTTTGTCCTTTTCTCTAGTTTCTCTTTAACTCTCTCTCTTTGGTTTTCCCTTCTCCTCTGTTTTTTCTCTAATTTTTTCTTTTATTTTTCTCCTTCTTTTCCTTCTATTTCCCATTTCTATTTCTAGCTTCTTTTCTTTCTTCTTGTTCTCTCTAATTGTTCCCTGTTACTTATTACTCCCTTCTAATTTCTTTCTCTGACACTTCCCTCTCTCTCATCTATCTAATTTCTTTCCTTCCCCCTCCTCTCTTTTCTTCTCTCTCTTCTCTTCATTCTCTCATAAAATATATTAATCTTGAACAATTCAAACTTTATCAGCTTTTTATAAATTTGACCAAACTCACAATTTTTCTATTTCGTCTTCCACATAATATTAGCTTTAATATGTTTCAATTAATTTAATCAAATTCATGATCATAATGCTTTTAATGCAAACACTCAATTTGCATCAATCATGAGATTGAAAAATTTTCAATTGAAAGGCTTTAATTGGCTTATTGCCTAACAAACTCTTGGAAGAAAAGTTTTTAATATAAAAATTTTTGAAATTAGAAAAAATAATGTAATAAATAAAGGTAATGACAAGGATTAAAAAGAATAAAATTGAAATCGATAGGTTAATCATATAGATAATGGTATATGAAGATTGAAAAGTAAGATAACTCTATAAAAAAAAAAATGTGAAAGTGGAAAGTGAGAAGTTTCACATTAAAAAAATTTTAGTGTAATTAAACATATCCATAAACTTACATGATGGAAAAAGGGGCACTTTTCATGCGCACGCATTAAAATGCCTTTTTTCATTTTATACCTTCAAAAAAAATTTTAAATCCAAAAGGTGTAAAATTACATATATAAACGGTTTATGCATGAAAAAACTCTTACAAATTTTAAAAATAGCTCCCACAAGCGGGAGCAATGAATCGGAGCTGATGTTCTTTTAACAACATAAGACTTTTTTAGATTCATAAATAATTAAATACCCATTTAACATTTCAGGTTAAATAAAATATATTATACATTTCGCTTATACTCTAAAAACATGCACGCCATTAAAATTCATATATTAACAGGTTTTTTTACATAACACCATTTGAATTATATGATTTTTTTATGAACGGTCTTAGTTCTTTTATAAATATAACGTATAACGAGATTAAAAACAACCAGAATATCAATTCTGTCCCAGCGACGCCCCCGGGGAGAACACATCTGGATCATCAATGATCACCGAAAGTGAAATCTCCTACCAATACCCGCTAAAAATGTACAACCGTACGCAAAATATGATACATCCTAACATTCAACAACAACATTCTTCCCTATCAAAAAGTTAAAAAATTAAAAAATAACCACCACCACCAACAACAACATTCTTCCAGCGTGGTAGTGACAATTCCAAGGTCCTATTTTTATTTTTAATATTATTATTTTTTGACACATCCATGGACCTACTTTTAATGAGGACCAGAGAGCATGCATAGATATCAGAAAAAACTGCCATGAATAAATCAGCATAACCAAAACATTCACAAATAACTTTGATTAAGCATTTGATACAGTTGAACTACAATTGCTCCTCTGAGACTAGGCACAAAATCAATGGGACTGGCACCACAAAAAAAAAAAAAATGAAAGAAAGAAAGAAAAAAGAGGGAACAAAAACCAGGAGACAATTTCGCTGACTCAATTGAAAGGTATTTCGCAAAAAAAAAAAAAAAAAAAAAAAATCAAAACTTCAATAATGGAAGTGAACAAACCACACACTCAAAGGTGGTTCATCCATTAACAGGTATGGAGACTAAACCTGATGCAATACATAGGTTGGAAGACTCTGCTTAAGGCTCTTTAATCCACCAACTGCAAAGGACATCAACATGGCTACTTCCCGCCCAACAAGGGAGCAAATTCTATTTACCTGCGGCCATAAAAATAAGCTAAAAAATTTATATGCATGTCGTGTACATTAACAGATGTAGACTCTTGCAACAAACTGATGCCAGAAAAATTTCATTTGACCAATTAGAAGTATTGAAGTAACATTACCTCAACTCAATTGTACAAAGCATATGAGGACATCAGTAATTTCCTTATGCTCTCATAAAACTTCCTTGGGTTCGGTAATTCCTAATGCAGCTACATTTACTTTACACTGCTATCCCTCAATTAATTTCAGCACCAAACCTTTGCACCATGAATTCATCTAGTAGGCCTGTGTTTGGGACAGCATCTTTAATCGTATTATCAGAAGGTAATGAGCGGATACATCCAAGAATGTGTTGAACATCCCGATACAGTCTGGCACAAAAAAGCAACCAAACAACGTAGTTAAGAGAGAACTGGACGACTTGTGGACAAGAAAGAGAAAAATATCAGTTCATGCTAGCAGAGATTGAAGAAGACATTACCTATTCTTTGCTTGGGGAGTGTTTATTTCTAAATTTGAAAAAGCTTCTGAAATTTGAGAATGGAGTAGTTGAACCACTTGCCTGTGCACAGAAATTGTGTGTTAGCCTTGCAGTACAAGTGATGTCCATCACTTACAAGCACAGAGACTAGAGTGAATCCAACAGTGTCAAGCTCTGGAGGGACTAGGACACTACTGGATGCGGAAAGTGTAAACAGAAGCATAACATGCAGATGAAACAAGCGAAAATAGCTATGGATAGCTATAATAATGAGGCCACAGCATGTTCACCACCAAGTAACAAGTGAATACATGAGCAAATAAATTCTTTCTTTCAAAAAAAAAAAAAAACTGTCATGCATAATTTGTGTAGCCAATCTAGATAGATATGATAAGGTTTCATATGTTTGGAAAACTGTTCACTTGCATACACAGCGGGAATGCAATGTGCTGAAGTTTCTAGAAAATATTCAGGCAAGTCAGTCCAATTAGTTGCAGTAAAAGCTTAGGATGATGATAATTTTGCAGGCTGACATGATGGATTGTCCAACCTACCAACTACTAGCAAAGGCAATTTGGATGGGAGGTTCAGGATTCAGCCTATTAGAGGCTCTTGCATGTAGCGCATGTCACATATCACATGACTCGAACAAATGGTGGACCTGAACTGGAACTGTAACATTACTAAAGTACCACAGGCAACCATCAAATGTGCTGACTGCAATTTTTTAAAAGGTTTATAAGCAATTCACTGTGAGTAATGATTCAATAGTCTCCATGCAGCCTTTTTTTTCATTAATTTTTTTTCAAATATAAACTATTTATTTTGTTCATCATGCTACCAAAAAAAATTTTCGTATGAAACTTACATATTGTAAAAAAATATAAAAAATTTAAATGCATGTGATTTTTGGAATCATAAATAAATGCATATGGATAAACATGATAAATAGTTTGTATTTGGAAAAACCATTTTAAAATAAAAAAGGGGCTGCATGAAGTCTCGATGTAGACTGCTGTATTGAATCATTACTCATTCATTTTATCTTCTTCTTTTAAAAAAAAAAATTCATATTGCATGAGCATTGACATCTGGTAACTTAACAGTGTTTATAACCTAGTACAGCTATAGACTAGAACAGTCCAACAAACTGATGTTGACCATATTGGCTTGAGATGTATGTTGGATTGGCTCAGAAAAATTGATCAGATTATTTGAGGCATTAAGGAATCACTTCCTCACCTCTTTCAAACACAGATTTGAGAACCTGACAAATTATTAGCAAATTGGTAATGGGTTACTAAAAGATAAGCACTTTTTATTGCACTAACTTTGTCTGAAGAAGTTTTTCCATTCAGATTAAAGCATATTGCAAAGGAAGTTGCTCTGTGTCAGATTTTACTGTCTACGTGATGGCAAATGAATTAGAACTGGTGAAATGTCTGGATCAAAATATGGATTTTACTGTCTGAGTGGCGGCAAATGCATTAGAACTGGTGAAACATCTGGATCAAAATATTGGACTAAGGGTCAAAATACAGATGGCGGATAATAATGTATATTTCTCTGAAAGCATTATATCATATTTCCTGCGGGTAGGTAGGGTGGATCTTGGCTTACTGGCCACCTTCTTCAGGACAAAAGCAGCACTGCTGAAGCTATGTGTGACCATACAAATAATAAATGTAAAACATCCAGCCATCCCTAGAAGTAGGGACAAGTCACAGTATGATAGCGATGCCCATATGATAAAGTTTTTAACAGCCTCCTGTTTCTCATGGCATAAAAACAAATGGTCAAAATGTTGACACGTACCTGAATATTATCTTAACATCTACGTCAAGTAGAGTGCGGGACAAGACACGATGGAGGAACCCAACTTCCTGAAGACAAAGATAGACACCAAATGTTAGATTATCAAACAAAAAGGAAAATCCTAGAGACATTACTAAAGTACCACATCAATCAGTTCATTTCTAGTTGCCTGAACTGACAGCGTAGTATCAAAACATGCCATTTCGATATTCATAATCAAACACATTGATATTAGGTGCTTCAATCATTTAATTTCTAGTTGCCTGAACTGACAGCATAGTATCAAAACATGCCATTTTGATATTCATAATCAAACACATTGATATTAGTAAACCAAGTCCAAGCCGAAGAATGATATTTCAGCATTAGGACTGAAATTGCATATCTTCCAAATTACCGTTTGCACCATTGTCATTGCACGCCTGGCAATTAGTAACCAGTCTGCATGTTCTAAAGGCATAAGACACCATTTTGAACCATATGAAAGCTCTGACCACTGGCGGAAATACTAACCCAAGGGCTGCGGGGGCACAACACTGAGGGAACTGGTATCAATATTCAAGGGTTCTGATCTTATCAAACAAATTGCATAAAATTGGTATTCATTCAAGAATACTAAAAGGTTCCAACCCTCTAAGTATTGATCAGGAGCCTCTCATTTGAAAGGAGCTCATCTATTGCACTCACATGGAAATGGAACAACACAGCGTAGATGAAGATGGAGACAACGACGGACAGTGACCAGTACCAAAAAAATAGAAGATGCAGCCATGCGGGTTAAGCCAGCATCCTTTAGTTGTCTACGGAGATTTTATTACATTTGAACCATCAATTTTTATATCACTTTATTTTGGCTTCACTTTACATATTGAAAACCGATGAAATCTTTACGAAACTTTATGAAGAATACGTTTACCAAGTATGACTCATGTTATCAGTAAAGTTTTGGATCCTCAGTAATTATCAAAAGCCCAACACTTTTGTACCTGTGCAAGCCAGGAGCAGAACCTGAGAACAATGTTAGAAAATAATTTTTCATATTACCAATTCCTTTCCTCCACACCTCATTGAAATAGGAATTATATCTAGGCAAAAATTTAGAATTTGCAAAAATTCGTTGTCATGAATCAGAATTTTCTTTTTCTTTCTTTCTTCTTTTTTTTTTTTTTCTTTTGGGATCATGTCACATACCTTGGATAACTAGGCAACTAACGTTGGTATACTCCAAGGGTGGGGTAACAAGACCACTGCTTCTACCCAACATTTGAACCCTAAACCTCCCACTCACACCACTCTACACACACACGTCAGCCAATTCGGGCATTCAAGCAGTGACTGAATCAGAATTTTCAAGTTGCACTGTATACTGGATAATTGAGAGAGAGAGACAAAGAATCGGCCTATCCCAAATAGCAAACCTTGGTTAGAGATCGAGCAAACTGACTAGGTTGCTGATCATTATCATCTTGTTTATTCCAACCCACAACAATTTGTGGCAGTCCGCGTAGATGTACCAACAATCTTTCTCTCATTATCTGAACCAATTTTGTATGTATCTCATCTCGATGGACCTTGTAATCCTGAAAATACGGAAGTTAGAAAGTATCAAACTCTGAAATAATAAAAAATACAAATAATCAATGCGTGACTTTAGAAATGAAGCATCAAATAAATGTAGGGCGCACTTCTACATTTCATATAAGAAACAAAGGTTGATGAGAAAGTATTTAGGAACTTTTCTAACTGAAAATACAAACAGAACATAAGGATCCATCAATCACTTTCCAAAGGATAGTTTCAAATATGTTAATCTCAATTCTCAACCACTTCAACATAATCAGATACTATATCTAAGCAAACATCAGAACAACATGCTCAAGCCAAAAAAAAAAGTCTTGATATTTGATTTGTTAGAGCATAAAACATGTCGTAAAGGAGGCCAAAAATGATAAATTTGAGAACAAAGACATTAAAGGGATAGAAATCTATACCTGAGATACTCTATCGATCTCAGATAGCAGCAACACCTTGCGAGATTCTGGTATTTTAAGGAATAGAACTCGCTTGATTTCTTCATTCCTCAATTGCAAAGAAAAAATATGACATCAGAATCTGTAATACACAAACCTAAGAAACAAAATACTGGAAATTGCTTTAATACAGCAACTATGATCAATGAATGCACATTGTTAGTACACTGGAGATCATTGAGGTAATGGTTTTAGCCAAACGCATGAACTAGAAGATGGCTATCAAGATGGATGACAGACTCCTAGAGTTGGGATCAAGGGCAAGTCAAATAGAATTCAGAAATTCACATTTCCTCTTTTGTTTCCAAGTCAAATGTTTTTCTTTTCAAATGGTCAACATTACCCCATGTGTCATCTAAAAACACATTGCATGATGGTATGACAACATTTAGCATGATGTGGAAAATGACATGAAATCTGAGGGGAACATAGGCAGGCATTAAATAAGCCTAACCATTTATATGGGCTTGATGGTTTGTGTAATTAGGGAAAGATTCAAGGAATTATTGGCAAGATGTTACAAGACTATTGTGGACCAATGCAATGAGGTGATCCTGCATGTCAATGGTACCTAGGATCTGCCTTTACAGGCCATGTTTTAATAAGATTTGCAGTTGACAGTCACTTGAGCAATTGATTCGAGGTTCACCTCAAGCATCCCCCAGTTTTGTTATTACAGTTTGGATTAATGACTAAAAGATGTTTCTGAGCTTTGAAAGGACCACACAAACTTTTCATAAGAAAAGCTCAGAAGTCCCTGGTCATCAATGTCTTGACGGCCAACTCCAGGGACGTTGCCTTCCCCGTTGAGATTCCTTCACTCATCTACTGATAATAATTCTAATATCAGACTCTAACAACAGTTGGACAGAATTTATCAATTCCTATTCAAATTTAGGAAAAGAAAAAAAAAATAGAAATATACATATAAGATGTAGGATGACAACAAATGCTAACGATTTGAAGCATTTTTCATACACCATTGGCCACACAATTTGACGCATTTTACATAGGCAGCATATAAAACTCATGTGACAACAAACTATATGTACACAAGACGTCATGTTCAATCACATGCAGGGAATTTCTACAAAATGACAAGAAATTTAAATGAAAAAAGTGTGAGGGGATTGTAAAAAAGGGTGATTCAAGGGGGAGAAGACTTGTTTACATACCATCTCACAAAGGAACAACTAGAGTGATGCCATCATAGAACTATTATCTACTTTCTTTATCCATATGGTAGCCATAATTTTTACTGGTTTGCATCCTTTTTATGCTACAGCTAAAGGTACAACCAAAAAGGTTGTTTGACCTCCTTATTATCGGTTCACCTACACATTTTTCATTTTTTTTATCTTAAGGGCGTGTTTGTTTCAAGATAAAACTTTTCACATAAAATTTTTCAATCTAAAACTTTTCGCTCTAGAACTACATTATTTTTTAATTATATTTTCACATCTTCCTATACAAACTACTGTACTTTTCAATCATTTCCACGCAACTGTCCATATAACAAACCTATCTATTTTAACTTTATTCTCTTTATTCCTTATCATTACCCCTATCATATCACATCATTTTTTCTCATTTCAAAAACTTCTACACCAAAAACTTCTCATCCAAAAGTTTTAACACTTCCAAACATACCCTAAACATAAAAAATCCCATGCAGCCCGTGCTACACAATGTAGAGAAGCAAAACTATACCATGCACTACCTCCTAAATGGCAGCACCAATCAGCTTGATATCAACCATACTAAAATTATTTTGCAATGCATTCGATCAAAAATGGTATGTTTGTTTTGAGGAAAAATAGATATAAAAGCCACTTTGTCCTCGTTTCTATAAGATGAACTACAATTATACATCATTATCAAACTGTTTCATAACATTAGCTATTTTTCAAAAAAAATTGATAAAAAACCTAGTCATTTTGTCTTTATTCACTTCATGACCAGTGTCACTATTATGCTATTAACATCATCATCTCCTCCTTTACAACCATTCCATTCGCTCTTATTTTACATTTCTTTTGACTCAAACCAAGCCAACCCAAAAAAGCAATTCACATTCCGGTAGAGCACAACCACTCAATATCACCCTAAAAAATCTAAACCTAAATATACTGGAATTACGTAAGACATACCTGTCATGATAGCATAAATGAAACTAATAACTTGACTAGCCAAGGCCAAGTGCTTTGATGTGATGGACTTCAAACCCGACACCTGCACCACAAACAAAATGGAACTGGTCAAATAATGAAAATGCTGGTTATGGAAAATTGAAACAAAGCAAAGTAAAGAACTTAGATTATGAGGTTAATCTGGTGACTTATGGTAGTCACCTAGAAAACTTAATTAGGATGCCAATGAGATTGCATAAACTCATGAGATAAGACTTCCAATGTAAAAATGTCACTAAAAGATTTCTTGTGCAGTTTTACTACAGATACTTGGAACAATGGAAAATGCATGTCGACAGCAAAAGACTTTCAGTGGAAGTACTTGACCAATAATCATATACCCATAAAATTTCACACTAACGCCATAAAATAATCTCTCCATCATTCTATCTTATGGAACCAGAATCTTGACGTAACTGTTTAGAGAGCAGTGGTACAAAACTTCAATCCATTTATACACATCAGAAGCCATCAAGTTGAAAGCTTATGGCCACATGCTGATAATGCCTCTCACCAAACAAAGATCCAAAATCCGTTACACTGAGTGAACTATTAATGCACTAACATGTCAGAAACTTTGCTTTAGCCAAATGTTCCTGTAGCAAAATTGTAAACATATCCAATGAAATCATAGAGGCATGTCCGCCAAAATCATAGCCTCTAAAATAACTACATAGGCAATAAAATAATTTGCCATTATACAAGATATCTACCATCCGTGAAGTTCTTTCAAGAAGTGAACAATTCAATCATCATCATCATCATAAGCTATTTCCCACCTTGGTGAGGCAGCTCAATGGATTTTGTTGTGCGATTCTTGACGATCAGAAACTAAATTTTCAGTATTCTTTAATGTTTTCGTAGCTTGTTTAATTACTTTCATCCATATTTTTCTGAGTCTTCCTCTCATTCTCTTACAGCGCTCTATTCGAATAAACTCAACTCTCCTAACCCGAAACATTTGTAGAAGGAACCCATTTTTCATGAGTACAGCCTAACACTTTATGGCACATGGCTTTAAGATGAGACTAAGTTATCATTTAAGTAGATCACACATGGTATGTACAAATAAATTATCATTCAAGTCCAGGTGCGAATGAATTACAGTAGTAATGACACTAAAAGTACAACATAGCTATCAATTAAGTATGATAAACAATTCCCATCTGCATGGTACCCACACCAAAAACAGCATGCCTTTCTGTTGAAAATTTCCAAAATTTCACTAACACAATGAATGATAACAAACTATAGTAGCACTGTAGCAATTACACTAAAAATGCAACATAGCTATCAATTAAGTATGATAAACAATTCCCGTCTGCATGGTATCCACACCAAAAACAGCATGCCTTTCTGTTGAAAATTTCCAAAATTTCACTAACACAATGAATGATAACAAACTATAGTAGCACTGTAGCAATTACAGTAAAAATGCAACATAGCAATCAATTGCGTATAATAAACATTTCCCACCTGCATGGCACCTGCACCAAGAACAAGTTGACATGTCCTTGTGTTGAAAAATTTCAAGATCTCAGCAACTCGGTGAACTAATTCTGATGATAACGATGGTAAACATTTATTGATGTCAATGTACTCTGACAACATCTTCAGCAATATTAAACCACTGGAAATGAGGAACAGTGAGAAAACATTACTACTAGATCAGATTCATTTACGAAATCTAACAATTCCTATCAAATTTCTTGCAAGAAAATTTAAACAGCACAAGTACGTACACAGAGGAAGTGCAAATGAAGTGCATTACAAAGCTAATGACCATCTATTTTAGTTTTTTGGACGCTGATAGGCTATTCCAGTCATTCCAACAAATATTTTTTACGGGGAAAAGACACGCTGATCCTGAAAACTTAATATGACACCATTGGAAGTCACCAGACAATTTAAATTTAGGGGGTGTTTGGCAATAACTAAAACTTTTCACCTAAAACTTTTCAATCTAAAACTTTTCATTCTCTACACTTTTTCTATTTTTTAATTTTTTTTTACATCTTCCAACACAAACTACCCTATTTTTCAATCATTTCTACACAATTACCTATACAACTAACCTATCTATTTTAACTTTATCCTCTTTACTCATCATCATTATCCCTATTATATCACATCATTTGACAACTTTTATTCTTCAAAACTTTTCACTAAAAGTTTTATTCATTCCCAAACACACCCTTAGATGTTATGAATGTCCAGATATGCAGGTAATGAAAAAATATACAAGATGACAGCAACTTCATTTTTGTTTTGCTTTGAAAATGAGATCTAGGATTCTGAAGGTCATTATTGAGTTCCTGATAGACAATAAATTGAAAATAATGATGATTCTGCGGTGGAATGTTGAAAGCCAAAACAATTGGCCCACATTTCAAATTTCAGGCAAATCAACCAAAGTGGCCAAGGAGTGTTCATGCAACCATACCTAGGCATTAGTTAATTTTAGAACATCACTTCATAGCAAAGGCAAAAATCAATAGTCTAAGTCGAATCACCATGTGTGGCCAAGAGTGTTCTTTAGATTAACATTAGTTCATCTCTTTTTTTTGGCATGATAATCATTAGCACAATTGGATCACAACAGAATAAGATTTGGATTTGAACTAAGTTAGCAGTTGAGAAACAGAAAGCCTCACGCGTACACTATGATAAGAGTACCAGTAAAACATAATTGATTGTAGAAGAGATAATGACAGGAAATAAATCAGCCATATAATGAAACTCATCAAAGAATGTGTCCCTAGGCTTAAGGATAACTAACCAGTTTACCATGTGATAATTGACACCTCTAAACACAAGAGTCTGGGAAGTAGATCTCCTTTGGTCACTTATATTCCCATCATCATTTCTGACTGAAACCGAAGCTCTAGGTTGAGCATCAGAATTTTCTCTATCCTCTGATGAAGATGTAACCTGAACCGGGTGATCTCTAGCTACAGTAGAATCATTCATCCCAACATGTTGTTCAGGAAGTAGCCCACCATCAACTGCAAGTGATCTATCATTTCTAGTGACTGTAGCCATATCATAGTTGTCTACACCATTATCACGAACAGAAGCTTCGGGAGAAAGAAGAGAGTCAACAATAGCCTGAAATTCATCTGGGACATCTACCTGAACCCATGTTTCCTGATCAAGAACTGCCTTAATCTTGGTCATCTGCCAGAAAAAATAAAAACCATTAGCATGACAAACACCATGTCATACCGTACAGAGGTGCAGATTGGCTGCAACATCATCAAACAGGTGCCTTACACGAGACTCATGTTGAAAATCAACAAATGCTTTGGATTGTGACTGTAGCGTTCCACGTATGCTGTAGCCCAAACGTCCGCCAATCTGTTATAAACACATCCTTTAGCATAGTCTAAGGATGATACAAATAAACGCGCGCCACCCTACACTAAGCAAGCATTACCTTCTCAGTGGCAGTAATAAAATCCTGAGTGATATTGTAGATGCTTATAAATTCTTTTAGTCTCAACTTAGGATGAAGCAGAGCACGTACACCAAGGAGCTTGGCCCATCTTCCATGAGCTGTATCACAAGCTGCAAAAACTGCTTCTGTATTCTCCCGCAATACATCAGCACTGTCAATAACTATTTTAGTCAGAGAATAGCAATGCATTCTGTATAATTGCAGTTCATGGGACAAAACATAAACTAGATCACAATCAGTATTTGATTAGTATCAATAATTATCATGAAGGATGGGCACCACCTTCAATTCTACCTATGATCTACAAATGCAGTTTAAATGGTTACATTAAAACATATGGATACTCTAAAATATAGATTACCGGAAATTTTTGGATATATTTGCAGGACTAGAAGCCTCATTTGTCTTTCCCTGGAGTGAAAGAACCTTGTCGGTACTTTTTTGGTGTGAGTATGGCTTCTGTATACCAAATTGTCCATCATTCTCTTGGGCAGACTCTGCAGCAGCCGCTGTAGCAGCACCCAAGGCAACTGCAGCAGCTACAGAGTCAGCAGCATAACAACCATCAAGATTTCCCATGATCCACTCAATCACTCTTTTAACTTCAGCAGCCCGAACTAAATGTGCCTGTAGTTGGTAAAAGAGTATCAATATATAAATTATGCAAAACATGATTTGTGCATTTGGAAGCAATCTGGCAGCATGGAACTCTATTCATAATATTAATAGGTAAGCTAAAGAATACACAGTCCAATTAGAAAATGGTATAGACAGCATGCAGAAAAAGCCACCGCCGATTATTGTCTTCAATACAATATAGTAGTCAACATGCCAGAAGAGGAGATCAAAGCACCTTCACAGAATTAAACTTCTTCCTAGGTTATATTTGTATATTTGATCAGATTGATTGCAAAGATAAAATCCTACCAAGTATAACAAAGCCAACAACAAAAGTAAAACTCCTCAGTACTAACTAAATTCAGGAATGATGGGCATCGGCCATTAAAAATCATGATTTTAAGCATAGACCACCAAAATATCAAAATAATAAATAAAATAAAGAGGTAACTTCAATGACAGGCAAATCACTGGCCAGTTATATGAGGCACTCGGCTACTATGCTCAAGGAAACAGAGATGTACTTTCTCATTGCTAAATACCAACATCAGCTAAAAGCTGCATCAAGTTGCAGCGCATATCAAACTTAGGGAACATGTTTTCCTCATAAATTCCAACAATTTTAAGTCCTTAAGGACCATATATCTGAGCATCATAAAGTAATGGCTGTAAACAATGATGGATTATGAATATCTTTAAAACTGCAAAGACCCGCATCCTCAAAGATATAAGGTAATAATTCAAATTGCACATCATCAAATAAAGGCGTCAAACCCTTGAAGACACATAAAGATAAGCAAGCAAAGAAAAACATGGGAATAGGTCTTAAGTGCGGAAATGTCTGCAGAAGTTCCCCGTAAAAAAAGCTGTAAATAACCATAGGATTGATCTCATGCACCTAATCCCAAGCTAACCATTGGTATTTCATTAAAATGATCACCGAACCAATATGTTCATCAACTTTTTTTTTTTTTTTTTTTTTTGAGTAGTAGGATTGTGCATATCTTGCTCTGCAAGCTTGTGTGGGTTTTTGGTTACTCATGTAAGGCTCTATTTTACCATAAAAAAAATGTTGGGCTCTACTTGCGTAGTGGTAAAAGATTTGGATATGTTTAAGGAATGTACAGTGACATCAGATGGAAAGGAGATGATGTTAGCTACCATGTAAATAAAAGTGATAGATATAGATAACCAGGAAAAAGCAGGATTGTTGGTAGCAAATAAATGAAGGGAAGGGAAAGATTCACACCTTGTTGGCTGTTAAATGATCTTTCCCAGGGAATCCAGGCACAATTTCATGACTACAGAAGAACTACCTTAAATAATAATAATAATAATAATAATAATAATAATAATAATAATAATAATAATAACAACAACAATAACCACTTTAATCAAACATAGCAGCTTTTACCCATTACAATTAGGAGAACTACAGCACAGTCACGGATGCATTTCACCTCTTAGCAATGAATATTAGCACATGGTGATACAAGAAGAGAAAAACTAAACTACAGTAGTGCATCATTCCGACCGACAACTGAGGGAAATTACTAGGAGATGCCATATTTAGCTCGCCAAACATTTTGATAAGCAAATCATTACTTAAGGGGCTATTTGGAGAGGATGCAAACCCGATCTTTCACATCATGAACCATATCATTTCCACATCTCACCTTTTCCCATAGCCATTATGCTTCAATACAAGGGAACCCAAAAAAAATAAGAACACCTTGTAGATGGAAGGGGAAAAAATGACACTAGTTCAACCAGAAGGCCTTAAATGAACTCATCTCAGAATTGTTTTCATCATCTGAAAGCCTAAAGGGAACATGATTCATCTTGCTAATGACAGGTCAAGGTCAACTACTAATTTAAACCATATACATATGAGAAAACCAAAGAAAGATATGGCCAGGCATTACCTTACCTGGACAACTTGAAAAATAGCAGAAAGAAGATGAACAAAGCTTTCAGATGACAGATTCCGTAACTTGCTTGCAAGAGATAATCCTATGCCATGGAAAAAGCACCAAGGTTGAACAGAAAACATAAAAATCATAAATAATTTGTCAATAATGCTTCATGTCATTAGGTGCCTGAACATGAAGATTGGAACTTAATATCAAGGCATAAAGTAAGCACTGACCATCTGCATCAACTGTTCTTTCCCCTGCCGAGAAATCAGGGTCAACAGGTCGGGCGACTAATATTGGAAGTAACTCTGCAACTGTTGTCTTGATAGCCATTTTCATATCAGCAATAAGTGTATCGCGGTAAATCCTAAGCACAGAAGGAAGCTTTGCCTAAAGAAAAACGGTAAAAAGAAAAGAAAAGAATCTATCATAAACAAGTACTAGAGTGAACGATTTAACATAGACACTTGCAAAAAGAAAAGGGGGAAAAAAAAAACACGGCAACAAAACTTTCACATCCAAACCAACATATTGTCAAGATATTGATGTTATGGCAAAATCAAAGTGAAAGATGCCAACAATAAAAAATGCATAGAACATTAACCAAGTAAATGGACATGCAAAAAGTTGCATCCTCTAAAATAGTTCAAGGGAGATGGCTTTAAATCACAGCCTGATAAAAAGTTCGAAAATTCATGGTTAAAATTTGTTATGGCAATCTTATTTTAATAAAATTATAAAATGCAAAAAATTTTGGTCAACTTGGCCTTATGCTAAGCATTCAACTTTCCATGATCCTATCAATCAAATTGATTTCATCCACAAGCAACATGTGTAAGGAAGGCAACATATTAAAGAAATAATAAAAAAAATTCAAAGATGAGTAAGATTCTGCAGCTTTGATATCTTAAGTGTCTAGTGATTACATTAACAGTCAAGCTTTACCCGATAATTTTAAATGCTCAAAATCCATGAATCACAAAATCAATGACTTTCACCAAAAAGTTTTTACCAAAATGGAGAAGATATAACATAAAATTCCACAAAGTAAACCAAATGTCCAAAAAATGGACTCACCGTTCTAAGCAATCCAGTGATGATAGGAAGAAGATGATCCCGAAAGCCAGAGCTTTCTTCATCATCTAACTTTACCTGTAAACAAATAAGAAATGCCCATTAGTTAAGAGCTGAAAATTTTCATCTCTCTTTTCCTTCATGCAAGTAAATAAGGAGCTCAAAGCTCAGCTAATACTAACAACCCCATAAAAAAAATTTTATCTAAGTATCAATAAAAATGAATATTATCATAATTTCTTCAAATCATGGTAACTAAAGCATTGACTAAAAAATAGTATAAAATACTGAATTGCCCATTATTTAAGAGCTGAAAATTTTGTTTTCTCTTTTCCTTCTTGAAGGTAAATAAGGAGCTTGAAGCTCAACTAATTCTACCTACCCCGTAAAAACAAGTTATCTAAGTATCAATAAAAATGAATTTTTCATCATAATTTCTTCGACACATGGGCACCTAAAGCATTGATAAACTAATATAAAATAGTGTCTACACAAGTGGAAAAAAGAAACATGAGCTTATTGAGCCAGAAAGCGTTTCATTTAAGGAGATGTCATATCCATATCTATTTGCTTCTCTGGAGCGCATACTCAGCCTGAATTATTGTTCAATTCATGTTAGTGAATGCCCTAAGGTCATTTAAATTTACCCTGCATGAAAATAATGTCTAGCTCTAGATTCAACTGCTTACCATGTTCTTATTATAACCAATCAGAACATTATATTCCAGGTTAACACTGTTTTAATTTCTACCATACTTCCACAAGGGCCATGCATATTCCAATTCCAGTTTGGCTTCAGAATGTCAAATAACCATTTACATCAGTCAGACACATAATGATTTGGAACTGTAGTTAAGTGGAACAGGCAGAAAAGAAATAAAGTGTGTTTTGATCCAACAAAAGGAATAAAGCAGAAGCTAAACACAAACATGGACAAAATTTGACCCAAATCAGTCTGAAAGCAAATAAATTGATGATATCAAAATAAATATAAAAAGCAGTTCATGAAATGGCATGTGCATCAATTGTGAACGAGGAAAAAACAAGAGACATAACACTTGGGAATAGCTATGCCATGTTAATACTTGAAAAAAAAAAAAAAAAACCCCTAAATATCTCTGTGTGAAGCTAGTTTTGGCATGCCTTGCAACTTGCTTGGTGCTCTGGTATAACTGCACCAGACATTAGCACTCCGAACTTTGGTTGGTGGCAGAAACAACTCTCAAGTTTCACAGTTAAACATGAGACACAATATAATGATTAGCAATAATCATACTCACCTCATCCTCTTTTCCATTTATGGCATTAGAGGTTCTAGCTTTTAACTTAGCCAGAATTACAGAATCCACATCTTTAGCATCATGTATAGAAGCACGCATGAACTCTGCTGACAGAATGCTACAAGAATGAATTCAACTAGTTAAGCAGCAAGCTAGAAATCAAACAGCTCAAATGCTCAATGACAAACATAAAGAAGGTCCTGATAAATTAAGAAAGCAGTTCAACTGCAGGAAGGGAATGCATGATTGCAAGTTAGTACCAGAAATTAGCATAAAATAGCTGTTTTGGATTAAAACCCAACCGCCTTTGATTTTATGATAATAAAAAATTCTTTGCATAATCTAAACCACTCACTATGCTTAACCTTAAGATATTATTTTATAATACAAAAAATTGCTTTCATTGGAGGCTAGTGTTGGCACAAAATAAATTCATTTTATAGTAAACATATCACCATGAAATTCATTTAATAATTATAAAGAGGTTTTCATTAATATGATATCAAATATTCTAGCTAAATAAACAATGTCAAAATCTTAGATGGATTTCATTCAATCTTCGCATTGATGAGAAAAGCAAAAGGTTTTGGGGTGAGCATAAACCTAAAATAAATTATCCAGAGCCACGAAAGATACAAAATTGGAAGAAATGGTGCACTTCAATTTGAATACAGATTTCATTATCTAAAGTAACACTAAAATTACATCGACCAAGTCCATTCAGGATTTATAGGATCAACTCGAAGGAAATTGAGCCAACAGTTCCAATAAAAGAAATCAGCCACATTGATGAGAAACTATAAAAGAAATCAGCCACACAATTGATGAGAAAATATATAAGAAATTTATTAATGGATACATACAACATAATGATAAAATCAATCAATCTGCCCAAGCATTGATAGGAATGGCGCAATAGGATCTATGTAGCTAACCAACTTAGGTGAGAAACAGCTTCTGATGATTATGAAATGCCCAAGCATGTTATTGGTGGGAAATATGTGACAAATGAAATTATGCCACTAGTTCCAATACCAGGCATATGGGAATGGATTCATGGTCGTTCATGATGAATAAAATTTTGTTTCCAAAACAAATCCATTAGATTAAATAATAAATTCCACGAGACAAGCATGACATTAGCAGTGAAATCATTCCTCCTCAGCTGCTATTCTTTTGACACTATAAATTTTAATCCCCTTATGAAAAGCATACCTGTTTACAGAGTCTGTAGATGTTGCCAACTGATCCCGAAGGTGAAGAAAGCAATGTAGGCCAGTAAGTTCATCACCATCCTGTTAAACCAGTCCCATGAACGAAAGGAAGAAACAGCAAAGATAATGGCTTCTAAGAAAACAACCGTAACAACAATGAAGAAAGCAAAGACAGGAACAATCTATTGCGGTTTATAAAGGTTGAAATATTTTGCATATCAACAATATCCATTGGCAAGAAAATAGTGATGCAGTATGGAGGAAAAAAGCAGGTGGCAAATGTCTTCATTAACAAAATAGCGAAATTACAATCAACAGTCATTCAAACTGTTCAAATTAGTCTACAGCAAATCCCAGTAAAGTTATATGTTATGATTGGATGCTTGATCAGTAACAAAGTAACTAAATTATGTTATACATAGTTATGTATTATGTTAGATCTTATGATGTTATATAAAATCATGAACATGGTTTGGATAAAGCTTTTTTTTTCCTATGTTATTTTAAACCTACAAAATGTCGAGGACTAGGCAAATTAAAATTATTGTGATAGAAGTTTTTCCAACTATCATATAAAACATTGAAATCATCATGCATCACAAAAATGTGATCATAAAAATGACAAATGCAAAAACCAGACATGTAAGATATTCTATCTTACCAGCAAATTCTGTAAGCCCTCAATGACATCCAGTGCCCCCGTACAATCTGCAGCTGCTACAAGCTGTATTTGGCATTGCCACATTAGTTCATGTTCCCAAGAATACAAGAGGCTTGTATTTTAAAAACTAATTAACAAGCACATCAATTCAAGGAAAAAGAATTAACCCACATTATATTACCATCACCAAATGTAACTAATTATTTCCAATTATAAATAATTCCAATCTGGAAATTTTACATATGGGATAAGTTTTGTTTCCAAATACAAGTCATTGTGTTTGAAATCATAAATACCTCTAATCTGGAAATTTGCATATTGCATAAGTTTATCCCATGACCTGTTTTCAAAATCATCTATATATTATAATTAACGCATAGCCAGCTAGTGGGAGAAGTTCCTAAAGTGGAAAGTCTATCAATATAACTAATAGCAGTGTTTAACTGAGATACTATCTATACCAAAATTCTTTTTTGGTCAACTGATCAAAATCACAGTAAAATTAAATAGGCCTCCATCTGAAAACACATTAATTGTACAAGTAATACAGTCTATCGCATAATTGTTTAAGGTGAAGGCTGGACTACGGCACAATGGGCTGGTCCTAGGCACAAGGTGCATGAGTGAGACACGCCTGAGGAAAGCAAGCTGCACGTTATGTAAATCTTTTTAAAAAATAATAATCATATCTATAACTAACATACAACCATCATAATTAACAAAAAAAATGCACTCGAAAGGATGAGTGAACATCAACTTTTAGCAGAGTTGAGAAGGAAAGGTGAAAGTGGAAGAGTCAAAACTCATTTTGAAAGATAAGAAGTTCTAGATTTTAAAGCAAGTTCAAAAGAGTGCACCTCAAGACTAAAAAGGCACCCTTGAGTGTGTTTGAGCCTAGACACCCCTTTAACAACTACGGTCCATCAACATAGCTGACTGTGGCATTTATCTTGGATGCTATCCGTTACGCATCTTTCTGGACGTTAGAGACAATTTTTGCATATGTGTACCACAGGTACGAGATATTGTAATTTTGTCTCATTAGCTTCAATCATCAATAGATTAGATAAGGCTTGAAACAAATTGCATGGAAAGCACTTCCAGCCACTGAACAACCTAATGCCATATTTGCGTAGATACATCAGTTAATACAAGAAGAAATATCAATTTCAAAAAAAAAAAATTTGTTCTCCTTTTAATTTGGCCTCTCCAATCATACAGTAGATTCCCAAATCATTTGTTTTGAAGTATACTTTTGCATTAGATACTAATACAGGAACCACATAAAAAAGACCACATGATAGGCTATAGCCAATTATTTTATCAGACATCATTCCAAAAATTAAATGGTGGAATTTAAAGGGAAACAAGATGGAACTTTTTAGTAAAAGAATGATAAAAGAAAGTAAATGGGACACACAAGAAGATTGAGTAAAATCAATGTGGAATAAAATGACAACTAACGTAAAAGAAGTAGGACAAAATATTGTAGGTATATATAAAAATCATAGATCCTCATATAGGGAAACTTGGTGGTGGAACGAGGATGTTCAAAAAGCTATAAATGCTAAACAAGAAAAGTTTAGAATATGGCAGAGAAATAAAAATGATACAAACTTACAACAATACAAACTATAAAAAAAACTACTAAAAAGGTTATTAGCGATGCTAAACGCAGAGCTTATGACAACTTATATGACAGATTAGGAATTAGACAAGTGGAAAAAGGATATTTTTAAGTTAGCAAAATTAAGAGAAAATAAAGGCAAAGATTTAACATATGTTAGATATATTAAAAGTGATGACTAAAAAGTTCTAGTCAAAGATGATGATAGTAAAGAAAAATGGAAAACTTATTTTTACAGTTTGCTAAGGGTGTGTTTGGGAATGAATAAAACTTTTGATGAAAAATTTTGAAGAGTAGAAGTTGTCAAATGATGTGATATGATAGGAGTAATGATGAGAAGTAAAGATGATAAAGTTAAAATAGATAGGTTGATT
>JAXCLR010000001.1:72355158-72390395 GCA_035584095.1 Annona squamosa
TTGTCCCGACCCGAAAAAAAATAAGGGTCAAACCAGATTTTTGAAAGGTAGGGTCAGGGTTGGGCACACCCTGACCCCCCCCCCGACCCGCCCCGATTCCCACCCCTAAAGCTGTGTCTTCCTGATTGTTTGGTGGAGCAGTGTCTTCAAATTTGTAAGAATGTCTCAAAAAGCCTTCAATGTAATATGTGCTGAGATGTACATTCCCATCAAAAAAAGAGTTCAATTTAAAAATCTGTGCATGATATTTACCTTATCCTTATTCGTACTTTTTTCGTCGTTGATTCTAAATCAACGAAGCCTACTAATTTTGGTTTGTTTTGAGTCTCCGGGTGCGATCTGCGATGCCCTTTCAAGGGTGCGATAAAATGGTTCAACTTTTATTCAACTTCTCAATGATGAATGATCATGTTAATTGGGATGAAGTAAATTTCTCATTTAACCTACATTAAAAAACTCGTTTATAATAATTTTTTATTTTTTATTTGTGTACTTATTTATCTAGGTGTATTTAAGTTATAAACCAAGTTTTACTATTTTAAATATGTATATATATTTTTGAGATTTTAAAAACTCAAATTTTAAAAATATGAAAAATATATATACATATTCAAAAATAATAAATTTTATTTATATGTTAAATGTACTTAAATAAACAAGTATATAAAAAAATTAGAAAAATATTATAAACGAATTTTGGAAGTAAGCTAAGCGAGACGTTTATTTAACCTAAATTAATAAGTTATTTTTTTGTTTTATTGGAAAGTCTTTTTCTTTGTTTTGTTTTAAAGTGTGTTTATAAAGTGATAAAAAATTTTGTGTTAAAGTTTTTTAAACAAGAAGGAATGATGTAATATGATAAAAATAATAATGATAAATAAAAATAATAAAGTTAAAATCAATATGCTAGTTTTATCAGTATTTATGTAAAAATAATTAAAAATATATAAAAATTTATATATGAATATGCAAAAAAGTAATTAAAAATGAAGTAGTTATAAGGAATAAAAAATTTTAAATTAAAAAGTTTTATAAAAAAAATGTACCCTTATTATACTTTAAAACCCCTAATGGAGGTATGGATAAGAGGAAATTTTGCTAGTGTTTTCTCCGGTTGTGAGGATTTTATAATTCCATCTAGTATAAGGTTTTCTTTAATTTTTTTATGAAAAAATTTTCTTAATAAAGTGAGAGTTGTAAATTTACTTTTTCGTACACATTATATAAAAAACTCAATCGAAAATTTATACTTCAACAACATTAGTTTATTTTCGTTTAGCATCAGGATGAAGTTAATGTTATAGAGTGTGTTTAGAAATAGATAAAATTTTTGATGAAAAATTTTTGAAAGTAAAAGTTATCAAATAATATGATATGATATGAGTAATTATGAAAAGTAAAAAAAATAAAGTTAAAATACATAGGTTAGTTATATAAGTAGTTATATAAAAATGATTAAAAAGTAGAGTAGTTGCATAAGAAAATGCAAAAAAATAATAAAAAATATAATAGTTGATCAGAATAAAAAGTTTTAACTTGATATTTTATGCATGTTGTCAGAATACGCATAATGTATAATTTTATGTGTTCGGCTCTTTTTCGCCCACCAAAGACTCAAACGGGTTCTGATTCCTAAGTATTAAACAAAAAAGAAAAAAAAGAGAGGGTTTTGTAGCCCAGCCGAACTGTTTTGACTTCTGAATCAAAACCCGGGATGGACCGTTTTGAATCAAAGCTCAACCGCCTTTGATCATATGATAATTAAATTGTTTTTATATAGATCTAAAACCTTACTCATACTCAACGTAAGATATCATATTACATTTTGTTATTTTTATTGTTTTATTTATTCTTGAAAGCCGTACAATCTTTGTGGACTCCACGCCTCCGGCTTAAAAATATATTTTTTAATTTTTTTATGGATAAATAAATTTAGGTGTATTAAATGTATAAACCAAGTTTTATTATTTTTGAATATTTTTAAATATTTGTTTTGAATTTTTAAACATAGTGTCATTTCCATAATTATCTTTGTTTATAAATTTAATACAATTAGAATTACTTGTCCATAAAAAAATGAATAAAATTAAAAAATTTATGTTTTTAGGCCGGCCATAAAAGATAACGGCTCTTCTTCGAAAAGCTTTATTAATTTATTTTTAAATTACACTTCTGCGATGGTATTTTATTATCGTTCCGTCGCGGGGTGAAATTAATGTTATAGATTTATTCAGAAAAGATAAAAATAGTTGGGCCATGATCATTGGCAAGTGGTAACAGTGCAAAAATATATATTTTTATAAAATTGTTAATTCAGGTCTATTAACAATTCAGGTCTATTTAATTAGTAAACTAAGTTCTAACATTTTAAAAATGTGTATATATTTATTTTGAATTTTTAAATATATGATTATTTTAGTCATTTTGATAGTCTAAAATAACTAAAATGCCCTCTTGTTTAAAATTTAAAATAAATATATACATATATCAAAAAATGATAAAACTTTTTACGAATTAAATACATTTTAGAATAATATTTTTATAAAAATATTTTTGTACTACTCTAAAATAGTCTTATCTCTGAAATAACCTTTAAAATAGTCTTCTCGCAAACTGGTCTGAAATTACCAAATCACCGAAACCTAGACTAGTTTACATTAGAATCAAATGTTTGTGGCGCTTTGCTTTCACATCGTAACGCGCAGGGGCATTGCAATCAAGTGCTTGAATCGATGCCCTACACATATTTTTTAAAAAAATTTTATATGACTGTGGGCTTTACTGAAATGAGTGTCAATAAAAAAATTTGCAGAATTTTTGGAAGTCAAAAAAATTGCAAATCCAATGCATTGGCACATGAGATTTGCAATATTTTCATTTTTAAAAATCTAAATTATTTAGATAACTTCAAACTTTCTAAAAAATTTCGTGCATATTCATCTTAGTGGGGCCAACCACCCTCGATTGTATAATTTTTTTTTAAAAAAGTATATGGGGGCACTAATTAATCGATAACCACATGGGGTACAAAGAGTCAATTTTCGAATCCATCAATCAGAGAAATATAATTTTTTCTAAATATGTTGATTATGTTTGACTCTAATTTTAAATATGCACACTATGTTTCCGAAAATTCAAATATACAAACTATATTTGCAGTTAATCCTAAAAGCACTCAATCCGTGAGTTAATGTCAGTAATTAACATGTGAAATTATTAATATGCCTATAAAATTTTGTACATAATTGAAAAATTAAATGTTGTAACTAACAAATGTCCTAATTGCATGTGAGCTTTAAATTTAAAGAGCCTAATTTCATTTTTTTGTGTTCTCTTTTATTTTTATTGTTTTGTGACAAGGATATTTTGGACATTTATAAAAATTTAACTATAAATTTTAATGAATTAGCATTTTTAGGATTAATTGTAAATGTAATAAGTATATCAAGATTTTATAAATGTAGTGGGTATATTTAAATTATAGTGAAACATAGTTCGTATATTTAGGAAATGTCTGGTATAGAAAATATATTTATTACATTTGGCCCTAATCCAAAATATACCCTCAATATTTTCAAAATTATAAATATATTATCTACATTTGCATTTAATACCAAAAATATCTATTCTATCAAAATTAGTTAGTTAAAATTTTCTAAATAATCAAAATACCCCTATTGTAAAATAATAAATGATTAAAAAATAGAAAAAAATTAAAATCAGGGATCTTTAAATTTAGAACTTGAGCGCAATTAAGCATTAGTAAGTTATAACATATAATTTTTCTAATTTTTTCCTAAATTTGAAGGTCATTTAGTAATTCTGTATATTCATTAATAGTGTTAACTCATACATGACCATTTTTGGGATTAAATACAAATTTAATAAGTATATTTAGAACTTTGAAAGCATAGTTGGTATATTTGATATTAAGATCAAAAGTAGTGGGTATACTTAGAAGATATATAACTTTATACTTTTTAGAGTTGATCAAAGCATAACTTGGTAATATTAGCCTTTGATTTAATGCACCCGGGAGCACTAAGCCTCAACTCTCTTCGGCACATTTGCCTATTTTTAAAATTTTTAAATTTTTTTAAATTGTTTTCATAATCTTGTTAATCTAAGTGTATTTAACATGTATATTAATTTTTACTATTTTTGAAGATTTTTAGATATTTATTTCAAATTTTTAAAAATCAATGACATTTTAGTAATTTTAAATTATTAAAAAAAGTTCCAAAAATGATGAAAATTTATACACATATTAAATACACTTACATTAACATTTCTGTAAAAATTTTTTTTTTTAAAAATTTTTAAAAAAATTGTAGTACACTCTCTAGCCCGGGTGCATTGAACCAGAGACCAGAAATCTCAGATGTAAGGTGTGTGATTATTAATTCTGGCTTTCCGTGTACGCGTGAGCGTGATCTCCATTGTAATTCCAAGTGATTATTTTTTTTAAAAGCTTTTTGGGTACTTTTACGATCATTCAATTGTATGGAATAAAATGTGATTTAGATAAAAAGATTGATTGAGGAGTTATTATATATTTGAAAATAAAAAATTAAATCGAGCATAAGAAATGTAGTAATTGAAATTTAAAAAGTTAAAATGAGGAGATTGTAGGAAAACAGAAAACAAAAACTTTTCAAGAAATAAAAATTTATGGTCCGATTTCCATCCAATTGGATGGAATGGAATTCGCATTTCGAATGAAATCTTTCGTTCTTCACTACGAAACAATCTTAATTTTCGACTTTCCATTTTTTGATCGCAACAAAATTTAGGGTGGGTTCACAAAGTTCTACAGCACGGTACGTAGGTATTGCTGCAACATATTGTCAAATTGTGTAACCGGCGCTTCCCTATGGCTGATGTAAGCCGATGATAATATTTATAATAAGAAAAAACATATATAACATGCAAATGCAATCCGGCAGCCTGATCACAAAGGGCTCTCCCTCTCACCCTGCAGATGCAAGTCAAACAGTACAGGTTGCCCGTAGCTCCAGCATGTTGAAAAATACTCACATGGTATGGAATTCCCTTTCTAAAATTGCGTATTCAAAGGCCATGAATCAAATAATGGAGTATGGGACGATGCACTAGTGGGGCAGAAGAATTTCTCATGCCTGCTTGAGAACAATCGATATCTTCCATATATCATGTTATAGATGACACATTTAATTCAACAATATATTTTAAAATTAATGTCCCCACGAAACCATTGCCATTCGGTCTCGTGCACTCCCACAATGCCGAAAGGAGTGTACTCCCTTTTTCTTGCATGTTTTTGGCAGGTTTAACTGAAGGATTTCCAATATCCTACCTGAATAAATAGCCCAAACATAAATTCTGAAAAGCTCATTGTATGCCCTAAAGGTTCTGGAGGTTAGCAATGCAATAAGTAACACCAAATGGAAATCACCTCCATAACAAGGGAAATTAATTAAGCTTCACCAAAGTGCATGTCCCATCCCCGCAGCAATGATGAAAATAGATTTTCTAGGACGGTGTGTCTTTGCATTCTCCGTTCAGTGCAATGAAAGTTGGTTTTCAATGATGACAAATCTTTGCATGGTTCCACTCATTCCAACCAACCACAATTTAGCAGGCACTTCAACAATCAGGATATTAATAGAACGATCTCAATTTTCCTTCACAGACTTTTCACATTTTCAGGATTAAGCCTTTCTTTCTGACTTTGAAAGCCCTTTGCCCACCTATAAGAGTCCAACCACAAAACATAGCCATAAAAGGACACCATGAACAAGCACACTTTCTTCATCATACTTTCCAGTCACTTGCAGACATCTAAATCTCTCCAATATGAAATTGTCAAAAAAATAAAATAAAACAAAGAACTCTCCAATATGAGGTCCTGGCTTGCAACTCGATTTTGAGCTCATGGCAAACATGCATTATTGATATAGGAACATACCCTTTCTTTCTGACTTTGAAAGCCCTCTGTGCATCTATAAGGATCCTAACACAAAACATTGCCATAAAAAGACACCGTGAACAAGCACCACTTTCTTCATTATACTTTCCAGTCACTTGCGTATGGAGTTCTGGCTTGCAACTTGATTTTAAGCTCATGGCAACATGCATTATTGATACAGGAAACATACCCCTCCCCATCCTTTCTCTCTTGTTAAAGTGGATTACATTAGAATCAGAATACCACGTCAACTACTGTTAGTGCAAGCTGTTGGGAAAATCTGCAGAGGTGTATCAGAAATTAAAAAGATATTCAATAATAACAGTCTTTTCTGTCAAATTGTCATGGAACTATGCGCCTCTGATTCTGGCTTCAGATAACATTTACAAGAGATCTAAGAAACCCATCCACACACATCCATTCTGCTTTGATTCTTCATAAGAAATTACTATGAGTCATATGTAATTCGCTATGATAGCCTAAATTTTGGCGCAGTTAGAGAATGAGCTAGATGTCTTTAGATAACATCGCAAATCCTTCTTCAACTGTTGTTGGCACTTTTTCAATTTTTTCTAGTAATAGGAGGACTTCTTCAACTGTTTATGTTACATTGTCACTAGAAATCTGGGTTGGCGTTCACGTCAATATCAAGGATACTTCAAAATTCTTCATCAAATTTTTTTTTTTTTAAAGGACACTTTAGAATAAGAATTCACCTCGTTAAAAAAAAACACTATAATGGCATTTCCATGAAGACTTCAACTATTTGTGTATAAGGGGGTGCACTGTTTACACTCATTTTTGCGTTCTCTTTTATAATGTTTCCCTTTTGTCCCGGCCCAAACAAAGTAAATATTATCTTCACACCCTTTCTCACCATCATTCTTACCTCTCTAATGATCATGCCTATTTCCTCCACTCATCAAACCCCCTTCTCTTTTGATTTCATCACTCCACAAAGGTATGGTATTGTTTGGGTCACTGCAACAGAAGTGATGTAAAAACCCCCCACCCCAATGGCACTATGGATGCGACCTGAAAAAGTTTCAGCAAAACCACCTGATGACTGTCCAAACAATAGAGTGGTAATTGATCAAATTAAAACTAACTGTAGCCATGGAGGAAAAATATACATGGTGTAATATTTTACCATGTTCTAATTGAGATAAATGGAAATAATACAAAAAGGGCCATATTAGGAGGTCTAAAAGAGGGTGTAAAGACTACATAACTACAACACACATCCCGCTACATCCATAAGGTATCTTGGACTTCTCATTTATGAGCATGATTACCGTCTTACTGAATGCATAAACATGGCCTCGTCTTCCTAGCTTTAACCTGAAAGAGTGTAGCTATGAAACCGGGTGCAACTTGTATCCCATTGGATTTTTCTAGTAATAATCCAGCACACCCGTTTTTATATCTTATTTTTTTGGTTTTCTCTGTATTTTATGTGGGCCTACATGTATTTAGTCCATATACCAAATTTTACCATTTTTAATTCTTGTATATGTTTTTTACAAAATTTCAAAAATAAAGAATTATCAATTTTNNNAAAATTGATAATTCTTTATTTTTGAAATTTTGTAAAAAACATATACAAGAATTAAAAATGGTAAAATTTGGTATATGAACTAAATACACAGACATATAAAAATGAAGAAAAAACAATAAATTTAATAAATTGTAAAATGCACAAGGTTGTTCCTTAACTACAACTTGGTTTATAGGATTATAATACTATGGGTGTGTTTAGCAATCATAAAAAAAATTTAATTTGAAACTTTTCAATGTAAAATTTTTACTCTTCATAATAATCCTATTTTTAATCATTTCTTCATATCTTCTTAAATAACTACCCTAATTTTCAATCATTTCTCTAAAACTACTCATACAATAACCCATCTATTTTAAATTTATTATCTTTTATCTTCATAATTTCCCCTATCATATCACATATCTTCTCACATTTCAAAAAGTTTTACACCAAAACTTTTCTTTCATAAGTTTTATAAAATGTCAAACACACCCACATACATGTTAAAAGAAACAATTGGAAGCTTAGAAATATAATCAGATGGCTACACAAAATAATGGATGCCATCGATGCTGACTTGCCAGCACCAAATACAAGGTGTTTTTCAACAAATGGAGAAAATTTATATACTCTAACAAGATATTTTGCTAAAGCTGGGCATCTCGTCCATGATTTGCTACTGCCCAGACGCATTATGATCTTATAGACAATCACAATACTCCTACATTCAATACTTGAAATATAAAACATCACAGCCTAAAAGTGAAAAATCTAATCAAACTAACCATATCATTCATCCAAATTTTCATGAACGAAGAACTCACTTGAGTTGCTATTTAGGAAAAAAAAAAAAAGAACCCACTTGAGTTAGAACTCATACAGCAGGATTACCCAGCCATCAATCACAGCTACAATCAAGATTTTAGCAGGGAGAAATTTACGATTACACGTAACACATAGTGCTGCTTATCTTTTATATAACCTTTCCTAGTGCTGCTTATCTTTTATAGAACCTTCTCAGTAAAGGTTATTAATTTCAATCATGCAGTTAGAATTGCTACTAAAGTTTATGATGCGTGTGTAGTAGATAACTACATTATTATTGATTAGGTAGGCAACAAGGTTTCCATGGCTGAGGAACCTCCCTCGCCACTTCAAGCCCAAAATACCAACCATTGCTCAATATCATTTTCTAAACTGACAAACATCATGTTAAATGTAACCCGAAATCATTATCAAAAAAATTTGTCAATTGCACACAGCAAAAGAAATGAAGGTACATAAAAGAAAATTTCACAAAACTGAAATCCTTCAAGAAGCATCTCATTTATCCTTCCTTACATGAATTATGCTGCCGCTCTGGCGAGGACCTACTTAGTGACCGGCGGGTTGGCGGTAATGTCGAGAAGCATCGAAAGAAACCCAAGAAACATAAAAGCCGGGATCGGGCTCACATCCAACGTATCGAAGACTGGCGGGATGATGTTCCGGAACAGATTCAAATAGGGGTCGCAGAGGTCCCTGATCGCAGACAGAGGCTGGCGGTCCCACGGCACGTTGGGGAACCAGCTGAGGAGCACACGGACGATCAAAACGCCGTCATAGAGCTGCAGCCACTTAGCCATCCCAGCTGCAATGACACTGATAGGCGTGCTGACAGCTCCACCACCCCCGCCACCGCCGCCGGACTCGGAGCTGATTGCTGCAAAGAACAGGGGCCCCACGGCGCAGACCACGTTGTTACGGACGCTTTGGATTGCGGCCCGCTCGTCGGGGGTGGGAGCGACGCAAACCCTGCTGACGCTGGTGGAAAAGCGCCGAATCGAGTCGAGGAGGAGTTTTGAAAGGGAAAAGGCAAGGACGATGATGGAGGAGACGGTGCGGGTGGAATCGGAGAGCGGGGAAGCGGAGGGAGAAAAGGGGGCAGCGGGGTTGGATGTGGAAGCGGCAGAGGCAGAGATTTTGACAGCGGATGAGGAGAATCTGGAGGCGGCGAGACTGAGTGCTTTGGGATGAGGATGAGAGGAGGAGAGGGAGAGGCGGTGATGGGAGAGGTTGAGAGGAAGGGTAAATCGAAGGTTAGGGCTGGGGCTGGGGCTGGGGCTGGGGCGCTGAGAGAGGAGGAGAGCTCCGGGCGCAACGACGGAAGCCATTTCGTCTTCCTTTCGCTGAGGTGGATGGAGCCTAGAGTGTTCTTCCAGTGCCGCGCTCGGGTGAGGCGTCGGCGGTCTTTAAAAGAGAAGGCTGTCAACACGTGGGACGCATTGATTGGCCGGCGGGGGGCGGTGAAATGATTCGTGCATGAACCCTCGTTTTGCTGAGGAAGCGGAAAGATTTCCATTTCCCAAAATCATTTCTATCGTTTCATTTCGCTTACATTTTTTTTTTAAAAGTTTTGCGCATTTTAGTATTTGATTATATTACTTTATTGTCTTTTTTAATAAAGTAAATGGTGCCATATAATCTTTTTTCAATTTTAACATTTTAATTATTGATGAAAAATCTAACATGCCTATTCTAAATCTTACTTTCAGTAATTTAAGTACTTTACAAGAACAATTTTTTCTAATTTAAAAACAAAATGGTTCCTTGTTATTTCACACTTTAGAAAAATGATAGTGAAAATAAAAGTAAAGTAAAAAGATGGGTGATAAAAAATACAAGAAAATAATTAAAATGTAATAGTGATAATATGTTTTGACTTTTCTATTCTTATGTATCCTATTTCACTTGCAAAGTACCAAATACTTTTTAAATTAGAAGCGAAAAAGAACGTAATAGGCATGCGAACGAAAAATATAAAGTTACTAGCTTATGCCAATGCCTACTATTGACCGCAAAATGACTATATTCAAGGAACATGATATGTTTTTTTTATTTTTATATATTAATTTACCTTAATTGCTGATCTAAGCAAAGGCAAATACAGCTTCGAGTAAAGTCAGAGGTTTTTCATGCTTTAAATTGTTCATTTGATTCATCTGCTTTTATTTATTTTATTTCTCGCCCTCTTCTCTAACCATCGTTGATATAGAGAAAGAAAAATTATCTTTACTGGTACAAGGCCTACATTCTCATGGTTTCGTTTTTATTTTTGAATTAATAGAGTTTAATTCATTTCAAACCAATCGTAATATAGATTAATATAATTTATTCATCACTTTAAAACGTTTCTAAGACCACATCGTCGAGTGTGGCGTTAAAAAAAAGAAAAAAAGAAACAACGTACATGCATGCTTTGTGCATTAATATCTACAAAATGTGAATTTAAAAGCCATGTGAATGTCGAAACCAATATGGAGTGCATGTACTTTGTGCTTTAATATCTACAAAATGTGAATTTAAAAGCCATGTGAACTTCGAAAGCAATATGGAGTATGAACTTTCCATCTCTAATAATTCCGAAGTTTTATTTATTTCATTAAATTAGAAATAGGAAGAAGAGTCTTTTATCAAAAAAAAAAAAAAAGAAATAGGAAGAAGAGGGGAAAAAGCAAAAGCAGAGCCATCCAAAAGCACGTCTCAATTTTAGTTCATTACACAGACGATTGGGTGAACCGAAAGCCAATTCCTTGGCCCGTATAATTAGTAATGCCAAGGATGTAGATTTCGCCTTCAAATGCATTATGGAGTCTGATCCACTCCCATTGCCCACAAAACGCTATTCCAGTTCCATCTTTCTTCAATTCCAACTCATATTTTTCCTCTCTATCATCGAAGCCGTCCACTTTGATGGCCGCACGTGGGTCTTGGAGCATAGCCCTCTTATTGCGGGGAAGGAAACGAATGATCGCCTTCAATGCTTCAGGATCATTGATGCAGAGCTGGTCGTTGTCAATACAAATATTTGAATCTACGGTAGCCAAGAGCTCAGATGTTGATCCCATTGATGAAAGTTTGTGTGGTAGACTATGATTGATTTTCCATGCATTTTATAGATATTTGGTGGTATGCATGTGCCAATGTACTAAAGCACTAATCCTAAACCTACTGAAAATGTGATTTGGAACTCCCGGCATTTGTGTAGTGGATTTCCCATTCCTCGAACATTTGGGTTAAGGCATGCCGATGTGTTAGTGGTGTTGGCTGCAGGATTTGGTTGGCTTCTCTCATGGAAGGTGAGAAACACTTTCCATGCAATGCAAGTGGCTGTGAGCTCACTGACATTGGGACTCTGAATGAATGGGTTTGTGTTAAGCACAATCCTAGCCATCTTGCCCAGTGATTCACGGAATCCACGTATTGAAAATAATCGAGTTTGGGAGAAAGAAATTAAGGATATTCGAAATCGCTAACAGTCATGGATTAGAGCGTGAGATTAAGAGTTCTGGTTGGCATGCATCGATCAGACCTCACCTGAAACGGCTCCACTACGATCCACTGAAATACGAACCATGAGAGGGACACGGTCACAGCGGAGGCATTTGAATCGCGACTTACGTCTTGTACAGAGGGAAAACAGGCAGAAAATTATAGATCCTTTTTCTTCTCCTGTTCACACCTCGTAAGATAATTTGATATGTCAGCTGCCTGACAATTATATACATATTTTTTATCGTTGCCATATATAGCTTTAATCATCATTTCTTGCACTTTATTTTTATTCGATACGATATACCCATGTGTCTCATCTTTACATCATTCTCCCTGTTTCTTCCTATTTTCTTTCCCCACCTTTTCTCCTTGTTCATCACCGCAAATGCGAAAGTCAATCTCGAGGCAACGCTAGCCGCGGCATTGGGGATCGCTGAAATTTTAGCCCGTATTTGGCCAAAAATTACAAATTACAGATGAGTCGAGGTCTCTTGCAGATGCTATGATTTTAATGGACCCCCATTCAGTACTCCCGGGAGCAGGTAGTGATGTATGCTCCCGGGCACATATATTTATATATATTTATCTTTTTTGAAATTTTTTTTATAAACTTATTAGCCCAAATGTGTTTAATCAGTGCATGAATTTTTATCATTTTTAGAGTATTTTAGATATTTATTTTTTGTTTTTGAAAATCAGTGGCATTTTAGGTATTTTAAATTACTAAAATACCACTGGTTTTTAAAAATTAAAAATAAATATTTAAAAATCTCTAAAAATGGTAAAAATTGATAAATATGTTAAATACACATGGGCTAATAAGTTTATGAAAAAAATTAAAAAAAAAAATAAAAAAACATATGTATGCGCCTGGGAGCATGAAACACTGCATGCTTCCGGGAGCACTGAATCAGAATTTGATTTTAATGACTCAAGCGCAAGAATGCCAAAGTTAAAAAATTACAGAAAAAAAATTGAAGAAAACTTATTCAATCACTGTGTCCGAAAACTGAGATATTTAGACACCTATTTATAGTTTTATACATGAAATAACTTAAAAGGCTAAATAACCAAAAAAAATTTGTATCCCAAAAGATTACAATATATACCAATCAAAATATTAGCATATTTGGAAAGTGATAAAATTTTTTAATGAAAAATTTTAAATATAAAGGTTTTTTAAATGAAAAAATGATATAAGTAATAATGAAAAATAAAAAAATTAAAGTTAAAATAGATAATTTTTTACATGAAATAACTTAAAAGGCTAAACAACCAAAAAAGATTTGTATCCCAAAGGATTACAATATATACCAATCAGAATATATTCATCAAAATATTAGCATGTTTGGCAAGTAATAAAACTTTTGAATGAAAAATTTTAAATATAAAAGTTTTTGAAATGAAAAAAAATTGATATGAGTACTAATGAAAAGTAAAAAAAAATAAAGTTAAAATTAATAGTTTTATACATGAAATAACTTAAAAGGCTAAACAACCAAAAAAGATTTGTATCCCACAAGATTACAATATATACTAATCAAAATATGTTCATCAAAATATTAACATGTTTAGCAAATGATAAAACTTTTGAATGAAAAATTTTAAATATAAAAGTTTTTGAAATGAAAAAAAAAATGATATGAGTAATAATGAAAAGTAAAAAATTAAAGTTAAAATAGATAGTTTTATACATAAAATAACTTAAAAGGCTAAACAACCAAAAAAGATCTGTATACCAAAAAATTACAATATATACCAATTACAATATATTCATCAAAATATTAGCATGTTTGGAAGTGATAAAACTTTTGAATGAAAAATTTTAAATATAAAAGTTTTTGAAATGAAAGAAGATAATATGAGTAATAATGAAAAGTAAAAAATTAAAGTTAAAATAAATATTTTAATTGTATGGATAATTGTGTAAAAATGATTGAAAAATAGAATAGTTGTATAATAATATAGACCTAAATAATAAAAAAATGAAATAATTGCATAGAGTTGAAATTTTTAATTTGAAAAGTTTTATACTAAGAGGGTGTCTGGCAACAATTGACACTTTTTGTCTAAAACTTTTTATTATTTGCAATTATCTTATTTTTAAATTATTTTTTCATATCTTCCTATACAAACTATTCTACTTTTCAATCGTTTCTACATAATTACATATACAATTGACATATCTATTTTATTTTTATAATCTTTACTTATCATCGTTACCTCTATTATGTTACATAATTTTTTATTAATTTAACAATTTTTATACCAAAAACTTTGCATCCCAAACACGCCCTTTGTATATTTTCTAATTAAATACAGAATATGTTTATTTACTCATAAACTTTTCAAAACATTTCACTTTCTAAAAATATCCTTTTAAAATTATTTTCACATATTTCAGTACTATTACTCTAATTTTCAATTATTTATACAAAATTATTCATATAACTAGCATACATATTTTAATTTTATTCTTTCAGTTTCTCATCATTACTCCTATCACATCACATTATTTTTTTTATTTTAATTTTTTCATACAAAAAAAACTTTTTCATTTAAAAATTTGATCAGTTTACAATCACACCCATGATTTCTATAAAAAAAAAACTTTATAGAATCATATATTTCATTATGGTGGACTTCAAATTTTGACAATATATCTTCAACCTTTCACTTCATTGTCAAGTTATGGTTATACTAACCAATCTTGTTAAAATAGATTAGTGCTAGTCTAAGTTTTTGAAAACTAGATTAAATGGGTATGATATCAATTTATGTAAAATATATGACAAATTGATAACATAAAAGCAATTGTTGATAGTAATAAATATATTATAATAATAGTAGTAGTAGTAACAATAATAATAATAATAAATATTGTGTCTTCCTCATACATTAACTGATAATACAAAGAAGAACAAGAATTAAAAAATTATGGATAAAAAAGGATCGGGATCTCCTGTACCCGGTATAAAATTATCTAAAATGTTACTGATTTTTAAAAATAAAAATAAATATTTAAAATAATCTAAAAATGGTAAAAATTAATATACATGTTAAATACATTTAAATTAACACTTTTATAAAAAAATTCAAAAAAAATAAACAAACAGATTAATGCACCCCAGCGCACCCGGGTGCAGGAAATCGCGCCCAAAAATGCAACATCTTTGTGCACAATATCCGAGGCAGCATCAACACATATTAAATTGCGGATTTCAATTTTTGTATGTGAATCTATTAATTATGTCAAGCCCAATAACTGATCATTATGAGGGCAAATTTTAGCGTGCAAATTAACTCATAGAACCAAAACAAAAAAACAAAACAAAAAAAGCCAAGCCAACCTAATTGGGTAAAATTAATTAAATTCGAAGACCCAACCAATTGAGTTGAAAAATTGAATTGAATTCAATCAAATATGTAATTCTGGTTGAAATGCTAAGTTTGCCATTAACGATGGGCTAATATGGAAAATTTTCTAATTTTTCTTATAAGATTTTAGTGATAGAATATTAAAATTTTTATGATATAATTAATATATAATTTTTTCATATAGTAATTATTGTCAGCTAAGTGATGGCTATGAATGAAAAAAGAAGACTTTCATGAGACATCACGACGTGGCAGACAAAAGTAAGGAGAATTTAAAGTGGACGTAGAATAAAATAAGGAGATTTCAATGTTCGGGCGAAGTCGGGCTCTTTCTAACTTTATTTCTTAAAAATCTAACTTTAACTCTATTTACATACCTCAATCTTAACTCTATTTTTAAAATTCATGCTCGGATTGAATTTCAAGCTAAATTTTGAATTAAAATTATTCTATATATTTGTTATCTATCTTATACTTAGTCAGTTTTAAATCTATCATTAAAAAAATCAAAAATGATATTTTTCTATTTTCAAGCAAAAATTCAAGAGTGGTTAAGAATGTAAAGAAAAAAAATCTCATTTAAATATTCTCTTTATATTAAGTAGACTAATGGATATTTTTCAAAAAAAAAAAGTAGAATAGTAGCCTATTTTAGAAAATGAAAATGTACATAATTTTCCTATTTGCAATTTAATATTAATAATATAAACATATATATAAAAATTAATATCTAATTATAAGAAAAACCTTATAATGTTAATCATAATAAAAAAAATTCAATAGGCTAGTATAAAGTCAAATAAATTATAACAAATTTGTTTTTAAGTAGAATAAACATCTAATTACTAATATTATATTGAAACAACCAAATGATAGCATTCTACATAAGTAGGTAAGTTAAAACACCAAATAAAACATCTCAAGTTCTAAAAATAGTTTTCATTTTTTAATTTATAAACTACCACTAAACCAAACTTTTTTTTCCTAAAAAAAAATATAAAAATATTATATTATATATTTGAACTTAAGGATAAATAATGTTTATATATGGTATACAATAAATATAATATATACGAGGGGAACGGAACTAAACTAAATTTATATAGAGTATAAAATAAATACAAAATGTATGAGTTATATATAATTCAAGTTTTAGTTGAACCTGAAAAATCAGGCTCGAGTTCTACCGTGGGTACTTTTAATACTACTTTAATTCAAGTTAAGTGGGCCGAGCTCGGCCCAAGTTGCACCCCTATTTCAAAGGGACGAACAGATAAAAATGGGTGACAAGGGGAACCGGTTAAATCAGGGCAGCGTTTGTTACTCTACGTGTTAATTGTGGGTTGAGAATTCATGGAATTATGAATTCCCAAGCTCAATTAATAATTATATTTTTTACTCTTTTATTCTTATATTTCAATCATTTTTTTTCCTATTACACTTCAATCCCTATGTATTACCAAACATTAACAAGCCATACATCTAATCTATTTATTTAAACTTTATTTTTTTTATTCCTCATCATTATCACAATCATATAATATCATTTTATCTCATTTCAAAAATTTTTACTTTAAAAATTTTATCACTTTCCAAACATATCTTTAATTAAAAAACTAGAACCATTGGAGGTCAAATTGGCCTGAACACTATTTTCCGGTTCAACTAGTTGAAACGGCCGGCCGGATCCAGTTTTTATAAGATTGATACTAACCATGCCAAGATATTTTTTGAGTCTTCAAAATTCTTATTTTGAGTGCTCTAGTAGACACATCTATCACTTGCTCACTAGTAGTTACAATGAATAAGATCCATTTCCTTACTAGGCATTGCCTCAGACTTTGTTTGGAGATGGAATTTTGTCCTTGGAACCCTGCTTAGCAAATCTTGACTAAGAATGCAGGGGGCATGAATCGCACTTATGATGAAAGGAAGCCACCAAGTGTTGCATTTTTTAAAATGTAAACTCCAATGCTCCTCAAACCAGTGAAGTCCACAAATCCGCTAACATTCGGCAGTCATGTCGACTCTCATTCCATACGCTAGTCACACCAGCACTAGCAGGGAAGGCTTCACCACTAAAATAATATTTCACAAGAAATCAGTTGTGGTTTGGTTCATCAAACGGTTCTCATCCAACGGGATCTTCAGAACTGCAAGATGATCCACTCTAAAGATTACTTCTAACAAATGCTGAAATAAGAATTCCACATCTATCATACACCTATAACATAAGATACCTAGAAGAAATATGAGTCCACAAAACAAAAACAAAAAAAAATAAATTAGAAGTAAGGAACACAGAACATTATTGGAGATAACAGGATTGAAACAAGATATAAATAACTCCCTACAATGGAAAGAAGAAAACATACAAAAAGTTCTTGCCATCTAGTTCGGAACCATGTCCTCATCAGTCATCACCAAACCCTATCAAGCCAACTGGAAAAACAGGTTCCCATTAACACCACAAAGACCAATAAACGCATCTACAAATTGGCAACTCTATCTTGTAAGGATCAAGTTTTTCATTGCATTGAATTTCAATATATGGTACAGAGTTAGTAAACGGTGAAACACCAATAACAACCACCACCCTAAAAAATTATGTCTGTATATTTTTCGGATCCTGCCTTTTCAAGTCAAAAGAAGGTCATTGCCGCCAAGGTGAGGGCGAATGCACACACGAACTTCATGTTCCTCTGGTCCTTCACGAAGTTTTGGCACCATGATCTCTAAAACAGTTCCAGTCTCATCACAGTATGCTTCTAACTTGGCATCTTCTGGTATTCTGGTTGCCAGTGGTATTTCCCTTACAAATTCCCCTGGAGGACAGTGCTCAGGAGATGGATCGGTGAGCTTGAATGTGCGATCACGCCTCTTTATGAATGGCATCTGACCCGTACTAACACAGAAGATCTTCACGATCCCATGAGTAACAGTATTACGCCAAGAAACTTTCACCCTCTGCAGATCAGCAAAAGGCAGGCTAACCATTATCAGGTACCCTTCTTCATCCTCATAAATGGTCTTTGCAGCTGTAACTGGCCCATATGCATGCTGCATTACACCAGAGAAATCATGCAACCAAGCTGGCTGAACTGGCTGAATCTCCATATCTTGTGATTGATCAGAATTCAGATTAACTGGCAAATAACAATCATCATCATTCCCATGAGGGAACAAATCTTTCCTCCTCTTATTGCAACCAGACGAAATGTCCATAGTATCGCCATTAACATGACTTGATGGCTGTGTACCCAAATTCAGACCAGAACCATTGATCAATCTTCTTGAATGTGTATGAGAACTATTTTTCAAAGGGACAGGAGGCCTCTCAAGCTCAAATTCTGTGCTTGGGAGATTTCTCCATGACCCAAAATCACTTGCTTCAGGTGGGATTGAGAAATTCAATTCCCTTCCAGTTAGTTCCATCCACTTCTTGCGGTCATGCTCTGGCAGCATCATAAGATTGGGTGACCTGACCACCTCAATCCCATGCACACACTGAGGATTAGAGAGGCCTCTGTAATGCTTCCTCTGCATCCGATGGGACCGGACAAAACCCCTATCAACGCAGAAAGGGAACTGTGGCTCCCCCAGTCGAGAATGACCATTCATGTAACTTCTCAGCTGCATCTTGCCCAATGCATTCTCTGGCCGCTCCTTGAAAGCCCACATATACATGTTCTCCATGTCATGCTGAACCAGGAAAACATCAAGCCGAAGGTCTGATTTCTCAAATCCAGAAATGCCTGAAGCATCCCTAGTAATCTTAACTTTCGATTTCTCACTCAAGACTGGCTTGAAATAGAAACTGAAGAAGAACCAGGCACCCCAAATGCTATCACCCCGTTTAGTGCACTTACGGCCAGCCTTGGAGAGATTAAGCAAGCCTTCAGTTTCAAATGTTTGAGAACCAAGCCCAACATCCAGTATATCACAAGTGTCAGGATTCCATGACTGGGGAGGAGAGCTACGCTCTGCTGCCAGGGGCAGGTTAATGTCGGGTGGTCCTCGAGACAGTGTGATCTGCCTATTCAGTTCACAGTCACAGTCTTCATGTGAAGATGAGGCACTTGAGTCCATGGAGAGGAGCGTTGATGGGTGGTGATTCTCCATGGACAAGACTGTGAGGAGGGATTCTCCCATTTCCTTCCTTTTTCTCTTTATTTCCTGGTTTGTCCTAACTTGTCTAAACCCCAAATGAATCCTACTTAACAATCTATAAAGAAATCAATTGAATTACGAAAAACCACTGAAGACCCAACATCACGAATAGCAGAAAATGAAGAATTCGTGGTAACAATACGGAAAACCCATTGCCAAATTGACCCTAAAAATCCCCGTGAATAATTTAAACAGAAACTACAGCCTAAGAACGCTAACCAAGAAACATGAATACACCAAAACAAGATCTTTTAACAAAATTATAAACGAAAAAATCCCTGAAAGCTCACAAAAATCAGACTTTCAGAAACCCCACCAACCTAAAACCCTTACTCAGCACCACAAAGCAACAAAGAGGATCTTCTTTTCTTTCCTTTTTTTTGTTTTTGAAGTTTGCCCCAATAGCCCTTGAAATCAATAACCAAAGAATTTTTTTTTTTTTTTTGAAAATCAGATCTTTTCAATATCCATCCATTTCCCCCCAATTAATCCCCTCCACAGAAACGATTCGAACACCAGAACGATCACCAGAAACCCTAAAATCTTCCCCGGAAGCAGAAGGAAGAACCAGCCCCTGATCCATCAATTCAGGCAACGAAAGCAGGATCCAATAATCAAAAGTCCTAACACCAGACAAGGCAGATCCGGGATTTTACCTCCAATGATCTGATGCAAAGAGCGATAAAACCCCAAGCTTTTTTCTTCATTGTCCCTTCTGTCGGACATAGAGCTAGATAACGGTTCTGTCCCAGAAAACCGTGTAATGTAAAGGTCACGAGCCTGGTAGCCGCCCGTCTCAGTTGCGACCTCTCTCGCTCTTCGCTGTTAACTAACGGTGACGGCCTCGGAAGACCTTCTGGTTCATACGGCACAGACTAGAATTTCTGTCCGTCCATTATGGATGGTGATCGTTGCATGGGGAGACGTGCCCTGGATGCCTAATATCTTCTATGTTTTCGATTTCTCGAATTATATTCTGTTTCAATGCGCCAATCTCTTCTGTGCCCCTTCTGCAGCGATTCCCTCTGCTGCAGTTCCACAGATATTTTCGTATCTAAGAGCTAGCATGTTTGATAATTAAAAATAAATAAATAAAATTCCGCCACTTTATGAATCCTTTTCTTATCATTTCACATTTTAACTATTTAACTACTTTAATTTTTTAATTATTATTTTTCATAAAACAGTTTCCTATATCCATCTTTATTCTTTTTATTTATAATCGTTGAAGTAATATTTTTCTATAATTTTTTCCCTCATTGCCCAACAAACCATAAACGCTTCAAAATATCATTTATTTAGTTAATAATAATAAAAATTAAACATTTTTAAAACTTTTAGTTATTATATATATTTTGTAATTTCACATTTACCTTCAAATGATGTTAAATATTTTTAATATATAAGTTTCCAATTAAAATAATTTTTGAGATCATAAATATATTAATTGATAATTTATATGATTTAAATGTAAAAGTCTTTTTAAAATAGAAAGAAGCAATCATTTATGTAAATTAGTACGTAAAAACGTTTGCATGACCCTGGTTTTCTATGGTCGTTGATGAGTAATCCTGAGTGAAAAATGACTCCATGGTTTTCCATCATTGTAAGGAAGCTTTTTTATTTAAAAGATTAGCAATTTTATTTTTACTCAGTTTAGAGTTAGTAAAAATTATGAACAGGGGAAGTCCTTGAAAGACCATGTTATTTTTTGATTATTTATAACATGGGTTTGAAGTTTATCATATAATTTTGATGACTTTCTTATATAGACGTAGAAGTTGAAGATGGGACCCATGTGATAGATTAACTAAAAATGTTTAGAAGTTATTAAATTGTTGTCCTTGATGACTTTCTTAAAGTTGGTTGTTCGAGAGAGGCCTAAGCAATCATTCATGAAATGACCAACACATATGGGAAGGCAAGCGTAAGCAATAAGCAATCACTGATATGGCCCTACGCAAGTAAAGCATGACGGGCACAGAAGAGACAATATATACAGCGGATATATTAGATTAATGTTATCATCGCGTGGCAAAACATGGAATGAAATGAAAGATTAGAACGATTCAATTTAAGTGGATAGAGTCAAAGCTCAAAAAAACATGAGAGTTTGGTGGACGGCTCCTGCCTTGCTTGAGAGTCATTGTTGGGGGCGGATTAATTAACTAGGAGCACTTAATTTCTACTTCCACTCCTAATTTTCTTAGATACTGAGTTGTAATTTTTTAATCCTTTAATTGTTAGGTTAAATAAGTACAAACACTATCCAATTGGCAAGTAAATGAAGAAACACATTTACATCCTGCCTTGACATTGAGATTCATTTTCTTTGGATTAAGTCATCTGTGCAGGAGATGCTCATGAATGCCACTGGGTAGGGATTGGGCATTTGTTTATACTTTGAACAAATGCAGCATCGAACTTTTTGAAAATTGCATATACATGCACCCTTTGACCAGATAAAATGACTCTTGAAGCCTCCCCGCTGCGCGGCTATCGCCTGTGGCCCAAATTTTTTTTTTATAAATATATGAGAATCACTTAATCTTGCTTCACTTGAAATTCAGAAAATGTTTAAATCTATTTAATATCAACCATGAATTTTTTCATTAATTTTTAAGATAAAAATAAATAAATTATGCATTGAAGTGCTTATAAAATTTTCATCTAGAATATGAGAGTTACGAATATACTAATATTAGTGTCATGTTATATAAATACCAATCAAAAATACAAATCGAGATTTAGAGAGAGCTGCATGTCAATAAACTAAAAAAGAAAAAAATTTTGAACTGTCCAACCATTTCCAATTATCCATATGAGATAGGAAACCGCTCAATATACGTGCATAGGAACCGTTTGATAAAACCGCATTAAAGAGATAGAAAGTTTTTTTTTTTTTTGAAAAAATCAGAATAAAAGTAAAATGATAGAGAAAAAATGAAAATAAATATGAAAGTTGAATAATAAAAATAAATGAGATATAGGAGCAAAAATAAAAAAATTAGAATAATTAAGTAATTAAGATGTTAAATTATTACCAACCGAGGCTAGCTCGGTTGGTGCTGTCAGTTGGCGCAAATAAGTGTGCGCAGGCAGCAGGGAGGTTCGAATCACGCTCCGGGCAGGCGGAAAAAATAGGTGGGAGGAAAAAAAAAAGTGGTTTCCCGGACGGATGGAGTGTGGGAGCAGGTGGTCTCCCAGGTGGTTGTTGGAAGCTGTGTCTTCCTTATTCTTTCGTGGAGCTGTGTCTCCAGATTTCTTTGGGAATATGTGTCCCTTATATTTGTAAAAATGTCTCAGATCTTCAAAGTATAAAATGTGTTGAGATACATGTAATTGTACCCATCAAAAAAAAAAAAAAGATGTTAAATTATTTTTTTAAAATATATTTAGAGGGATGAAAAGTTGCTTTCTTCTCTTGCCTCTATTACCAGCTGCCAAACAATGCTACAAAAGGTGTGTTTAGGAATGAATAAAATTTTTGATGAAAAGTTTTAGAGAGTAGAAGTTGTTAAATAATGTGATATAATATAGGTAATGATGAGAAATAAATAGAATAAAGTTGAAATAGATAAATTAGTTGTGTTGGTAGTTGTGTAGAAATGATTGAAAAGTAAGATAATTATATGGAAAAATGTAAAGAAATAATTTAAAAATAGGATAGTTGTGGAAAGTGAAAAAATTTTAGATTGAAAAATTTTAACTTGTTAACTTTTATTTATTACCAAACACACCTAGAATAGATTACGTTTGGCTTTTTTTTCAATAGTACTTAGCTACCTTAAGAGCTCACGTAAAAATGAAAGAGAAAAAATCAATGATGGAATGCAGAGGTAATGATGCTAGATAAGATAATTTTACATCACATTACATTAAAAAGGCCTAGCAAGAAAACATGTAAAACTAGAAAAATTTTATTTTCATTTCTCACATATATCTTTTAATAGAATTTGACATCTTGATTACATATTGGTCTATTTTTATATTATTTTCTTTGCATTTTAATTATTTTATTTTATTTTTTCACATAACTATTTTATATATTTTGACTTTATTTATTTTACTTTTAATCATTCTGCGTGTCACATGTTACTATCTTTTCATTTTTCCTATCTTTTTACATTTCTACATTTCTATATTTTAACTTTATTTCTTTTACTTCTAATAATTATCCACATCATACAATATTATTTTCACTTTTCTAAACATTTTTTACATTTTTAGTTTTTCATTTTTATTTTTACATCTTCCTAAATACACCTTATTTGGGCCATTTGGCACTCCAGTTTAAAAAAAAAAAATTTCACCCCTTTGTACTCATTTTTCTATGATTGACATATTAATTATCCAACTACTTTAGTTTTCTAATATTAACTTTATATTTTAATTTTTTTCATTCAACTATCCTATATCTTTAATATCTTTTACTTCTAATTATTACTCGTATAGCCACCCTAATGTTTAGATTTTTTTCCGTCAAATTTTCATTAAACATCACGCCAATAATAAACTTATCAATTCTAGCAAAAGAAAAATGTTCGTTTTGTCATATCCTATCCATCTTAATTAATTATCTATTGTAACCTTATTCATTTAATCACGCATTTGCAATATATATATATATATATCTCTCTCTCTCTCTATTTTGTGTGATTTACAAATATGACTACTTAATTTAACTATAATTGCAAATATACCCTTGTAATTTCAGAAATTAAAAGTTATCTTACATAGTTTGACCATAATTGTAAATATATTCTTGTTGTTATAACGCTATTATTACACCTTTACCATGTGAGTATATTCACAAATGTGTGAAAACTATTTTGATATATTTACAACTTCAGAATTAAGGGGGTACATTTAGTTTTTACAAATATACCACGCTATAACAGTACAACAATGATGTTATAATGGTACGAGTATATTTATAATTATAGTTAAACTATGGGAGTAATTGCAATTTATGAAACTATATTGGTATATTTGCAAATATGGTCAAACTAGGTAGGCGTATTTACAAATTACTTATCTATTTTCTTTCACTTTGAATTCTATATCAAGGATTATATCAAAATCCATTTTCAAAATAGTTCTAGTTTTTCTTTTCTACGCTACCGATTGGACTTCTCCGGGAAGCATTGCATGGCCAGAGTGAAAATAATCTAGTGCTGGCCATCATATCACAAAAAATCGTGACGGTCCTATTACTTTCGATAAATTATAATAATTTTACTCCTACTTGGTTGTGATTGGTTAATGAATTGTTGTCATGCCTATGATATGAAGCTTATATCTTAGTTAACGTTGTAAATCATCGTAGGCTTTGGTCTTATGAAATCTTCCTCCTAGTAATTTTTCAAAAAAATATATTTAAATACTTGATGAAAAATTCACTTCATTTGTTATATTTAACACTACTTATATTATCATAGGATCTTTCTCGTTTATTTAGTATTACCTGCATCGGCCCCATATAAAAATATGTAAAATCAACATAATAAAATATTTTAATGCAAAATATCAATTTTAAAATTTTAGTTTAAAATAAAATTAATCTAAAATATTACTATTACATGGATAAATAATTCTATAAATTATTATTGCATTCTTACACATTTGTAAATAAATTTAAGCATTTTTTATAATTTGCATATGAATATATTTTGCAAAGAATATGGTTTATGCAAATATTTGTTTTAGATGAAACTTAGTCTCTTAATTTAACAAATTATATTAAATATAACAAATAAATTATATTTTTCAACTAACATTAATATCAAAGGTTTATTTTCTATATAACCTCCTTACATAGAAGTAGAACTATACTTAATAAATCTAAGTCATTCATTATGTTTGTTAATGACAATTTAGTTAAGATAATAAAAATATCTTGATTTAATATACTGGTGTGCTATAACTAATTTTAAAGTAATTTCAGGATTTTTTTTTTTGTTAAAGGCCTCCAAGGTGTTCAATTGAGGTGATTTTTGATAAATAAGTATAGGTGTATTAATACGTGGCAAACAACTTACAATGATGATCGCGATGTAAATGCATAAGCATAATTCACACCTGGCATAAATATAACTACAAAATTTAAAAAATATATACGCACGATTGCAATACATTTTGCATCATAGACATAACCACTATTTGCATAAAAAGTCGTAGACATAAGAATATGAGCACAAATAACTCTTTTGCTAAATCAAAATCAATTTTCGTATACCTATAATACTAACATTAAAACTAGACACATCATGAGACTAAACTGTTAAGGATGTCGCTATGAAGGTATTAAATAAAAAAGACTTAACTAACTAATTTAGCAATCAACAACCGAATTTAGATGTACATTTATATATCATGTTTTTCTGAAAGCACGTTTATCTCTGCACAGGCTTTTTGACAAAATAAATTAGACTAGCAAATAAAAAAAGGTGCGAAAGATAAAGAATGGTTTGAATACGACAATGATAGGCCAAAAATTCAAATTACTAGAAACTTCCATTAGAATTTAGAAACAGCCGGCCCTTCTTTTCCATTTACTTCATCCAATCCCATTAAACAAGCTGTAGTTACACTTTTTTTTTTTTTTAACGAAGGATGTTACAACAACAGCTTTTCATAAAAAAAAAAAAAAGAGACGGCTGTTACACCTTAGATGAGATGAAGATGTGAAAAGAATATAGGATGAAAACTTCATAAAATATACATGAAAAAGTATTGTTATGTATTAATAATAAAAAAAGTGTATTTAGATTGAAAAAATGTATATTGACAATGAAAAAAGTTTATTTTTATTTTTTTTAGAAGTAAAAATGCTTCTTATGCTCACAACATTTGTCTAATTCCTAATATACTCATAATGTTTAAAAAATTACTCTTATACATATAACATTTCGCTCTAAATTTTTATCATACTCATGCAAACAAAATAACTATTAATTGTCCTATTAAAGAGACAATTTTACCCTTTTAAAATTTTTCAAATTAAAATGATTTAGCCCTAATTATGACATTCAAATTAGTTAAGGTCACAAATTAATGATTTATGAATATTAACTGAATTATACTAAGGTTGAACCATTTTAATTGAGAAATTATTGAGGGATAAATTCATCTTTTCAATTACGTAATAAATGACTATTTTGATTACATGAGTACAATAGAAATTTAGAATGAAATATTATAAGTATAGAAGAAATGTTTGAAATGCTGTGGATATAATAGAAATTATAGACAAAAATTATGAGTATAAAAGAAATTTTTCATTTTGAAAATTTTTCTTTTGGAAATGAAAATATTTTTGGGAAATAAAAGATTACGTTACATCGTAATCTAGTTTTCATCCCATCCAGAAAACACCAAGGTATGGTCAAAATTTTCAAAGGAAAATAGACTATTAATATCCCCTAAATCAAAATATTTAGAGAAAGATTGAAATATCTTTCAAATGGCCTCTCAAAATGAAATTATTTAGAGATATGATGGTGAGGTCTGTTTCAATGCATTCAGTTGAAAATTTCTTTTTTATTACTTTTTAAAAATATTTTTTTATAAAACTCTTAAGTGATGTGTATTTAATCTATAATCTAAGTTTTACTATTTTTAGAAATGTGTGTATATATATATATTTTTTGATTTTTGAAAATAGGAGTAGTTTAGTCATTTAAAAAGTATCACAATCCCTCTATTTGTAAATAATAGAAAATAAAAAATAATATGTGCACATTTCAAAAACAGTAAAATTTGGATTATAGATTAACTACACCTAGATTAAGAGTTTTATAAAAGAAAATTTTAAAAATAATAATAATAGCAAATGGGATTTGAAACATTCTCCTATGATGTCCCCCAGATAAAAATTTTCAGGGGAAGAGACAATCTGATGGACCCCCACACTGATTTGAAATGCGGTAATCAACCACCATTTGGCTTATTTTTGTTAACAAAGTCATATCATATGCTTGTATGGATGCATCCGCCGGCAACTGCATGCATGGGAGAGAGACAAATTAGCAAGCCCATCCAATGCATGTAATCCAAGCAACAGGACCAAGACCAATCCTCGCCTCCATCGACAACCGGAGTTTCCTCTCTTTTCTTCTCTCTTTCTCTCTCCACCCATGCAAATCTCTCCTCCTCCCCCTCAATGGCAATAAGCTTGCCCAACCTCTCTCCCTTCCTCATCACTCTCATAGGAATTACTTCCACGGCCTTCATGCTCATGGTCTACCATTACATCGTGAACAAGTGTTGCTATGGGCGTGCTCAGATGGGGACAAGGGCGGGCCAGCAAGGCCCGCCATTCTCGCCTGGGGAAGAGATGATGAGCGGATTAGACAGCTACTCCATACAGCTCATCCCAGCATTGAAGTATGGGAAGGAGGTGTCGATCGAGGGAGGGGAATGCGCGGTGTGCCTGTCTGAATTCAAGGAGGGGGAAGAGGTGCGGCGGCTGCCTGAGTGCCTGCACTCCTTCCATGTTCCCTGCATAGACATGTGGCTTTCTTCCCATACGAGCTGCCCACTGTGCCGGTCAGACATGGCACCATCGCCGAACCCACATGAGTTGATGGTACCATCGGAGACCACACGAAGAGGGTTGCCGAATGTTGGTGGGTAGTCTTCCTTTTTTGAAAAAAATATAAAAATTTATTTATTTTAATTCTTTCGAATTTCCGATGATCGATCATGGATGGTTTTTACAGGTTTGGGTGTTAACAGATAGATATATAGGCAAATAGGAATAGGATAGAACCTTTTTCTGCATTCACGGGACCAAATCAGCAGCAAATAACTGTTTATATTTGTTCGAAGAGATGACACAATGTTAGTGAGCTGAGACAAGAATTAAAGTCACGTGTTTTAGAATGTAAATGAATTTCAATCTCAATGGCATTTCATCTTGTTTGATTGAACACTGTAATATGTTTTAAAAAATTATGTGTTCACATCACAGTTCAAAATGACCGCAATTATATCCCACTGTGAATAAACTTTTGATTAAAAGGAAAAAAAATACTGGTAATACCTAAATGCACTCACGTCCATTTGACCTATTTTTGTTTTTGTTTTTGTTTTTTGAATTTTTTTACACAATTGTTAATATAAGTGTATTTAACATATCGTAAGTGATAGGTAACATGTTCTCTTCTGCAAGTGATCTGGGTTTGTAACCCAGTGTGATAGCTTTATCTCCCTTTTTAATATTTGAAAGATTGTGGTCTCCTCTTTAATACTTTGAAGTTTGTGGTCTTTATTGATATTTAAAAGCTTATAGTTTTCCTATTTGAATTTTGTAAGAATTGTCTCAGGGCTTCATTGTAAGATATATTAAGATGTAATGTAAAATATTCTAATAAAAAAATGCATTTAACATGTGTGTATCGATTTTTACCCTCTTGGAGATTTTTAGATTTTTTGAAATCAATGGATTTTAAATAATTTAAAAATCTTCAAAAATAATAAAAATTAATATACATGTTAAATACACTTAAATTAATAGTTATGTGAAAAAATTTAAAAAAAATTAAAAGATAAGTATTTACACCATAGTCCACTACAGCAAAGTGTACCTGGATGCATGAAATCACAACCCCTTGCTTTTTAATAACCTTAGTTGAAATCTTTCACAGCTCAGTGGAAGAATAATAAATAAAAAATTTGAGAAAAATCCACTTAATTTTTTCTTTTTCAATTGAAGAGTACTACAAAAGGATTAAGAATAAAACGCAACAAATCCTAAGCCCCAAAAAGACTTCCACTTTCCATTTACCCAAAAAGATCTCTGCTTTTCTTTTCTTTAGTAGTTAAATTGACAAATAAAAGTAATAAGAAAGCAAAACATAAAAGAATACTCTTAAAACAAATACTTCTTTTTCTCCTCGATCTCTACCTGATCATATGTGATAAAAAAGGAAACTAGAGGAAGAATGACAAATGCTAAAGGGAAGAAAAAATTTTCCTTACAAACCAACAATTCTTGTAGGTTGGCAAAAAAGGGACAAATACCAATGTAAGCCCAAATAGAGAAGAAAGAAACGCTAAACTCCATTTAATTAAAAGCTTTGAAAGGAGACAAATCCAATGTTGAGAACACCCAAAAAAGCACCACTTGTCCATATTTTCCCTTCTCTTGAAAAAAAAATCAAATGGACAAGAAAAACGAAGAACAGGAGAAAGAGTAAATCTCATTCACCCAAAATACTTGGCATTATTTGATAATAATGATGGTGGAAAACTATCTTTCCTCGTACTTTTCAAAAAATAATATTACATTTTAACTACTAAATTATCCAAAATTTTCATTCTTACTCTATATTCCAATCTTTTTTTCCATAATTAACTTATTTATTCATACTTTACTCTTATCATATTACATTAATTTTATATTTTTTGTAAATATCTTCTCCTTCACTTCTCCACTCCCTCCTCACCTATGCTAACAAAGGATGCCTTAAATTCCAAAACTCTAAAATCCTTCCTTACTCCAATCCCATTCGTTTGGAGAGAGAGAGAGAGAGAGAGAGAGCATCCATGACATTGCAAATCAGATGTCCATTAAACTGAGATAGTGCACAAGACAATCTTAATGTGTAATATAAACAAAAAAAATGTTCTAACAATAATGAGAGATCTAGGGGTATTTTGGTCATCTTGACTCAGATTAATAGCTATTAAATGGGTTTTTTTGACTCTGTGAAAGTACAAGGTTTAAAAAAGCAACAAATGCAAACATATGAGGTCAAAAAACCAAATACACAAGTCTCAAAATTTTAAAAAGTGCAGACTTTAAAAGTTTAAAATGCAAAAAAATCGACTTCGTCTTAATGAGTTAGACTAGTTCTTTCATTTTTCTTATAATAAATATAAAACAGCAAAACTAGGTTGACTGGGTTTGATTCAATTAGTTGATTAATTACTTTGACTGGTCAAATTGGTTAACTCGATTCTCCCAATTGGCTTTGTAAAACTTACCAAAAATGAAATTTATTTAATTGGGTTCACATAGTGAGTTCACTGAATGTTTTGACTCAATTGATTGGGTTGTCTTAACCCGTTTCACCTAATGGTGTGACTCAATTATTTGGGTTGACTCATTTCTCTCAATTGCTTGTAAAAACATAAAAACTGATTTTTAATTTTAAAAAAACATAAGTCATGAATTTGAATATTTTTGTTCTTTTAACTAAATATACCTGCAAGTCATGAATTTGAATAATTGTGTTCTTTTAAAAATGTATCATGATATGACTATTGTGTTGATCGAATGTAATTAGATTAATAACATGAAGTCCAAATTAGACTATTCTACCAATTCACTTTATAAGATGACATATATAGAAACCAAACCTATATATGTTGGCACCCATTTAGTGATCTAAAAGCAACTTAATTATATTGCATCTAATTATTGGATATAATGCAAAAAAAAAATCTATTTTTATTACAAAATTTAAAACAGATAAAAAAAAATTAAAACTATAATATTCAGTTAGAAATGCAATGTAATAGGTCCACATTTTGTTAACAAATAAAAAAATAATAATAAAGAGTCCAACGCCTGGATCGGTGTCCTTTGTATAATGTATGTAGATTTTGATTCAATACATATGTATTTACTAAGTCTAATACATATAAGTAAGATTCTGAAGCCATTTTCCAATTTTTATTTTTTATTTCTGTGTGCCCACGTGTAATCACAAAATTTTAATATTTTCAGATTTTTATATATTTCTATAATTTCAAAATTAATAGTATGGTATCTAACTTGGTTATCAATTTTCTTAGTTTTGGATATTTTTGTTGTATAACTTATCTCTTTTAGTGCGTTTTGAATATGATGTGAAAGATCATTTCAGTCCATCTTGTCAAAAAAATATATATTTAAAATTAATTTAAAATGACTTAAATACCCCTATATTCAAAAAATCAAAAATAAATATATACACATATAAAAAGATAAAAATTGGTTTATAAGTTAAATATATCTAAATTAACATATTTATAAAAAATTCGAAAAAATAAAAAATATCTATATTTGTACCGGTCTAAAATCAACGAATTTCAGATCGGTCGGAGAATATCGTGACTTATGTAAAATTAAATGCAACAAAAATATTTAATTTATGTAAATTTTAGAATTGTATTCAACATCTGCACTGTTTAAAACATCGTTAGCATTTAGATAAATAATTATATAAAATATTATTGTATTCTAATATATCTACGTTGGATCTAAGCATTTATTCACATTTTACACATAAATATAGAATACTTTTTATACAGATGTGGCCCATTCATAGCTCCCATCAAGACGATTTTTTGTCCCATGATGAAACACATGACGTTAAAAGATGTCAACCGTTAATTTTTTTTTTTATTTTATCATCGAAATGATCACCGTCCACGGGTTATATGGAAAACTTTAGTGTAATCAGCCAAAGCATGCCGCCTAATACTTATAGAATCAAATCAAATTTACGAAATCTCTCACCTTGACTATAAATAAGCATTTGGGGCCTACCTCAACGATAAAATAAAAATTAAACCTGTCCTATTGTGTAACATCGTTTAGTTTTATGATGCAAAGAATCATTTCAACAAGAGTTTTGGGTGGGTTACAATCTTCACATACATGATAATGTGAAATTTACGAAAAACATATAGTTAGATCCTTTCTAGATTCACTAAGCTGTTCTAATAATTTATTTTAAAAAATCATTCATCTATATAGATGGAATGTTATAGACGATTTAAGCGATAAACTAAAAGCTTTGAAATTCTTCATCCACAAAAGAAAGCATTTAAATTGGTAGATAAATTAAATAATTTTATTACGTTAATTTTACACTTTTATTAGATAAGGGGCCATGCACATCTTTGATTGGGGTGATTAAGTAAATAATTTTAGATGTAATAAATGGAATGAATTTCATATATAATCATAAAGGTGGGACTCAAAGGAGAGGTTACATGGATTCAAATTTATATTAGCGTTTACATAGGATTTGATGCTTATGATTCCCAAAGAATCAACTTCACAATCATCACTAGGGGTGTTAATGGATTAGGTTGGATAGGTTGAAGTGTAATCTTAATCCTAACTTATTTAAAATATTCTAATCCTAATTCGTTTATTAACTTATTTAAAAAATCTCGACCCTCACCCATTTACAACTTATTTAATAAACAAGTTGATGAATTGTTAACAGGTTGTATAGTAGACGACCTGAAGGCCTAGAGTCTGATAAACAATAATTTTGTAGGGAGAATGTCAGAAGATGTTTTTGGTGCAAAAGAAATAAAAATAGGGCAATAACAGCAGTAGCGGGAAAATGAAATTCAATACCGGGAGGAAGACTTAATGAGAATAAATAAACAAGAGGTTTACATTTATATATGATAAATAATCTTGTTAGTACGAGTTAAGCAAATGCTCCTTTTAGTCTACCTTAAAAAACTCATTTATAACAATTTTTATTTTTTTCTTCAATTAGTCTAAGCATATTTGACATATAAACCGGATTTTACCATTTTTGGATATGTGTATATATATTTTTAAAATTTTTAAATATAAAAATATTTTAAATACATATATACATATAAATATTTAAAACTTTTAAAAATATATATAAACATATCTAAAAATAATAAAACTTGGTTTATATTTTAAATATATTTAGATAGATAAGTGTATGAAGAAAAAATTTAAAAAAATTTGTAAATGATTTTCTTGAGGTAGGCTAAGCAGAACATTTGTTTAGTCAGCTCTAACAGGATCACTCCTCTTTATATATATAACTTTTAAATGAGTTAAACAGATTAAATGAAGTAAACAAGTTACTAAATGAGTTGACTAGTTATAAAATTTCAATCATAATTTATTTATTTAATTAAATAGTTGAACAAATTGGCAGATCACAATACATTTATTTTGAAAATCTCAATCCAAACTCATTTATAAACGAGTTGAATAAGCGGATTGACAAGCTGACCATGACCATCAACGTCCAAAACATCGCTCGATATTCTAACAATTAAAAGCTTGAGTTTTCCTTTCAATGTTTTTATTTAAGCTAGTCAATTGCATCAGCTACCGGAGAAGAAGAAGAATCGGCAGAGACAGCGGCACTGATCATCCCCTCATTACACGTACACATGCCCCTCGATAAGAACTACATGGCTCCAAAGAGACATGCCTTGCAACCAATCATCGATCCATATTAAGGTTATAGGAGTAACGCCCTGTCGAATTATAGCAAGAATTGGTGCATGTGCTTAAATTTGCATAAAACTCGATTTATTTGGATGGGTAATGATTCGATGCATACAAATGTACCTAGCCTTAGTATCTAGGTGGTTCGAGCACTTGTTTTTTAATTTTTTTTGTTTTTATGTAGGATCGTATATAATTTTTATATATACCGAAATTCACCTTATATTTTTTATAATTTTAAAATAACTTAACCGTTTTTAACACGCCCACCATCTCCACTTATGTGAGTAAGTGAGTTTAGTTGCATGAATTTTATTACGTCATTCATATAGTATTGATTTTCAATAAACAAAAGGTCTATGAATATTATATTATTCTAGTTGTTTTCTTATGAGTATTTTTTGTAGTGTTAAACGTGATGTATAGACTTTTCTTGAAAGTGCATATGATGTGAAGACTTGATTTGACAATAAATAATAAATATTTAAAAAGCAGGGCATATGCTTGTCGCAGTTTAAATCTCACTTCTAAATGTTAGTTATAACTAATTTTATGTAATTTAATATGAAATAAAACCAATAACTGGTTCGGATGTTTTATTAAATATTTAAAAAAAATCAATTCTAAAAGTACTTCATCCGAAGGAAAGAGTTGTTGCACCGCATGTTATCTTTACCCTACTGGCATAATCGCATCAGCTATCTTTTCATTTTTTTTTTCTAGTTTCGCATGGCATAAATAGGGGTGCAACTCGGGTTGGGTTATACCAGGTTGGAGTAAACTCAAACCCTAAGCCAACCACCCTAAGAATTTAATCCGGGTTCGCATTAGTTGGTTTAGTTTTGGGTTAGAATTCAGGTTACCAATAAACTTTTTTTTTCAAATTTAATTGTAATCTAAAAGAAAATTATTGGAATATACATACCTGTGTTTATGAAGTCAAGCCTCATGTTGAATTCTGCAACATCCTTTTAAAGAATTTTGCAATATTCTTTGAATGAACTCTTCAAGCAATTTTTCAATACCCTATAGACGCAAATAAATAACAAATTAGTTAGTTTTATGACTAGTTAGTCAATTCTATTTAATAGCTAATGGAAATGACTCAAGTATAGCAAATAGCTAATGGAAATGACTCAAGTATAGCAAATAGAAAATAAACATATCATACCAACTATTGTAGTTGAAACTAAACATTATCATAGAAATTGTTGAAATTGAATTCAACCTGAATATTTATCATACAAATTACTAAAATAGAAATTGACTACTTATCATACTGGGTTTCTACGGGTCGGGTTGAAACCAGACCTAGTTTGAAAAATCTAAAAAATAAAACTCATATTTGATTTTGGTACCAGGTCAAGCGGGTTCAGACTGACCCAATACCAAGTTGCACTCCTAGGCATAAATGTAGAGGGTATCAGAATTAGAACCTAATTACAAGGGACTAGGGGCCGTTCTCAGAAACGATGATGGAGAGTAGATGGCATGACCGATGGGCTCCCAATGGAAGTTATAGCCGTCCTCTCCGGAATAGGGGTGTTAACAGATCGGGTTGAACGGGTTGGAGCCTATTCCTAATCCTAACCCATTTAATATATCTCAACCCTAATCCGTTTATTAACCCATTTAAAAAACTTCAACCCTAACCC
>JAXCLR010000001.1:72424150-72436648 GCA_035584095.1 Annona squamosa
CTACTCACTTAGTGGACGCTCCCATAGAAAATTCGAGGAGACTAAACGCCACTACTAAATTCTTCTGAAAACGTGTCTGCCAAGTTTCGAACCAAGGACGCCAATATCATTGGGCAAAGTCCTTGACTACTGAGGTAACACCTCAGTGACGGTGGAACCTATTTTGAAATTTGAACCCACTCTTGCATTTTATAATTTATACTTGTAGTCTTCCTCCAAATTAATTTGCTTATCAAGAAAGCAATTAAGTTGCACCTGCAAGTGTTTTTTTTTTTTTTTCCCAAATGGCCGAAATCACCAATATGCTGCACATGTACACAGCTGGGTGAATTGTATTAGAGGATACTCTTAAAAAAATAATTGCTTATGATTGGAAGTACAGGTAAGATATATATATATATATACCTTTTCCGCATTCTTGAAGTACTTTTATGTGATTAATATCTTAAATGCTCAATATTTAATTTTTATTTGTTATTTTTATGTCATACTAAAATGTTTTTTTTTTTTTTTTGTAAACTTTTTCTGCTAATTAATTACTTGCTATTATCACATTACTGGGTGCGTTACTAAAGTGTGCAGTCGTGAATTCACTTGTGAAATTAAATGGTAAAAAGAGGCTAATAATCCCATCAATTTATTATTATTATTATTATTATTATTTACTTCGCGAGTCATGGAATTCGCGTTTAATTATCTTCCTTAACTGTAAAAGAAGGAGATGATGAATTCGTAAATTTCGGGAAATGAATCCAGTGGGCCCATTTGTTGCTTTCTAGGGAAGGTTAGAGGTGGCCTCCACTCATCGGTTTGCCGTGTCCACTACGCTGGTTGATTAAGCACAAGGGATTCCACAGCATTTAATTCCAAATAATAATGTAAAATAAAAATGAGCCCAAGGTCCAACAGTCCAATCATCTGATTACATATTTAACCAGATTAATAAGTTTAATATTTATAATTTAAAATTTAGAATTTGCAAATACACCTACTTAGTTTGACCACGATGGCAAATATATCCACGTAATTTTAGAAATTGTAAACTACTTTATATAGTTTGACCATAATTAAAAATATACCCACGCTGTTAGGACGTCGTTACGACATGTGCATATTTACAAAAATATGCAAATTATGTAGGTATGTTTGCAATTAAAAAAATTAAGTGGACATATTTAATTTTAAAAATATATCCACATAGTTTGTAAACTTTTGTAAATATATCCACGCTGTGACAGTGCATTAACGACATCATAACAATATAAGTATATTTGCAATTGTAATCAAATTATGTAGAGCGATTTGTAATTCTTGAAACTATATAGGCATATTTGCAATTATAGTCAAATTATGTGGATATATTTTACAAATTACTCTTAAAATTTTCTAAAATAATGTAAATAAGTTAAACAGTTTAAACTGTAAATTAATATTATTTTAAATAGGATTAACTCCAAATATGACCATAACTAACGTCTGCAATTATAAACAAAATCATATATTTATAAAATGACACAGATGACTACATATTTTACTCTTAAACACTAAATAAGACGAAGCCATTAGATTTTGTTGGATCAAGTGTATAATTTTTTTTGAGCAGAAAATTGGAGTCATTTTTGTTAAAAAAAATTGTGCGCATACAAAAGTGATTGAATGAATTTTTATTTTTGTATTTTTATAATATTTTATGAAATTTTCAAAATTTTAATTAGAGTAATTTCTTTCTAATTTTTTGCATGGGCAATATCAAAACTTCCTGTCTCTTTTAACGTCAATTTTCAAAGTATTATTATATTTAGAATTAAGGATAAAATATGTTGTCATTTATGCTAATTTTGTGAATGCGTTATTCTATCTGAAAATATAAGTTGTACTCATATTCAGAAATAACCCTGTAATATATGTAGATCATTCACGATTTGTTGATAACATCTCACTCATATTTTTACTTTGCTTATAACATAGTAAATTTTAAAGTATAACTATCCATATTAAATAATTAGTCTAGAGCACTGGATTGGTTAGTGACCGATTGGACACGTCTATCTGAGTCCGATTGGAAAAGAAAATGAGATCTTGTCATAATAATTTTATTTTATTCTACTTGTTATTATCGATTACTGTCTATGTTTCTAATAATTATCTTTTATCTATTTTAGTTTTATTTAATGTATAGACTTTATATAATTTAAAGAAAAACTTGCATCGATTAACTCATCTGAATTTCGGTGGAGGTGATATTTTGTACCATTCCATCTCAAACTTTCCGAATCTATGTTTTTCAGGAACAAAAAGCCCCAGAGCTATAGGCGATGGGAACTGCCACAAATTAGCCAATGACAAACGTCCACGCTTTCGCAACTGGTTTGTAAATAAGATAAGTATCGTTGCTGGCTTTGTAATATGAGCTGAGATGTAAAGTTGTAATAATGATTAAAAAAAATAATAGTTTTTGGCTACAGTGCAACGAACCGGAAGCCAGTTCAAATGTGGACACCTGATGATGATGATGTTAAATTATTCCATACATTGCTTTTAAAATTATTCGAATCTTGATTTCATACCATTAGAAGATGTGCATGGCCATATTTGATAAATATGTAAAATTATTTAATTTATATTAGTTTCGGATATATTAATTTCATCTCTAAACTGTCTAAAATATTCCTTCTGCAGGGGAAATGATTTTACTTATGGCTGAATATAAATAAGTTTTTATAATTTATTTAAAATTATATATTTTAAGCAAATAATTCGCAAACAATACTTGAAATGGAATTTTTTCGGTAATATGACGAAACAAATTATTTTAAACATGTCAAAGTATCTTTTGGTAATATGGATAATAAGGAGATGAAAAGTTAGGTTTTGAAACAAATTATTTTAAACCTGTAAAATTATCTTTTGCTAATATGGATAATAAGGAGATGAAAAGTTAGGTTTTTAAAAAAATTATCAATACGACTTAATATGATATGATAGAGATAAAATAATATGAAAATAAACTAGATAGTTATGTGATAAGATGATTAAAATATATGAGGAAAGATGAAAAAAAACAATAATTAACTTTTTAAAATATTATTATTATTATTATTTTAAAAAAAGTGTGATCAGAGCCGAAAATTCGCTTCCTTTCTCGACACGTCCAATCGAGCGGAGCCTAAATATTGAAATTTGATTTTATCTTCAAAGTAGGGCCCGCAGCTGGTTCCCAGATCGAAACCGCATCCTTATTTCTGTGTTGTTATTCGAGCGGGCCCAGCGGGAGCGCGCAGCGTTCTGATTTTTGAAGCTGAACGCCTTTCTCCTCAGGTGGGCTTTTTGCTTTTGAAGGGATTCTGCAGAGAAGGATATGACTGGCGCCCGTCTTTTTGAATGAAGGAATCCACCATCGTTTCTCTAATTTAATGCTTTGACAAGAAAGAGTAGATTGCATTGCGTCCGAAAATTCAAATCCAGCACCTGTTTGAACTTTGAATTAACCATTTCCTGCGACGACGGAGAGAAAACAACTGTTTTCTGCACGTGCACATATCTGTCAATTTCTTAATTTGAAAATTTTATAAAAATAATAGAACAAAAAAGGCCAGAAAAAATGCAGACGAAAAAATGGTACTTAATTACGGACTTAAATTCGCAGTCATTCTGAAAGCATTGAAATTTTTTTTTACTTTTCTTTCCACATACGTTAAATCTTTTCTCCTTCTTTTTCCCTTGAACCATTGCAAAAAAGTATATTTTTCTCATATATAATTTTGCCAATTGTTTAGAATAATTTTACTTTGTCTAATTAGTATTCATATTTTCATTTAAAAATTTTAATATAATTTCTTTCTTATTGCCCAATAACTCTATTTTTCTATTTTTAATACTATTTTTATTCTCAAAATATTATTTATTTATTTTATTTTTTAATTGTTAGTATGAATTGGAACATCAGATATTACAATTAAGTATCTCTCACAACCATCACACATCGAGGAATATTTTTTCTACAATCCTTAGTTCCTTACACAATGGAGGGATTTTTTTTTATAAACATCCACACTCATTGAAGAATATGTAAAAAACCCACGTAATGGGGAGAATTGTAAAATCATCCCCGCTGGCCAAGACAACAGGCCATAGCACGGAAATAATTTTTATTTCACCCCTCATCCCAACCTCATTCCATTCCATCCAATTGATGACATTGAAGTATTGAACACGTCCCTAGCCATCCAACGTCAATAGTTAGATCAGTAGAAAATGATTCCAAACTGGAGAAAGTCGATATTAAAAATGAATAACCATAAAGTAGGTAAACTCTTTAACGAAAAAATGTAATAGTCAAACAAAATTTGTTATGGCAATTAATATTTCGTATCTGCCCTGCCAAATTTAGTCGTCTAAATTAGCTAGCCAGAGAAACTAAGCATCTCCTGTTGTCTAGGACTGAAGTAAGTATTTCTAAATTCAAATTTCTTGTAATAGCCATCAGGGATGTATGAGAACACCCAACGATGGGCTGGAATTGCAGCAGTAGCAGTCACCGAGGATGATGTTGTCTAACAGTTACCGACTTCAGAAACAAAACTGTCAAAAACCATGGGCTGCTTCATGCCCCCATAAAACTTTAGGGAAAAAAGCTTACTAATTTTCTATAAAAAAAAATAAAATAGAATTCGAGCTTTGAATACAAACTTACGACCCTTGAATAAATAATTAACTTGAGAACAAGTATAAAAATCTATAAATAAAAACTTACTGCTAAACATTTATCTACAGTAACATATTTGTATTCATGTTAAAACCTGTTTTATCAATGGGTGGCTTACCCGAGTAGAGTGGAAACTGGATGCCTGAAGTGGGTTTCTATATTTTTACGGCGATAATCCACTGTTCGTAGCAATGCCCGTATAGGCATGGCAAGGAAAGATGCAAGCAGACACCATGGCGTGGTCCCCGATCCACAAAAGCAACTCTTTTTTCAAGTTGCAACCAGCTGCATGGCTGGATGCCTGGAGGGGTAGACTTTTATGCAAGTCATCCAACGACAAAGATTGATCAGGGCAAGTAAAGAGACAGAATAGCATAATTCCAATTGGATTAGTATCCACCGAAAGATGGAGCTGTTAGTCAGTACTCAGTAACTGGGCACAGATTCGGCAAGCTTCGCCCCGCCAAACTCCCCTATCTTTTGGCTGCACATGATTTTTGTCATAAGATGGTTACTTACGAGGCACTGTCATTATTTATTTAAAAGGGGTCTTTGATCTTTTTATATCAAGTACTCCACATCTATTGTCAATTAAGAAATGGAAAGAAAGGGAGAAAAATCTGATAGCAGAAGGGGGTGAGTCGAAATGGGTGGCATGCACGTGAGTGGGGTCAGTCATAGAAATTGTTCTGCTCAAAAATGTGCTTTAAACCGAAATTTGGACGTTTAGCAGTTCTTCATTTGTAATCATTCAAGGTGCAAGTTCATCAATATATATTTATGCAAGACCATCCACAAGCATCCAAAATCCACTCATCGACCAGTTGGGAAAAAATTTAACTTAGCACTAATTAAGGGCCTTTTCCAATGTATTTTTCGAGCCACCGCTGATGATATTGGATGTATCATGCTTTCAGCCAGCATTGGCGTTCTCCTCGATCCTTTCATCGGCTCATAGATGATTTTTTAGGGGGGCACCAATGTTTTAATTAAAGAGAGGATCCAGCGACATCCTATTTCATGATGTCAAGAATTTTTCTAATTTTACTTTGATAACCAACTGGGCTGGGGTGATCTTTAGGTCCGGCCTGCTTGAAGATCATTTGGGGATTACAACACCGCTAACATTCATCTTTTCAAGCCACCCCAATACATGGCAAGAGAAACTAATGCGTCCCACGTGCAATTCACCAATCACCAACGGACACCGTGATAGGAATCCAGGGCCAATATGTACAAGGAAGAAGATTTCTTTCATTTTTGGACGCTGAGCAACCGAAATTTCGGATGGTAGATCGATCTCTCTCTCTCTCTGAATTTTTTAGGCAGGTCTTGAGAACAGGAGCCCTCACTGGGACTTAATCGTGGAGGCATCATTTTTTGCAACCCCAAATATTTATAATTTTATCACTGTAGTATATAAAATTTGTAACACACGTAACTTTTTGAATCATAAATAAAAATACATGGACAAATATAATAAACGATTTAAATTTTTTTAAAATTAAATATAAAAAAAGGGTTTATGGAAGCCCCAGGAGACTTTATGTATTGAACGATTACTCTCTCTATCCAAGGATATACTAAGTTGCAATTCTTAGTATTTTAGTAAAGATATTGTCAGCTTAAAATTGGCCTTATAGGTGTTTCAATCGAAATTCAACTCATTCAATGTATTTGGAATATTTTCTTAAATAATATAATAAATTTCATCAAAATTAAATATGTATTTAGGCTACATATGAAAAGACAAAATCAAACTAATAAAATTTTCTGATTTGAACATTAATTTTAAAATCATATTTTCAACGTACAAATAATTTGAAATAAATTAATAATACTATAAAATATTATTATACTTTAACAAGTCCATAATTATAAGCATTTTTAGCAAATATAATCCATCTGAGATTTGATTAGAATGAATTTCGAATAAATGATAAGACAATTAATTATAAATATTATAATTAGTTGAATTCAGATTTTGATGGTCAGTATGAGGTCATTTTAAGCCAACAATACCCTACTTCACCGAATTTAAAAATAAATATTGTAGCAATAGAAACTTTCAAAGTATTTGATTTTGGCACCATATATATATGCATGAACAAATATTGAAAGCTTTTTTGAATAAAAAATATTAACAACTTTAAAAATATTTTGTAAAAGATAAGAAGCAACCGAATTTGAAAAAGATACGGGAACCATTATTCGTTTATTAACAATATCATTAAAAAAGTATTGATATTGTTTTCCAAAAGACTCTAACATTCGTAGTCCAACAATCCAAATGTCGAAGATTTCACTTTTGTAAATAGTGTGGAAGAAGAGGGGCGATAGTAAATTTACAACCAATCATATGAATCTTGACATAAATTGCAGTAGATGATATCAATGAAAGGTGAGGAGAAAGTGAGGAATTATCATCATTAAAGTTCTACAACGTGATGTGTCATGATTAGCAATGCAAGCAATTGACGCAAATCAGATTCAACCATACAAGGAGAAAGCCATAGATTGCTGATGTTGGCAGCACGATCGTATGGCGTTTGGTGGACCACTCTAGAAGAAAACCTCCCTACCCATTCACCGATTTCATCATCTGATGGAAAATTGATGCTTACGAATTCTCCATCAATTGTTGTCGCCCTCTCACCTTCAAAAAACTGTAAAAAAGAAAAGAAAAGCGGTCGCCCTCTCATTTCAAAATCTACATGGTTTTCAAGATTTCACGGTGCACTCATGGTTGAACACCACGTCACCGGTTCCCAAGTACTTTTCGAAAACTACAACTCTGCTACGAGCAGACAGATGTCCGAAATAGACCCCATAAACTCAAGCCAACGTGAGTACGTGACTCGAATATCTGAAATATCTAAAATGTGGGCGACCCAATCTTCGATGGACGGATGACACTCGTTTTGGGCACGTGCATGAAGTATCAGCGACGGCAGAGTATCAGATTTATGAAATATGTGAATGCGGGTTACCCAATCTAAAATACCAAATGAGTTCGCACCAGAAAAGTTTTTCTTTTCTGAGGCAACGTGTTCAGCAAAAATTGTAAGCGACCCAATATTTCATGGACGGATGACGCTCGTATTCTCGAGTATCAGTGCTGGCATCAAATTGAAGCAGCTGTTTAAAGGGTAATAAACTCCGGCGGATTTTGATGATGAGCAACCAATCATCATTAATGCTGGAAGGACGAAAGTACCCCTCGCGCAACCGAGTATTAGCCGTTTTTCGGCGCTTTTCCACTAAACTTGAGGGCAAAAGTGACTTTTGGGTCGGATTAAGAGCTCCGAGCTGTCACGGAAATCCACGACTGCCTGCGTCGTCCAGGTTGTATTCCAAAATCCATCCAATGCAAATGGCTGTCTACCGAAAGTGTGCTCTCGCATCCAACCCGCACAGAAATACATGCATGTATAAAATATCTAAGCCGTAAGATGTAATCACCATTTGTGCTCATGTATTGGGTAATGAAGAAATACTTTACAAGATAAGAACCGCTGATCGCTGACCTCTAAGAATTAATTACATGGTCCACGTAATCACGATTTTGGTCTTTTTTTTGATAAATCTAATGTAGATGGTAATGGTAACAAAATGAGCCAATTGGACGTCAAGCTACTCCAGTTTTTCGCATATAAAAAGGCGGGCGTACATAGACAGGGAATGTACACTATCATTCCAAAGAGAGATTGCGCTGTCAGGCACCGATTTCTTTGATCTAGACCGTACATCTTCCCTAGAGTGCGTGCGAATTCTAATGGGCATTGTATAAAAAAATCTGCAGTGTCCTGCGTCGTCCATACTCGGACTGGCAAGCTAGAATTTCTTCTGCCAGGCAGGCTTTCTGGTGTTCCCCCACCAACTTTTAGAAAATACCATATTAAATGGTGTGGATCATCCGACCACTGCACATGCGAGTAATACAAAATCTGTACACTTCAATCCTTCCAATGGAAATGAGATCAGTACTGTTGATCCAATTCCTTACGTCTGCATCCGTTTTAGGGACGACACTGATGTGAAGAAGATCAATACCGTCCAAGACTAAGGCACCACCTCTCTAGAAATGTCGAAGTTGCGTCGCGTATTACGTGCTACCGTTTCTCGCATCCGCTGCCTGATAAACGGCACGGATGACACGAATCCAATGCTCATGATCTTGGATTAGGAACAGAGATTTCGCGTGACTTGCCCGCTATGGAAGAAAGGATGGATTATATTGCTACTTTACCACCACAGATAAACTGATAAACCATTGCTAGTTTTTCCCCATCCCCACTTAAGTACGCACCATCTTTTTCGACTCGGAGCGTAGATGTCATGTCAGTGATTTCGATGGTAAACTTACCCGTGACGGGGGAAAAGGAAGGTAATCTTATCACCATAACTACGCCATTGCTGGCTCGATGAGCAATTCTATCAAATCCTAGTTATGTTTGGATATAATAGAATGTTATAATCTCTCAAATATTCCAAATTATTCTAAAATATAACTAGTTTAAAAATTTATTTGGGATGCTGCTTCTCAGGTACGGACAAACAAGAGGATTATCGATATTTTTGCTAACGTTTATAAACTATAAAATAAATAGTTTCGTGATTTTAAAAAAATTAATATTTTGAAATATAAAACCACAATATTTCACATGTATGCATGTTCGTCTAGTGATTGTTAAGATTTAGCAGCGAGGAGTACGGATTCGCTACTGTGTCCGCGGACTACAGAAATAAGGTCTGGGTAAACGACACCCTTCTTTTGTTGCTCGCCCATGTGAGCGGCCCTCGGAGGGAGAGAACGCCTCAACCATACATTATAGGTGCTGCGAAAGCGGTTTTGGGGACATTGATTCGGGCATTTCGGGAAGATGGGTGGTTTTCAAATTGGAGAAACGAGGGCGAAGATGGGTTTTTGGAACCATTAAAGGCAGAATTTTGTGTGCTGTGATGTGGGTGCTTCTTCTTTTGACCAAAAAGCGGTTTGGTGGTAGCAGCTTGGACGGGGTGGGTTATTCTGGCCAGTTTGTGGGGGCATTCGGGCAGAGTTGAGATCCTTGAGATGGCCATTGACTTCCTTTTGTTGGTTTTGAGGTAAATGTGGGGTTTGAGAGCTATTTTACTTCCATTGCTGGCATAGCAGGTGGAAAAAGGTGGGTTGTTTGTTTTTCCAGATCTTTTTTAGCAGTTTGGGTTGGTGGGCTGTGGTTAGGATATTTATTTTGAGAAAAGATGCGATCTTTTTCGGGTTTGCTGGTAGTTTTTAGTTTAGATTTTTAAAGAAAGGAAGGGTCAATCTTCTTAGAGTTTTTAGTTCTTGAGGTGGGTATGTTTTAGATAATGTTTGGCTATTGTCAGTAGGGCCAGTGTTGTTATTTTTCACGGACGCGAGGGGCAGTTTTTTTTTATTTAAAAAAAGAAATTTATTAAGGGGAATCATCGTGTGGATTTCAAGCAATCGATTTTTCCAGCTGATTTTGTGAGGCTTGTGGCTTTTGAATTAGTGATATTTTGCCAATTTTTGTGAATACTTTCGGGTTGTGGGTTCTTTTCGTGTGTGATTTTCATGCAAAACAGAGGTTTGGAAGCGCTTTTGGAGCAAGATCATTGGTTGGGAGATCCGATTGGTGTGAAAAGATGAAATCTTTGAGCAGTTTAGGCATTGGTCTGAGCCTCGTATTCGGCTGTCTCTTTCTAGCCCTGGTTGCGGAGGTCTACTACTTGCTGTGGTGGAAGAAGAGAATAACAAACAGAGAGATTGAGGAAGATTACAGCAGCTCCACGAGGGAGCTCCTTTATCTCTTCTGCTGGAAGAAGCCCAAATCCTCATCTTTGAGCTCCGCAGGTCTCGACCCCCACACGTCCGTGAGAATCAATGAAGGCAATGGCCATCTCTCTGATACCCATCATCACCAACCCCTCCATGACAACAGCACCTATGGCATGGATTTCCTGCTCAAGCCCTGTGCAGAGGAGGATATGGACGCAGAGCTGATGAGGCTGCACAACCTCCACGGCCCACCTAGATTCCTGTTCACCATCGTGGAGGAGACAAAGGAGGATATGGAGTCTGAGGATGGGAAATCCAGGAACGGTGATAGAAGCAGGAAGGGGTCTAGAGGCAAGAGCTTGAGCGACCTACTGCTGGCTACAGAGACCCCATTTCTAACACCCCTCTCATCCCCGCCGTTTGTTACTCCCCCTTTGACGCCCTTGGATCGCTACAGTCAACATGGCTTCAATCCCCTCTTTGAGGCCTTCACAGACGCTGAGGTGAGCAGGATGAGGTCTTCTCCTCCCCCCAAATTCAAGTTCTTGAGGGATGCTGAGGAGAAGCTGTATAGAAAAACACTCATGGAGAGGGCTCTGAAGGCCCACAGGAATGGTGGGGCTGGGGAAGATGGTGTTAAGGGCCCTACACCAGCTTCGAATGAGGAAGATGGATCTTTTATTACCATCCTCATTGGTAAGAGCAAAGAGCAAGAGCAACACAGCTCATCACAGGTACTTCCATTGACATCCTCTCCTTTGAATACCAAGATAATCACCAACAAGCCCATTCTCCATTAGTGGGGGCCCCAAAAGTCTCCTGTTCCCCCTTGAAGTTTTTCTCTTGTTGTAATTCCTTACATTATTGGTTTTGGATGTATCTTCCTCTACTCCCTGTAGTGGATTTTTTAGCATTTGGCTTTCCCCTTGCCTAATGTCAATACGCCTAACAAAAAACCCATGTCGACTTGCCTTCAAAGTTCAAAAAGCCATGCTCCGAGATAGATAGACTTTTTCTTTTTCTTATCTAATTCCTTTGGGGATTTTTGTGTTTTCTTTCTTCAGCCGGTTAATCTAACAGCCTTGTTTATCGAGAACATAAGTCAGATAAGTGGACAATGGATGGGAATGTTGGGAATGGAGTGGGTTACCCAAGTTTGTACCGGCATTGATCAATGCAACCGTCCATGCACCCTTTAGGTTTATTTTTTAAATTTTATTAAGTTTTTTTTTCTAAACGATGTAAACCACTTATAGATTCGTCCATTTGTATTTGTTTAGGATTCCAAGAATTACATTTGTAAACCCTTAAAAATTGTTTTACGTTCTATACCTCATTTTAATTTTAATAATTATATATCGACTTCAAAAGGCGTTGAATTTCTAAAATATATAAATTTTTAATCAAAGTGATTTTTAACATCATAAAAGATATCTATCATTAAAGTTAAAAAAGGGGAATGCTTTTATTAAACTCCTCTTTTATGTAACTATTTCCATTGTTAATATGTGGATGTTTGGTGGAAAATTTACTACATCTGTCGTATTTAACGTCATTTATAGTATTTTAAAAACTCTTTCGTTTATCTACTATTAGTGTCCATGACTTCATCAACAAATTATAAAATTAATGTAATAAAATAACTTTTGTTAAATATCAATTTTAAAATTGTATTTTAAAATTTTAAATCATCTAAATATTATTTTTATGCGGATAAATAATTTTATAAAATATTGTTATATTTTAGTACACGCATAATGGATCTAAATGTTTTTCATAATTTATATGTAAATATATATATTTCAGTAAATGTGACTTATGCACATGTTTAATTTGGATGAAACTAGATTTTCTAACTAAATTAATGTTAAATATAATAAATGGATTGAATTTTTCATTAAGCATCAGAATTTTAAAACTTAGGGTGTGTTTGTTTGGAGGTAAAACTTTTGATGAAAAGTTTTTGGAGTAGAAGTTGTCAAATCAACTGAAAGTGATATGATATAATAGG
>JAXCLR010000001.1:72457566-72503799 GCA_035584095.1 Annona squamosa
TGGCATCCCTCAGGCACTTCTCAACGGGTTCCATGCACTTTCTGAAGAGATCCATGTTCAGCTCTTCAAACCTGGCACGGGTTATGGTGGAGTAGAAGTCGATACCCTCGAACAAAGAGTCAATCTCAATGGTAGTTTGGGCAGTGGATGACAGGGTTCTCTTAGCCCTTTCGCATGATGTCCTCAGCCTCCTGAGGGCCCTCGGGTTGCCACTGATGTCTTTCTTGTGCTTTCTCTTGAACTCCTGGACAAAATGGTTCACCATCCGATTATCAAAGTCTTCTCCACCAAGGTGGGTGTCACCCACTGTGGCCTTCACCTCGAAGATACCCTCTTCGATGGTGAGCAAGGAAACATCAAATGTGCCTCCACCAAGATCAAAGATGAGAACATTCTTCTCACCAGAGCTGGTAGCCTTCTTATCCAGACCATAGGCGATGGCCGCAGCAGTAGGTTCATTGATGATACGCATGACATTGAGGCCAGCAATGACACCAGCGTCCTTGGTGGCCTGACGCTGTGAATCATTGAAATAAGCAGGTACAGTGACTACAGCATTCTTGATAGTAGAACCGAGATAAGCTTCAGCAATCTCTCGCATCTTGATGAGGACCATGGAGGAAATCTCCTCTGCAGCAAACTGCTTCTCCTCACCCTTGTATAGGACAACAATCATGGGCTTGTCACCAGGGCCAGGAATGACTTTAAAGGGCCACAGCTTTATATCGCTTTGAACCGAAACATCACTGAATCTCCGTCCAATCAATCGCTTCGCATCTGAGTGAGGAAGCATTCAAAACAAGAGTCAAAAAAGCTACAGAACACAAAAAGATTTCTAAAAATTCGAAAAAAAAAACAATAATACAAGAATAAAAGCATAAATTATTACCATTTTGCCTTATAGATAGTTCTACATGCGATTAGCATCCCAGAAAAAAAAAAAGTTATAAAAACATATATATCCTATGCCTCTCCCTGTTAAGAAAGAATGCCAAACGGGCTTTAGGTTGTTTCGCTCAAAAAAAGAGTTAGAAAACAGAACACAAATTTTTTTTTTTTTTTTTTAGAAAATTTGAGTCACAGAAAATATTTTATCTAATGCCTCTCTCCCTGTTGAGAAAGAATGCCGAACGGGCTTATTGTTTCACTTGTTGGTGATGATAAGTCTCAACAATAGCAACTCGAAGACTGGAATTTGCAAGGGAGAGCAATCTCTGATTATGCACTACTATTCAACTAATAAAGAGACCTACAATGCCCACACAAATTAAGAGGAATTATAGACAACGCAGTCTCTCATGGACTACGATTTTTCAGAAAATAGCGCTACAACAGTTTCCACTTACACATGTCCAAAAAAGATTTGGGGCACTAATGTTTAAAAATTGCGCTACAACAGTTTCTACTTACACATGTCCAAAAAAGATTTGACTACTAATGTTTGCAAGGCTATTGAAATATCCAACTCTTCCTTGCTAAACTAATATAGGCCTTTTGCTAAAACTGTCCCCTCATGCCTACAAAGCAAAGAATTTCAAGAGATCCTATCATCCTACATTTGCAAAGATGAGACGAATGGGCAGATCTACAACCAAGTAGCATCCCAGTAACACTAAACTTATAGATTTTCGCCAATGTGATAACAAATATGGAAAACATTTATCAACCAATCCTGAAGTGGCGCAAAATCAGTCCGAATACTTATGTTTTATATAAAACTTTTAAACATAACTGAACATGCCAACGCAACCAACATGTACTACCAAAAAACGCAGATCTAATTAGAAAAGACTTAGATTCTCATCAAATCAGTACAGAGACGTGTTGCCAAAAAAATGCAGAACTAACCCCAAAAAAAAAAAAAAAAAGATTCTCGACTAATCCATAGGCAAAATAACAAATCAAATCATGGAGATCGAAAATTGATTATGAAAGATCCCAAAAATAAACAAGATGCGAACAGATCTAAAATGAGTTGCAGTTACCGAAGACGGTGTTGAGCGGATTCATAGCGACTTGGTTCTTGGCAGCATCGCCAATGAGACGCTCTGTGTCGGTGAAGCCGACGTAAGAAGGGGTGGTGCGGTTGCCCTGATCGTTGGCGATGATCTCCACACGATCATGCTGCCACACTCCCACGCATGAGTACGTGGTGCCGAGATCGATTCCGATCGCCGGCCCTTCTCCCTTCCCGGCCATCTTCTAAGGAGTTGAAAATCTAAGGGGGAGAGATAAAAAATCAAAGAGAGCAGCAGCGGCAGCTGCAGCTTGACAGAGTCGGGCTGCTTTAGGGTTTGTATGTGGGGAAGAGCAGGAAGGGTCTTAAGCTATATAGGAGATTTGCGACGACTTCTAGAACGTTCTTTTGTTAGGGCGGGCCGTGCGATTTTGGATCCAACGGCTGGAAGGCGTTCCCGGAGAGTAGAACGTGCCCGTCTCTCTCTCTCCGCCACGATGCTATGCCAAGTTGGATTGCCGACGACTTGGCCCATACGTATTTATTTTCGGGTCTAATGGAAACAAATCCGCCGATTCCCTTGGAATAGTTCGGCACAATAACCTCTTCGCTTTAGTTTTGGCCCGCCTCACGGTTGATCCAAAATTTGATCTCCCCGTTTTTTTATTGCATCCTTTTTATAATTTCCTTCGGCACACCTAAATGCAAAAAGTCATTTTTTTCACTTTTTTTTAAATTTTTATACATTTATTAATTTAGGTGTATTTAATATGCATATAAATAAAAAATCCAAAACAAATATCTAAAAGTCTTAAAAAATGATAAAAAATTAATACATATGTTAAATACATGTAGATTGACGAGGACGCTGGATCAATGCATCTGGGTATACTTCACCTTTTTTTATTTTTTTTGAATTTCTTTTTATGAAAATGTTAATATAAGTTATTTAGCATATGTATAAATTTTTAACATTTTTTAAGTTTTTAAAATATTTTTTTAGATTTTTTAATCAGTGGCATTTTTAGTAATTTTAAAAAATTCAAAAAAATATCTAAAAATCTCCAAAAATGATAAAAATTTATACATGTGTTAAATACAATTAGATTAACATTTATGTAAAAAAAATTTAAAAAAAATAAAAAAGGATGAAGTACACCCTGGTGCATTGAACCAGCGTCCCACTGGCAATTGTACAAAAAAATTATTAAAAAGTAACTGAAATGGGTGCATCAAGGTTGCATGCAGTCAGCCTCGCTTTTAAAATGTATAAAGTTGCTTACTTCAAAAAGAGTGCATAAGATTGTGGAAAATGAAAAATCACTTGACAGTGAACAAAGACATAGAGCTCAATGAGTCACATTTGGTGTGTTTTGTATGATATAAAGTTCGAGACTGAAAAGAACATTGTGTACATATAATGTAATAAAAATACACATAAAGTATTTGCAAGGGAAAGCCGATTAATATAAATTAGAGACAGGGCAAGGTATAAAGTGCCCACACCGACATTTCATGGCCTTGTTGCTTTCACGCCATAGCTGATATGAATTCCAATGGGCATTGGATTGGAGAGCAGAACACGCCTTATCCCAATTTACTTCCTTTAGAAGTTTAGAAGTCTTTAGCATCTATAAAACATAAGTAATGTTAATATGTTTATATTTTTTGACAATATATTAATGTTTAAATGGTGATAACCTATGCTCATATTTGGTTTACATGAAAAAGTTTATTTGATATATAGGAAAAAGGAAAAAAATTCACTCCTCCGTATAGCTTTTAATATGATTTGACATCTTAGTCACTTCTCTCTCCGTTTTTTTCATTATTACTCGTATTTTTAATTATTTTTAACCTTTGTTTGGGCACTTACTTTGTCTATTTTATTATTGTTCTATTTACTAGTAATCATTACTCAACTATTGAATAATTATAAAAAGTGAAAAATTTTAGATTAAAAAATTTAAAATTGAAAAGATTTATAATTTTCAAAATGCCACTTTTATGGAAAAATGTGTAACGTTAATATAATAAAATAAATTGGTACTAAATATTAAGTTTAAAGTTTTGTTTTCAATTTTTAAATGGTTTAAAATACCATTACTATGTGAAATATAATGTATCAATTGACGAGTGAGAACAAATAAATGAAATCTAATTTGGTAGAAGAGGCTGGACTCGTCCTTAATATTTAGAAAATGAATGAAGGACAGTTAAGATGCATTGGCTATTAAAGAGAATTTTACATAGCAGATGACTATGTGCAATTTTAATATTGCATGACGTCAGTTGTAAAATCGTTATACATAAGAGTGTGTACACCTAAAACTTTTCAAAACTTTTCAAACCAGATCATCTCGTTCTAAAACTTTTTACTCTCAGCAACTATCATATTTTTAAATATTTTTCACAATTTTCTATATAATTGTTATATATATATTTTTATTTATTTTCGCACAACTATCAATACAATTAACCTATTTATTTTTAATTTTATCTTCTTTACTACTCATCATTACCTCCATCATATTACATCATTTTCTCTAAATTCAAAAATATTTATGCTAAAATTTTTTTTTCCACAAGTTTTATTACCTTTCAAAAACACTTTTAGAAAAACAGACTTTTTTAGATTTTTCCAAGGACCATAATGGTTTGCCCTAAGGTGTGTTTAGTATTTAATAAAAATTTTAAAAATAAGATAAATGATGTGATTGATAAGGATAATTACGAGAAATAAAAATAATACAGTAAAAATAGATGAAAGAATTGTATGGATAGTTGCTGAGAAAAGAAACGGAAAAATTTTAAATAGTAAAATTTTAGGGACAACATTTTGGAAATACCGAACACATCTCTAGTGTACCATATGAATACTGAAAGTATTGGAATTTGCAAGGTTCATTAACATATGGAAAATTGGGCCCATGCATGTATGCTGATTTCTTACTGTCTTCATTGTTTTTGAGGTGCTTTCATTGTAGCTGGCTAGCTATCACGGCATTGGTTGGTGTTAATTTCTTATTTCCATGAGATAGCTTATGGGCCTGAGATCTTCCAAGGATTATTGGATAGCTGTCATTCCATCCGACCTAGCTCTATTTTGGGCTTGTACTATCTAGTGGACTCATTGCCAACACATGCTGGGTTATAAATCCGGCAGAGGCTAGATCTGGTCCACCTTTTGATTTTTCAAACATTACTTGACCCACATGAATTGGATTTAAAAGACAAATCTCTCCCCTAGAGTATTTCTGGCTCCTGTTTATTTTCCTAAGTATGGCTTAGCATGAGATGAGTTCAGGAGTTACTCCTACCATCTAACGAATCAGAATATATATATATATTATTGGGATTTATACAACACGACAATAGATATTAAAATTAAATACATTCATAACCCTCACAACACAAAAGAAATTTTTCATAAACCTCCACGTTAAGGGAATTGTAAACCCCTTACTAACATGGGTGACTATTTGAAAGCCACACAAATATGTGAACAGTGCATTTCCAACTCATGCCAACCAGACGTGAGGCAACGAGTCCTACCACGACGGCAGTGCCCGTCGTGGCTTCAACTATATAATTTGAAACAAACTAAGTTGAAACGTTCATTTGTATCAATTTGGCAAGCGTCTTCCCAGAATAAGAGGCATGTGAATTCCCACAAATTTCATCTTATTCTAATTCTTTTAAAAATTTTACATTTTTCATGATGACCAATTCACAGCAGTAGACAGTAAAAAAAAGCAGGGTGGAGAATAGACCAGCGCGATCGGGATCTACAGTCCGAGACTTGGGCGGGCTGGTGGGGCGGTTGGTTCGTTTATCTCCGACGTGGATACTAATTCAGTGGATATGCGATAACGTTACTCGGGCTTTCTCCTTGTCATCTGAGCAAAAAAGGAAATAACAACCATCCACACTCCCCCGAAATTACATTCCCATAATTTATTGATGTAACCCTCACTTTAAAAATAAAAAATTTTAATTTTAATAATAATAATATTACAGCTGTTAAGATTTATTTTTAAAATATATAATGTCTAAAATTTTCATTTATATTTATTTTAAAATTTTAAATATAGGAGCATATTCGTTATTTTTAACAATATAAAAGGATTGAAATATCATTGTGTTTAAAAATCTAAAAAAATGCATATTTTCAAAAATGGTAAAACTTGACTATGTATTAAATGCATATAGAATAATAATTTCATAATATTAAAAATTATATTTTTGGACATCCAATAGCATTCAAATATTTTTTTTGAGTCATATAGTTGATTATATATAATAATTTTAACGTTATTTATTTAGATGTATTTAATTTTTAAACTAAGTTTTATTATTTTTAAAGATGACTATATATTTATATTTTTCAATGTACGGATACTTTTGAAAAGCGACAAATGAAGTTAGTAAAAATGACACAATTCCGCCAAGTTAATTGGCTTGGCATGAGTCATAAGCCTAAAAAAGATCTAAGACAAATCTTTTCTCTAACATGTAATTGTCGTAGGTCAAAATATGGCGAAAATTAATCATATAATTGTTACAAAAAGAGAATGTTGTGAAAGATTAGAGTGACTAAGGGCCACCTAATAAAATCTCCAAGTTGAGGGAAAATGATTGAAGAAGATTAAGTTGACCATGCCACTTATGAAGTGGCTACTTGAGAATCTTGGTGTCTCTTCCTTAGAGGAAGCTGATGAGTCATCTTTACGGTCTTTATTTGGAGATGAAGGTTTCTCCACTACTATTAAATTGGCACAACATCCTGAAGCCATTCCTAAATCAAATAGTGGAGTTTTTTTAGTAGGAATGAGAAACAAGGTTTGGAAAATAACTTAAATGCAAAAGAAGTGTGCATAGTCTGAAAGTCTCATTTTACCTTAAATAACATAAGAGATTGTATATTACATAAGAGCAATAAATGCTTAACTTGTTAGCAAAACAACAATAGTTAAATAATTGTCATGAATCATAGGAAAATTATCATTTCATGCATGCCTGATTATATGTAGAGGCATTTAAAATAATATCATAGAAGTTAAACAAATGAGCATATACAAGGAGTCATTCCATAAGTTACAATAGGAGTAGAATAGTCGGACACTTGTCTTATCCCATTTGCTCAAACACAATTGCTAAAGAGTATCTACTTAGAAAGCATATCTCCTCATAAGAGCTTATCTAAGGAGCATTTGCATTGTTAAGTAAGATTTGCAGCCATCTAAAAAGATCTACTAATTTACAATTTTGATGTTTTTTTGTTCTTATTGACAAGCTTGTCATATATAAAATTTTTAAAGAGAGAATGCGTTGGGTACAATTATCATGTTGATTTTGTATATCAACCCCTTAGTCCATAGAGCCTAACCACACGTCAATGACCTTAATGCAGGAGTTGTCAGACTTGGTATTATTATAGTTTAGTCCCTAGTTAGTTGGACGTAGTATGTTGAGGCACATGCATCTTGAAATCTTGAGAAATCTCGAAATTGAGGATGAACACAACCTCTTTAGCAAGTTGTCCATATAACTTGAGAGCTCCCGATGCCAAGAAAACACGGTGCATTGCAATTATAATTCTTAACTATGTATTGAATTTCATTCTTACGATAATTTTAGTTGAATAAAGATATATTCTAATTAGCCACTGGATTTTCACCCTGGCGGTAATGCCAATGCCTTGTCTTTAAGATGGCAGGCGTTCAATAAAAAAATTTTCATTGCTTCTTTGTTTCATCCTTCTCTTGCCGCAACTTTCTTAGCTTTCGTTGGCTGAGAATTTTTTCTCTTCCGCCTAGATGTGACAAGGCATCAGCAATAAACACTATAACCAAAAAAAAAAAAATGTTACTAATAGCAATGGCAACGATTATATACTATTGACTACAAGGTTTATTGTTTCAGATCAAATTTGTTGTAGTGTTAGTTGCTATCTTCTCTTTCAACCGTCGAGTCGGAAAATGGATAATTATCGATCGTTCATTTCCAAGGAACTAAATAAATTGACGAGATTTTCATATGAACAAGAGATCTTCTGAGCTGTCCATTCAGATTGATTCGAAATATACCGTCGGTATGGACCGTTACAAAACAAGGCCGAATTTCTACAAAGTTGAAGCCCATCCCTCCATATAGTCTGCACTCTGCATATTCGCGAATCGGTGAGTATGATAAAATTCCCGTCTAATCCTTCCACTCTTCAACTACTCGTTTGAGATAGAAAACAATCATTGCATCTCAAAACTTCGATCTAGCATTTCATGCACCATCCTTACCTTTAATAAGTGACAAACAATAATAATCCCCGTACTTTTAGAAAAATATACTTCACGCGTTATTGGTGGAAGAAACAAACATGGATTAAAGAGCCGACGAGAGTATTTGTCTTTAACGGTCCACATTAATCGCTGATTTCAACTGATCTGCAGGCTACGAAACGTCCCATATGATTATTATGATTTTTTAAAAAAAGCTCTGAATTAAAGACGGTGAAATTCCTTGTGCACGTACGGTCGGATTTGGAGGCGTTTGAATAGGATTTAGATGGAAATGCGGTGCTTTTTCACCGACCTATTTATATTCTGTGATGGGTCGATAAGGAGGAGGATGTGGGCCGGGGACATCTGACGTGGCGGGTGATGAGGACAGGAATCCCCGACCACAAGCATCTGATGACGATTGCCTCCTTCCGTCGTAGTTCGTCGTGCGTGGCAGCTGGTCCCCTCCACTTTCGCTCCACACTTGCCTCCACCCACACTCGGGCCTGCCTTCGATCCCACCATTCTTTCATCCAGACCGTCCATCCTCAACAAAAACGTTGATTGATCAACGCATATGATCCACTGACTATTTGTATCCATGTCCACTAGAATTGGACGGGAACTCAGCCTAGCTAAACTAGTGGATTAGATTAGGCGGGAGATGTGGGTTAAATTATACTCAAACCAAGATTTTCTTAAGCCGATCTTTCGGGTGCCTGTCCATTTCTGGCATGCAGATTTTCATATTTTTCTTGCAGTTTAATACTAATTATATTTCCATAGAAAAATACTAATTATATTTTTACTAATTTTTGTAATTTGTTAAATAGCTTCATATAATTCGGAATTAAAAAAATTAATACCAGTCTGAGTTCGAATCGAACCTTAATCTAATTAGGTCTTTTTTATTGGAAACAAAATTAAGATTAAGATTGACTGATCCGCATGAGTCGACCACCTGAAATTAGCATGTATATATCCAGGGAGCCCGATCCTATGCACTCGGGTGCATTCAGCCTCAATGCACCCGGGTGCACTGCACCTTTTTTTTAAAAATATTAGCAGCTTCATGAAAAAATTTTCAAAAAAAAAAAAAATAGGTGCAGTGTACCCGAGTGCATTGAGGCTGAATGCACCTGTAGGTTTATTTAACATATGTATCAATTTTTACTATTTTTGGAGATTTTTAGATATTTCTTTTAGATTTTTTAAAATCAGTGGCATTTTCGGTAAAATATGTTAAATAAACCTATATTAATAGCTTCACGAAAAAATTTTCAAAAAAAAATAAAAAAAAGGTGCAGTGCACCCGGGTGCATTAAGGCTGAATGCACCCCGGTGCATAGGATTGGGTTCCTATATCCAGAGCTACGTTGACAGGCTTAACTTTTAATTTGTTTATTTGGTCAATTTTGTAACGTCCGCAATAATTCTAATAATTAACTGCTGCAGCCATAAATGTTAACGAAATAAACAGACTAAGGGTCCACCCTAATAAATGTGTATTTTACAACTGATGAAACTTTGGGATGAAAAAAATTTTAGATAAAAAATTTTAAAATAATATAAAATGACAAAAATTTTAGATAAAAAATTTTAAAATAATATAAAATGACATGATATAATAGGATAATGATAATAAGTAAAGAAAATAAAGTTAAAAGACTTATTTGGCAATTGCCCCATATGGTTTGGGGTGGCGTTGTGTCATGTGTGACTGCACAGTTACCGAGGTCATTTATTCATCAATTAATAATTATATTTCTTTACTTTACCTCTACTACCAACTCCTCTACATCACACATATTTATTCAAACTTTACCATTATTATTTTATATTAATCACATAATTTTAAAAAAATTCTTTTTCTACTTCTCACCCAATTCCACACGCCTCATAAAATGTAAATTATCACACATCCCATGAAATGTAAAGGTTAATTATATGGATAATTACGTAAAAATGATTGAAAAATATAGTAGTTATATAAAAATATGTCAATAAATAATTAAAAATAAGATAATTATGGAGATAAAAAAAATCCTAGATAAAAAAGTTTTTATTTGTCAAATACACCCTCGTATATAATACAGAAATCTGTGAAAGATTTCAATTTTCAAAATTGTGGCTCTAGCCAGTTGATTCGTGCCTTCATGGCCACGTTTTCCAAAAACGGAAATGAGGCCAGGATGGGTGCTTTAAAGATGAAAACGTGCGTGCTTATCGAGCCGCGAAAGCGGAATGCTCCTAGGCAAGCAATCTACCAAAATTTCCGTGTTGTAACGGACAGAGATACTGGACCGGAGTATTACTGACGTGACCCTGAGATTGCATACGGTGGAGTTTGTTGTAGAAAGTTTTTAATTATTTCCTTAGCTAAATACACACTAACTGTAGGGGTGGGAATTTAGGTGGCTCATCCTGTGACCCAACTTTGACCTGACTCATTTTCGGCCTGGTAAAACTAATATTTTTGACCCAGTATAGGTATTGGTAAGGAATTTTGACCTGAATTCAAAAATTGGGTCGAACATGTACTTATTAGAAGAATCCGACCCGCTCCGCATATACTAATTTATTAAAAATTATAAGCTTATGTTTAAATATTGTTATTATTTTCTTTTAAAAATTTCACTTTTTTATATTCAACTTTATGAATAATAGAAGAATCGATTTATTCATAAAGCAATATAAGAATCAATAAAATGAATTTGTACATAAATAATGCTTATGTGTGATTGTATATTAACTTATTTTAATAAACTTATACTATATTTTTAAATGTTCTGTTTTTTAATTATGTGTTTTTTAATAATTAGTGAAATATTGAACCATACAATATTTAAATTTAGTATAGATGTATACTTATGTTTGATAGGCATATAAATTCTTAAAATTATCTTATTTGACCAGTATTTTTGACCCGACTCGTATCCCGAAACCGGTCTGATACTAACCCGAAGTTTTTTACGGAACTTATTAAAAAAAAAGGGGTCAACCCAACCTTGTTCTAACCCGGTATAAAAAGAAGGTCAAACTTAATTTTTAAAAAGTATAGTCAGGGTTGGATAAACCTTGACCCGGTATGGCCAGTTCCGATTCCCACCCCTAACTACCCGGTTAGTTTAAGAACGTGTAGAAGTTTTCTTTTAAATTTTTTTTTTCTACGTAGCCTTTGATTTGATTTGAAATTCTATAAGTATTTAACTACCAAATTACTATATTATTATTTCCACATCTAATATTTTTTACATCTTTTAATATAACTACATTACCTATTTTAACTTTATTTTTTTGCTTCTAATTATTTTCGTATCATACTACACCATTTTTTTGCTTATTTTCTTTTTTATCAAAATTTTGAATTCTTTTCTTATTCTTCTACTTCTACTTTTTCTGTTGCAAGAAAAATAGCTCATGTAGCAGATTCTTCTGCTGCACATAATATAGAATTTGCTGCATAAACATTTGTGGAACTGATATTAACCAGCCATTCCACTGCATTTGCATTGTGGCAAATGTTTAAATGCAACAAATAATTGTTTATGTATAACGGATAGCTGCTTGCAATATAATATGCAACAAACACAAAATTCGCTGTTCATAAATTGTTGCTTGTTATTTTATGTTTCAATTTATACAGCGATGCTGTTATAGTGATAGTTTTTGAAGCCATCAGTGGACGTGTATTTCTGATCAGTGTTCATCTTCCCAAACGTACTCTAAAGGAAAATATACTTGTTATTTTATGTTTCAATTTATACCGTGATGTCGTAATGGTGATAGTTTTTGAAGTTAGCAGTGAAAGTGTATCTTTAATAAATATTTTGTAGCTAAAAGATTACTTTGTGAAACATCTATTATAATTTTTTGCCAAAAACTAACTTTTAATGATAATAAGTAGTATTTTTTGCGATAAAAAGTGCTAAGAATTCTAAAGTACGTGGTAAAATGTTGATTTCATTGCAATGATGTAGAAATCCCATGTAAGGACATGAACTGAAAAACAAGCTGGGCCATTCATGATGGCCTTAACTTTTTTTCTCCATTATTAATTTTGTCTCTTGTGTAGATAGGTGAAAACATGTTGTTCCTTGTGTGTGTAGATGAGAGTTTTTTGTTATCTTCATTGTAAAATGTTGAGCTTGATTTTAATATTTTGTCTTGTATGTTGATAAGTAAGAGCTTGTTTATATAGCTGGTGTGAAATGTTGAGTTTAATTACAATATAAGATAAGATATAATATTGTATACTAATGAAAAAAAGAGTTCCCTTGATTTCTGGTACTACCCATCGTGTTTCACAAATGCATGTTAAGATTGTGAGCCCAATAGTGAGTAATATTGAATAGAAGGCTACACTAGTATTGAGCAGCAGACTAAGTTAGTTATCGCGTTCTATTATGATGAATATGCTAATCAACATTGGCTGTTACTTAATAAACATGTCTATTATTCGTAAACAATGTTAACACTATTTTAATTTGTATCCTTTCTCATTCCGCTTACTATTTGAGGTTGAACTTGCAGTGGATGTGTTATCATTGAATCCAGACTATCCATATATGCATTTAAGTTTCAACATGGCTTGAATGTATTCTTGGATATTGGCATGGTGCTATGATCCGAACTTGGATAGAGCCTTAATTGCAAATGAGCCTGGTAGAATGACGATCCCCAATTACAAGAATTGCAAACCCTAATCCCTTTTCCAAGAACTATTTTTTATTCTCTATGCTCTTCTAGCATTACATTAATAGAAGCTGTTTTCGAAATCAATCTCCCTGACCTAGCTACTGAACTAACTTCAGCAATCACACATGCAAACTCCTTCACATATGCCACTCATCCTATCCATCTCTTCGTATCTTCACTAGATCCTATCACATGGCAAGCTTTATGTGTAGGGATGATTGGCAAGAAGGCTCCCTGATGTTAATAAAGGCAGGTACAAATAGAAGTTACTTTTAGAATTATAAATCATAATAAGATAAATTTTGAAATGGAAATTACTTAATTAAGCCAAAACGCCATGAGGTTCTCAATTATGAATAAAAGGACTTGTATGCTTCCCTTCAGAAATCCATTGATCGTGACAAGATTCCCTGCATAAATCTCGTTGCAAATTAAATACTGCTGGATTTTCTACTACTATTTACCCTTAACAAAATCCAAACCAAACAACTCCAAAATATTTTTAATTATTTAGTTAAATTATGATATATATGATTAGAGTAATTATACAATGATTTGAATAAATTAAGTAAAGAAATATATATATATATATCGTTACCATAATGCTACTTGTATATCAAAAATTTTAAAATATTTTTAAAATTATCAGCTGCGTATAAAATTTATCGCACTCATACTAAAACGATTGTGACTATTATAAATCATTTTTTTTCCCTTACTGATATATTATCGTCTCCTTCCCTCCAACAAAGATTGTAATTTTGGAAAATTTATATCATTATTTCACAATTTGTTGCACTCATTCAAACATAGTTACATAAAGCCGGCTCAACTCTCACGTTCTTACGAAATTTATTTGATCTATTTTCTTAATTTATCATTATTTATTTAACAATATCACTTCAAATAATTTTAATCAGTAATTTGTGTGGATAACACGTAAGAGAATAATTTTAATAGGTTGCATTCACTCTAAAACTATATTTATTTTGTGGCACACCTATATATACTCTTAAATTAAACCAGTATATTCTGAATTAAATTTAAATACCATGGATGTAATGGATGCCTAGTACAAATGGGGTCCACTTGAGCTGGTTCACCGTGTAAACACTGCCCCTTATGTAAAGCCCGAAAAAGATAGGAGTAAAGATAGGAGTATTTAAGGAAGGGCAGAAAAAAATAGACCATTCAGTTAATAAATAAACGTTTTAAATAACACAATCGGTTCCCATAAAAAAAAAAGACAATCATTGACAGTAGCACGATAACTAGAGTATTTTTTACACCGCAGTAAAAAATGGAGTTTAATTAGGATCAAAAATATAAAAAATGGGGTTTAATTGCTGATGAACAGTAGTGACCAAATAAGAGAAACGATATTGGCAACTAAATTGCAAATGAAACGTGATTTAAGTTTAAAGTGAACTGCTTCAGTGCACCTGGGTGCAAATTTTCATTTTTAAAATTTTTTTGAACTTTTTTATGAGATTATTAATATAGCTTTATTTAATCTATAAGTCAAAATTTACCACTTTTGGAGTTATATAAATATATATATTTTTGATTTTTTAAAAATAAGGGTATTTTGGTCACTTAAAAATGGCTAAAGTATCTTTATTTTTATAAAATTAAAAAATATATATACACATATCCAAAAATAGTAAAATTTGGCTTATAGATTAATACAACTATATTAATAATTTTAAAAAAAAAATTTAAACAAAATAAAAAGATAAAATTTTGCACCCAGGTGCATTAAATCAGTTCTCAAGTTTAAAGTAATCAATTAGTGACTATGGCCATGGACCTAGTAATATAGACTGTAGAGTCTTGATCTTGTACCAACGAAATTGACGAGAATCAATGTCTCTTGTTTATTTAGGGAGAGGTAACATCTCCCATGTGATTTAAGAGCCTTGTCTTCTATTATTTGGTAAAAAAAAATGGGTTGAGACAAAAAAAAATTATGTACTTTCAAATAATTGAATTGTAAATATGTAACAATAAAAAAATCGCTTAATCCTTTGTAGCCAAAAAATATTTATGGAGAACTCTAGAAATAAATATAATTATTTACATCTTATATTATTATATTGATTAACCACTACATAAAAGTTTATAACAAACAACATTAACAATGAAAAATGTGATTAAATATTTCAATGAGTTGGTTGATTGCTATCAGATATTTGGGTCCTACATTTGATTACTAAAATAATCCTTTAAACCAAATTATTTGTTGTAGAAGCTCGTTTGTCCCAGCTGTTCAACCAAACTTTTCTGAGGTGCCATAGCACCAATGCGACTATGTATTTGCAATTGAAAATCTAAATACTAACTCTTTGAAATCAGAATTATAGTTACAAAATCTAAGATTTTTTAGCGAATTAAAATAGTTAAGAAAATGTGGAAAAGAATTTCCTGCGTCCTTCACCCATTATGCTGCAAAAAAAAAAAAAATAAATAAAATTCATATGCAACAATATTCTTGTAACCAAATTTATATTCGACTGCCCGCAACAAAATTTTAGAAAATGGTTTACATTTGTTCTTATGCAACAACTCATATGCAACAAAGTGGTCAATCATTAAGCTGAAGGTCGAATAAAGGTATACTCAACTACATTGATGTTATAAGATGCAGCCAATATTTTGGCTGCATTCAAGAAAATTTCTTACTTTGTAAATAAACGCATCATATAGCATGAATTGAATACTAGGGGCATGAACTTCTTAGGCCAGCCAAAAAATGTATTTTTTAATTTTTAATTTTTATAAGTTTGTTAATCTTAGTATATATATAATACATAAACTAAGTTTTAATATTTTTGGATATATATAAGCTTTTATTTTAATTCCGAAGTCAAGGACATTTATAGTCACTTTAAGCTGCTGAAAATAACTAAAATTTCCTCGACTTTGAAGTTAAAAAATATTTACACGTGTCCAAAAATGGTAAAATTTTAAATTATGAATTATATATACCTAAATTAACGGGTAAAAAATTAAGCAATAGGTTATACAACAAGCCTAATTAAAATTGATCAGTTGTATATGATATGGATAACATATATGAGTACCATAGTTGTATATTTTAGGAAAATACAGGAGAAAAAAATATATGACTAAAATAAAGTAACGTAGTTATTATATATAAAAAAAGTTCATGGTAAAAATAAAATAAGAATATTTAAAAAATGAAAAATAAGACGAAAAAATGAATTTACGAAGACTTTTTTTTTTTTTTTGAAAAGACCTTATAGTTTTATTCACCACAAGAATGTTAAGATTTAAGAATGAACTTCATTCATCACTAAAAGTTTCAATTTGTTTGCCAAAAAGTTTTACAACTATATAATTCCATTGTTGTGCTAAAAGTCCATCATAAAAGAGCTTTAGTAACCCGAAAAATATTTCATTGCTGATCATGACTTATATGCCATCCAACAAACGTAAACCTTACAAAAGAGTGATCTTTTTAGACGTTAACACATTTTTTATTTTTAAAATTTTTATAAATATGTTCATTTAGTTGTATTTAATCTATAATTCAAAATTTACCAAATTTTAATATGCTTATGTATAGGTTGATTTTTAAAGATGAGGGTATTGTGGTCACTTTCACTAGTAAAAAAATGACCGCGCTACCTGTCTTTAAAGATAAAAATATAAACATATCAAAGTTGGTAAAACTTAAATTATAAATTAAATACACATAAATAAACATGTTTATAAAAAATAAAAAAAATAACCTAAGAGGATCACTCCTCTTATCCAGTGGTAACATATTTTCGCGTATAAACATTGTCATCAGTCAAAACTGCCGAATGATTCGAGTACCCGGCATTTTGAAGACACAAACAGAAAATGTTCGTACATGGGGAAATATAACTAATCGAGTACTAAAGTTTGTCACTCTTAGACAATGATATAGAAGGTTCGGATCAGTTAAAAAAATGACAAAAAAAGAAAAAAGTTTTGCATAATCCCATAAAAAGAAATTAAGCATCCACCCCGAGTCCTGACTGGGAAGAACAACATTTATATAATTAAAAATGATATCGATCACCCGCAAACTGTACCCCTCTCTAAAATACATGGTTCCTGCTATAAAAGAGAAACAGTGGAGAATGGGAGCGCGACAGGCCGACAAAAGATGAGCAGTAGACTTCATCGCGATGAACTAATGTTTATCGGCAGATTGATGTTTTTTTTTCTCAGTCATTTAATATCATTTTTATATCTATATATACCTTCCACGTTAGGGTTTGTATGGCTATCCTGGAGCCCCATCGACTTTATTCTTTTTTCTACAACCCCACTACTATCCATGCATGAGGAGAGAAGCAGCCACTCACCTCTTTTCGCCGACCACTCCTGCTGCACCTCGCCATAGCCAAGAACCTTACCCCCTAAGAAACTCCAAAATATTACAACGCCAAAAGCATCATCTTTTCCACCTCTCTCCCTCTCTCAGCTACTCTTTTCGTTCTTTCTAAATCTTCAAAACCCTCCACCACCCTTTGAAAAAGAGAAGCAACTAGAACAATATGGTTTTTTCTTCAGTTCCTTCCTATCTGGATCCACCCAATTGGCAGCAGCAGGTTTATTTTTCTTGCTTTTTTGTTTTGTTTAGTTTTTTTTTTTCCTTCATTTCCCAGGCATCCAAAGCTTCTTCATCAAAAAAGCGAAAATAAAAGACCAATATTCCCACCCCTTTAATTTCCTGCCTAGCTTTTCTTGAATATCCCATGGATCGATATATACATGATTTGCTAATTAGATTTTGATTTTCTTTCTTCTTTCTTAATTTACAGCAGCAAAATCATCAGCAGGGAGCAAGCAATGAGAATCCCCACTTCGCGTCCATGGCACCAACGCCGCAGCAGCAGGCGACCAGTGGCGGCGGCAGCGGGCAGGCCTCGGCAGCAGCAAGGCCAATTTCCATGGCAGAGCGGGCGCGTATGGCGAAGATTCCACAGCCGGAGGCGGCTCTGAAATGCCCGAGATGCGAATCAACAAACACTAAGTTCTGCTACTTCAATAACTACAGCCTCACGCAGCCGCGCCACTTCTGCAAGACCTGCCGGAGGTATTGGACGAGAGGCGGCGCTCTGAGAAATGTCCCCGTCGGCGGGGGCTGCCGGCGGAACAAGCGAAGCAGCAAAGGGAGTACCTCGAAGTCTCCCGTCTCCGCCGATCGGCAGTGCGGTTCCGCTTCCTCAAGTGCGCTCGCTTCCAACACTTGCAGCATGGACACGATGAGCCACATCCAATCCACCCCTCAGCTGCAACTACCTTACATGGCTTCCTTACGCCATCTAACCGACTTCAAGATTCCTGACGTTGGCCTGAATTTTGGGGAGATCCAAGCAACAACAGGTATAAGTACTTGTGGACCTGGAGGAGGATCAGACATGGAGTTTGGAATGGGAGGGAATTCAAGCAGCACAGTTCTATCAGCAGGGTTGGCTGAGCATTGGCGAATGCAGCAGCAGCAAATGCAGCAATTCCCTTTCATGGCCGGTTTCGAGCCGCCATCTGGATTATATCCGTTTGAAGGTGAGGGAAGCGAGTCAGTGGGGTATGCGAGTGTTTCAAGCCAGCTTCGATCATCAAAACCATCTGGGTCAGGGATGAGTCAGCTGGCTTCTGTGAAAATGGAAGACAATCAAGGCCTGAATCTGTCTAGGCAATTCTTGGGTATTGCAGGAAATGAGCAGTTCTGGGGTGGAAATGCATGGACTGATCTTTCTGGCTTTAGTTCCTCTTCCACAACCCAGCTTTTGTAACTTCCTCATCAAGATCTTTGACCAGATGCCATGATGTTGCACTTGAAGCTCCATTTTAGCCACAGCTTCGAAGGATGGAATCGATGTCGATTGAATTTGAAGGAAGCTGTTCTTAATTCTGAACTCGCTTGGATACTAGAAAATGTTTGGATCCAAAAGCCTAAGCTGGAAAACTTAATTGCAGTGAAGGATGAATGATCTCTTCAAGTTCTTGGAGAGCATGAAAATGGTAGATTTCTCGTTTTTAGTTCTTTGGGTTTCTTTCCCTTTTTTATTTGATATTTAGAGAAATGAGTGAATATGTTGGGGTTTGATATCTGACTTGGGAGGGCTAATTGTTAGAAATGTCAGAGAGAACCGAAGAGATTATTTATGTTCATATGTTTGTGAATGAAATTCTCAGATATCCTCAAGAAACTATGACCTTGCTGGAATTGTACAGGGAAAGCTCAGAGTTTCTAAGTGCTCCCCAACCCCATCGACCTGAAAAGTTGTGCCCCCCTTTACCAATTGGTTCATTTCAGGCTGCAATTTTTTTGACCAATTTGTGTTGGTGAACTTCCATTCTCAGATGAATTTGTGCAAATTGCAAATGTTCCTTTGATTTCAAATTGCAAAATTTTACTTGAGCATGAGCTAGGGATTTGAGGATTAAATAACCTTTATCAAGCGACTGAAATATTATACCGTTAGGAATGGTGATTAGAAGCCTAAAATGCGGAATTAGGTTTCTTGTAATTGTATCTTTTTTATTTATTTCAAATTCTGTGCCAATATCGGTCCAATTTTTGTTGGTAATTTCCAGTGCATCCACTGTTTCTGTGGATATGGCTTCAGCTAGCTCTGACTAGTACCACAACCAACCCTCTTTAGACAAGCACTTCAACGTCATTCGTATACTGATCCATTGTCTACATGTTCCAACCAGATTTAGACAAGCATTTCAGCCGCATTCAAAATTATCCACTTTTTTATGCTTTCCTTTGCAAGCTGAGCAAATTTATCTCGAGCAGAATGGATCAAATAACACTGCCCTGATCAAAATTATGCGAGAGGCACACCAAGGCATCCTAAGTTGATGAAGGATGAAATAATCATGCATTAATTTCGAAAATCTAATTAAGAAACGTGTACATAATCCGGTTGCTTCAGTATGGCAAGGAATTCTATCTCGTCCCGTTTCTATACTTGTGAAACAAGAATCGTTTATGTTCTTACCACCGTTTAAATTTTATACTTCTTGCATACTCACTAAAATCTTTTGAATAATCCGAACATGAAAATAGTATTCTACAATATGGATCCATCCATAAAATTTATATCTTTTTTTTCTATCATATTTATTTATTCGTTTGTTGTTTACTATTACACATAAGGCAATAGTCTTTCCACAAATAGCAGTTAGATCTATGTATAGTCGCTGGAGATCATCAAACACATTAATGGCTAAGAGCGAATGAAAGATAATATTAGCGTCGGCATGTTTTTTTCACGAGGCCTTGAAGGGTTGATCAAAGGGAATTTTTTCGTTTTTTTTTTTTTTTTTTTTTTTATAATGTGAATGAAGACCATGGCTATAGCTCAGACTTGAAATTGAAACTTCAATCGCACATAGGCTGATGTTTGACTACTTGACTATGCCTTGGGTGACGATCAAAGGAATTCCTAAAAGCACATATATATTTACTTCAAAAGTACATATATTTGAGTATAGCAGGTTAAAATTTTAAGAGAAAATAATTTAAGTAGCCTAAAAATTGGATGCTAAAATAGTAGATAAAAGAGAAAATGAAAAATTATTGTCTTAATTATGTACAAAAATTATAAGATCAACTCACTATATAATTAATGAAAAATATAGATTAAAAGTTAGGTTAGTCGACTAGATAGATAAACTTCTTGTTAGGTAAGTGTGGAAGATGGTTGTATGGAACAATGTAATAAGTGATGATTTAATAAGAGGAATTTTGATTTAAAAATCAAACAAAAGTAATTTAAGAAAAATTATATTAAATTTATTAAATGTAGGGCGTGTTTGGATAAGTGTAAAATTTTTTAATCTAAAACTTTTAACGCTCCAAAACTATCATATTTTTTAATTATTTTTCATATTTCCTATTAACTGTTACACTTTTCAATTATTTTTACTTTATTCCTATTCAACTACCTCAGTAATTAACTTATGTATTTTAACTTTTTTCTATACTCCCCATCATTATCCTTATCATATAACATCATTTGCTCTCAATTTAAAAATTTTTACCCCAAAATTTGTATGACTTTCTAACACACTCATAGTTGAAATATTACTATCATCTCATAAATATTTTATCAGAGTAGCTATTATACTTGTCCGTATATAACACACTAAGCAAAACATAGAAGAAGAGTGATGTTGAAGCGGCAAGAAGCTTTCTCATCATCCCTTCCCCACAAGAGGAGATCTCAAAGATATTGAAACTTGCCACATTCTGGTAATTAAGGGAAGCTATTATTATTATTATTATCATGAAAAAAAGTAAGGGTACCAATCCAAGGAATTTCTTGGTTTAGTGAGGTACGTTAATCAACATAAAAACTATATTTTAGCTAAATCAATATTTGGGAACACAATAAACAGTTTGGAACTAAAAAATTGATCTGTTAACCTCGGAATTCTTTTTGAAATTTGAAAGCAAAGAGCTCCCTTGGATCATTCCGGTCTTAATAAACACGCTATCCAGTGGTGGCATCAACAAACAAAATGAACATGTACGCACGTACAAGCCCAGCCATCCAGCGACTGTAGCTGTGGATTGTTTTTTTCTACTGATTTGACGCACATTACGTTTCAAATGACGGGATATATTTTGAGGCCAAGATATGTGGATTGTCTTTCCCAGCTGCCTCATCAAAGTTCCTAAGGAATAAAGAAATCCGTACCACATATGCCGAGATGCTATCCCAGTCATTCACTGTGGGCCCCACCATGGTGGGGAAATCCAAAAGATATATGGCTGCTCCAAAAGCTCGTGTTGGGCACAAACCGCGTGGCTGCGTGTTTTTGGTTCTATTTATTTATTTCCTCATTTCTAACTCCCCCACCAAAAATGATATGGGACGCCCTGAATATGCGTGTCCAGCTTATTTTATTTTATATTTTGTGCTTCCCGTTAATTTCTCGAAGGGAAAGTCGCTTAATCACATGATGCACGATTAGGATGTCCGATCATATGTGGAAAACAGGCGTAGTTTTCCTTCCATGTTTATCACAACTAGGTGGGGGGAAAAGCCAAAAACACGCTAAAATCCAAGCAATCAAGAGATCTCAGTTTTCATGAAAATTGTTACTCGATAGCAACGAAGTCGTCCTAATTAGAAGACCCGGGAGTCAAAAAGAATAAGAACCTAAGGAGACCATTGGGTCAATGCACACGAAAATCTGCCGGCCGGTTTGGATTTTGGACTTGAACAATAATAAAATTTCCCACCTTTCACATTAACCATTTCCTTAATTTCTTCTCTTAATTCCACGTTAGCATTCTATCCGTTTACACCCATTTTCCACTGATTCTCTTGATGGTGCGGTACTGCACCACTTGCATTCTAGATGTGGAAAATGGGTGTGTGGAAGGGTACCACGAGGAGGGGGGCTGATGTCAAATCCGAGCTCGCTAGCTTGAAAATTCACATTTTTTTAACTTATATTTTCAATCTCGAAGCGAATCTGGTTTGTATCCGCTTTTTGCTAAGATCAAGACTCTCTTGTAGACGGAGAGGGAATAAAGGCAAGTAGCCAGCAAAAAAGCAAGGCTCTCCTCTGCGGGGTTCGTTTTTGAGGGGTATGAAGGCCGTATCTAGTACTGCAAAAACACAAACAGCAAGAGATTCGGCTATAAACTCTAGGGAGAAACGGAGGAGCACACCAAATGAATGATGCTCCTCCTGGGTAATGCTAATCGTATTCAAGACTTCACCGACATAAGCCTCTAATCTCTACAATATTATATTTGTTCAGATGAAGCGGATTGCAGCTGGAAATCTTAAACAAACTTTGAATTTCCTAAATCAACTTTGTTTTACATCATTCCTTTTGATTGCATGGTAGTCCTAATGTCCTATGGTCACCGTCAATTTGTATTTGTGATCGGCTAAGTCTAAAATACAAACTTTGAAAATTTAAAGCATCTAAAATGCAAATATGAAAATCTCTTGGTGGAAATAGCAATTAAAAAACTTAAACGGTTTATAATTAAAATACAAGAAATTCAAACTTTATTATTTTAAAAGCAAAACAAAAACTTATTTATTTAATTCCAGGAATATGTTAAAATGAAATATTTTAATTTATTTATACATCAATAAATTTATTTATGACGAGAATTAGGGAAATTTGATTTTTTTGATGTGAGAAATATTTTGAAAATATTTTTATACTTTAAGAAATTTTTTGTATTTTTCTTTTATAACATGAGAAAATTAATTTTTAATATAAAATTATGAAATTTTGCACGACATCAAATTGATTTATTTAACGTAAAATATTGATTTATTGAATATGATGGATATTTATAAGGATAAAAATCTTTACATTTTAGACACTTTAAGTTTGATTATTACAAATTAAACTTTATAACTTTGATAATTGTAAATTAGACTAAGAAATTTTAGTACTTGCATTTTAGACACTTTCATTTCTTGATTTTGGACCATGTCATTAATGAAAAATTAATAGAAAAATCTAAAATCCAACAAATGAAAAATATTATAGAAACTAAAATATAAATACGAAATTCTCAAATTTTAAAATATAAATATGCAAACTTATGAAGCTTATAATACAAAAAATCTGCTGATTAATTAATACCATAACGTTAGCAATATCGTGCAATTGTTTTTTTTATAATAAATCAAAATGTAAATACAAAATTTTCAAAATTTAAATTGTAAATATGAAAACTTACAAAGTTTATAACACAAATAATTTGCTGATTAATTAAGATCATAACGTTAGCGGTATGTCGAAATTGTTTTTGAGTTAATTTCAAATATACTTACTACATTTGCCCTTTATTTTGAATATACCCACTAAATTTGAAAAGTTTCAAATATATCGATTAAGAATGGATGAAATTTCATTCGCACCCATTTCATCAAGCACAATTAAAAGCCATCATTATCTATCATAAGAAATGTCCAAAATACCACTTATAATTTGATATGGGCAACTTTTCAGCTATGATAAAAGTCAAGCAATGTGAAAGAAATCCATATGATATAAAAAAGAAGCTAAGCAAAATGAGTTTTGATGGTTTGGATATAACAGTGATGACAAAAATGTTGGATCAATTAGAGGTATTTTGAAAATTTAAAATTATTTAACGTTTTTATCTATTGTATTAGGTATATTTGAAATTAATGTGATACGTAGGAGGTATGTGTGAAATTTCTTTAACTTAATGTATATATTTATAATTAAAGGCAAAGGAAGTAGGTACATTTAAAATTAACCCTTTTTTATAGGTAGTATAGTACAATTGTTTGGTGTCTTCTATAAGGCTTCACTTGCACAGCTGACAATAACTTTCTAGTGGCCATGCTATGTAGCATACTATGATATTTCAAACAATTGGTGATTGAGTATTGATTTCAGCTTTTGAGTGTCAATGGGAGTTTGTAATAAAAAAGATTGAAAATTTCTTTAACCTATCCTTAAGGCTAACCAATAGAATTGATAAAATTAAATAAAAATTTTTAGGGTGAATTTCCTTGTATGCTTACGAGTTTTACTTTTAATTTCACTTATACCCATAAACTTTCAAGAATACCTCTTATACCTATGAATTTTCATCATAGTTCTGTATATATCTATATCATTAGGAATCTGTTAAATGAGCTGTTAATTCTTTACGAAGTGACAAATATGCTTATATCTAATTATGATTTTATAACTAATATTTATATTGAAAATTCATATTATAATGAGTTTTTTGATAGAAAATATTATAATAAAATTTTAATGATTTATTATTAGAATATAAATATTTAATTTTGAGCAAAAACAGTTTCAAATTATATTAAGTGTTAGATATATTTGTTATTTTACACAAGAGCTAACAGTCGATTAAAAGGATTCCTAACAGCAAGGGTATATATAAAATTAGGATGAAAATTTGTAAGTATGATAAGTATTTTTTTTAAATTCGTAGGTATAAATGAAATTAAGGATAAAATTAGTAGGTATATATAAATTTTACCCAAATTTTTACTTTCGAAATGAGTTGATTGAGCATGCACTTTTAAAACTAATGTTACATTTTCATCTGTACTCATATATTTTTTTTATGATATCTTTACTCGTATCTTAATTATGAAGAAATGAATGGAGAGAGACGGAGAGGTGTATTTTAAAATTATAAAGGCAATATTTTTATCTCAAGTTCGTCCGCGTTCATATTAGATGATCGACAATAGCATTCTTTTTTCCTTTCTTATAGTTTGTGGTTAGGAAGTAATCAATTAACAATCTATGGCGGATGGCCGACACTCATGAATGTCGAAGATGTCCAAAAGGAACATGGATAGATGAGCACTTCGGTCCAGAATGCTAAATGGGTTGTCATTTACATAAACATGGATAAGTTTTCTTCTCTTTTTTTCCCTCCACTGATCTGGTTCTGTCAGTTCATGCAAAAGCATCCAGACGAAGCATTCCTTTCATAGATTTATGCCCGTTCCTCCGGGGCTAGAAAATAGGGATTTGAAGAACTGACAGGCAACAAATCACGTGCACGCGTGCATGAAGCATCCAGATGGATTTCATTTGATTGCGTTAAGGCACGCATGCATATATTAACCCAGCATTGCATAAAAGTAGGGCAGGATCTCCCCATTATTATTTTTTAAACTAATAGAACAAACAGACTAAGCCCCGCAGACAGGATCGGACGGTAGTTTAACTCGTCTGAAACAACTGGAAACCGGTGGACAAAACGCAGTTCATCCCCTCTCAGTTTTTTCTACACGCACTCCCGTCGAGATGAAGACAGCCATTCTCCTTGGTGTATGTGTAGTAATGATCATATACAACTAGTTTATTATCATTATTTTGGATAAGCACAACTAGGTTATTACTTAATTAAATAGCAACTCATTGTTTATATTTTAATTTTTTTAAAATCCTAGTCATTTATAAGATTATTCTATATGCATATATTTATAATATCATAATTAATTATGATTAGAAACTTTAATTAGAAACTTATGTATGCGTTCCACCTCTATAAAATCATTCTTCTATTTGACCTTCATCATTTTTAATATTTTGTTGGTTTGATATAAGATTCATTTCATTTATTATATTTAGCACAATTTATATTATCAAAAAATTCTTTTATTTTTTTAGTATCACCGTGTATAAGTTACATTTATAAATATGTAAAATCAACATAATAAAATAATTTAATACTAAAAAAAATTTTGAGAAGTATTTTCAATATTTAAACTATCTAAAATATTACTGTTATATTTTCATCAAAAAATATCACTATTATATAGACAAATTATTCTATAAAATATTATTATATTCCAATACATATCTAAATTATCTAAGTATTTTTCCTAATTCACACATGAATATATTTATTTTTGAGCAATTGTGGCTCATGCACATATTTTTTGTTGAAAGCTAATGCACATATTTGATTTAGATAAAACTTGATTTTTAATTAAAAACGATATTAAATATAATAAATAGATTGAATTTTGCATGATCATCAACATCTTAAAATGGGAAGAGTTATTTGAAATCACTTCTATGTAACCTGATGAGATAGAAGTAGAGTCCTTTATATATAGAAATATTTAATGTCATTTGAAAATGTTTAGAAACTAATCTGAAAATAAATCTACAGTATATAGCAAGGTGACTTATAACATAATAAATATATGCATGTAGAAATTTTTTTTAAATAATTTAGATTTAAAATATTTTTAATTCCATCAATAAATATTTTAATAGAACAAAGTAACGGATTGTATGCTACTACCATTATTGTATATAGACATTGTTAATCTAGTGCATCTAACCCCAACTTGGACATATACACTGCATCTTTTCTTTATTTTGTATATTTTTCAATAAACACAAATGAGATCAAGCTGCACAATAAATTTTACACTTTTATGAGTTTTAAATGCATAGGGCATGGTGCTACCGGTTGCAAATGGGTCCACATCCATCGTAAAATGAAAATTCGACCGATTACATGGCTTGACATTTTTTGTTTTATTCTGGTGCTAAAAACATCCTAATCAAATTTTTGGATGGCCCGAATTTACTTAAAATGCATATATTCATGTGTAAATTATGTAATAGATTAGATTTATTCACGGATATATTAAAATGTGATGATACTTTATATAATTATTTAAACGTAAAAATAATATTTTAAACAATTTTGATATTAAAAATACAATTTAAAAATTAATATTCAAATTAAACCATTTCATTATATGGCTTTTGCATCACATGGGGCTCACAGACATATTTTATTTTGATAAAACTTGATGCCTCACTAAAATAAATAATTTTAAACATAATTGGTAGGTAAAAAATGATTTTGAGCATGTTCGATTACCTATAAAACTTTAGAAAAAAATTTTTTTATCTAAAGATTTTATTTCTCTACAACTACCTATTTTTAAATTATTTATTTACATTTTTCTATACAACTATTCCATATTTCAATAAATTCTACACAACTACCAATATAACTAGCATATCTAGTTTTATCTTATTTTCTTTACTCTTCACCGTTATCTTTATAATATCATATTATTTTCTCTCATTTTAAAAACTTTTTGCTTAAAACTTTTTATTAAATTTTTTTATCATTTACTAAACACACCCTTTATCATTAACATGAAACTCATTCGCAACAACTAAGATAAAAAATTGTTAACAACTAAGATAAATAGTTATAAATATAATAAATAAGTTAAAGTTAAATTTGTCCACCAATGCAAAGCCCAATTGCTGCCGGCAGCACAATAACAATGCCGGGTGCAGTCGACTTGTGCCAATATGCAGTACAATGCAAAGGCAATCGTGCTTCATGTCGATGCACTGCACCAAGTAATTGTTAAAAATCATTACTTAGATGACCCAGTGATTGACATAAATATACATATACATATATATATAGGATTTGTTCCTGTGCATGCCACTGCACCGTGCAATCGATACACCGTGGGCCCCACATGATCATGAATAGAAAATCCTCCCCACCCATTGTATTTAGAATTGTCCACTTTATTAGCATACCAATTTTCATCTAAATCCAACATGTGTGTGATCCCTATCTTAAAATAGTACAAAATCAACGTAATAAAATAGTTTAATGTAAATATTAAGTGTAAAGTGGTATTTTCAACATCTAAACCGTCTAAAGTATGATTTTTATATGGATAAATGATTGTATAAATTTTCATTGCGATCTAATATGTGCGGGGCCCATTTTACAGCGGTGCAGTCCGACTGCATTGGATCATATCCACACACATATATATATATATATGTATGTATGTATGTATATAATGTCAGTTAAGAAATCTAAGATTAGATGTTGGGTAGATACCCTTACCTCGTTTATCCTTCCTAAAGAGCTGTTTTCTGTTAATTGCTCGGACATTCAATGGGATGACAAGATATGAAAAAGGGTAAAAAAAAAAAAAAAAAAAGTAGTTGAAAAAGGAAGTATGTGCGACTTTTACCATGTGGTGTGGCCTATGCGCAGTGCAATGCTGGCACGGCATTCCATTTGATGAAACCGATGCTGAATTGGAGAGAGGAATCATATGATATACCCGGCTAAAGTGCAACACTTTATATGCGCGGCAAACTGTGTAAATGATGCACATGGGCCGGCCTCAGTACCAATTGGTGAACCTCTTAAATCGTGGACTACACCTTTATGGAATATTAATATTCCCAAGTTCAGGTCACGTAGATTCAAAAATTCCAGTCCCCACAAATGTACACTCATTGTTTGCGAAAGTCTTTTTTATAGTGCAACATTCCTTCAAAAACTTTGGCATTCATCTGTATTTTCTTATGTTCAATTTTCAAATATAAAGTCTAGCTAGGGTTTCATTTCGTTTATATGGATTTTGAGCTTCCCGAAATGGAATTTAGATCTGAGACCAAAGGTCTCTTTTTTATCACATAAGATTTCATACATGGCACCATCTAATTTTTATATTCGTCATGGTGGTGCTCTTTCTCAACTTTTATTAAGTGCGTAATGGGCACCTACAGTTCCAGAAAACATAAACATATAACTCATTGGATCACAACACAAACTACAAGAACTCAAGATTGTTTGAAAGAGCACCTGACTCTTTTTATTACGTATAATGTCTGAAAGAGCACCACCCAACTCTTTCTGCCAACAAATTAAAATAGGCCAGTTGGATTGGCCAAACAGTTGATCTTGATTGAAAGTAGCAGACATTGATCAGAAAAACGATGGTGAGGATGGAAATTAGCTGGTAAAAGTGCCCGGCCGGGGCATGGGACGTGGGCGTGAAGTCAGTTGTATATGAGTGCATGAATTGGCAGAGAAATGAGAGAGAGCGAGAGCGAGCGAGCAGTAGCCAGCACTACGAGTGGAGTAGGGCTGGGGCAAGGTGGTGCTGCTCATCGCTGCTGCAAAGGTACGGCAACGCAGTCTAAGGGAACTAAAAGAGAGGCGACTAGAGTACTGGACTGGCGAACGAGAACGAGAGATGGACGGGGCATGGGATGGGAAGGCTCGGAAATCCATGCACAGCTTGCAGTCCGTCCGTGTCCATCCCCGGCACGATCCCCGGCCCCACACCCGCACCCATGGACGATATTTTTCTTGCCTTTCATCCGTCGTCATCACTCATCAGCTGAAGGATGGGAAATAAACTCTTCATTCGCACTACCATTGGACTTTATGTTCTTTTTTTATATATATATTTACCACATATCTCCATTTATATCATGTTCGAAGTTCTAAAATAATTCCAACAATGTTTCCAAAGGTAAATAACAAGCTCTTAAATATCAACGGAGGAGACCACCAACTCCCAACCAAATAAGAAGTACTATACACATGTCCCAATAGAGATTTGGTTTCAAAATCCCCACAGCTTTTATAATTATTTTTGTAATTTCAAAAATAGTATTTTTTTTACCTCCATGCACTGTTGGACGGACGTTAAAATCTGTTGATTCTTGAAATTATAGTACATAAAAATTTTAGTGTATACTGTACATATTTATTGAATAAATTTTAGTTTATATGGCACACATATATTGAACCATTAACTAAAATCTCAAGTGCTTAAATAGAACTACCTAACCATTTTCTTAAACAAATAATATTTAGTGGCTCCATACTTACACTTAAATGATATTACACTTCAGACTTATATCAATCTTTAATTAAAATGATTTTTTGTATCCAAGCTAAATAGGTAATGAAAAGATCAGTTAACGACGTAAACTTCATAAAATGATTAAGGAGAGTTAACTATAGACAGCTAATATAATCAAGTGATCATAAACAGCGAATAAATAAGTAAATAAGGAAATTTAAGGTATCTAGATCATTAAATATTTCAGTGTCATTCTTACCTTGGGCCAGCTTGGCGATGAAATCAAAATCTAAATATCCATATTAATTAGCATCATTTTGTTCTTGTCTCTGAAAATCATTTCAATCAGATACTTAGGTGAAATGTATTTGCTTAAAATATATAATTACGTGCAAAATTTAAAAATATTTAGGTCTACTCACAAATGCATTAGGATGTAATAACAGTTTACAAAATCATTTATTCATATAAGAATAATATTCTAATGTTAAATAAATAACTTTGAAACATATATCAAATAATTTTACTGTGTTTATTTTGTATATTCTTTTGATGAGGCCATGCATATTTTTTGTTTGGATGAAACTCAATGTCTTAATTAAATAAATAATTGTAAAAGGATGAAGTGGGTGGAATTTTAATTCATCATCAAATTAAAATGGGCCTAAAATGGAGTAGCAAGTTAGATCTTTAATAGTTTAGACACCATTTGATACGACTAATGACAAAAGACGACTTAAAGAATAAATTAAAATTAATGATTAGTGAGTGAAACAGTGTTACAATCAATTCGAGCTTTTCGTAACACCATTGAAATCTGTCCTATTAAATTCAGTTTTCACTTTGGTTATAACCAAAATATTACATGTGATCGCCCCTAGCTTGAGGCAGTCACGCACACGTACGGGCCTGATCACTGGCTCGAATCATTTGCGCGAGTGGTTCCGCATGCTTGGAGGGTATATTTTCGAAGCGGGGCCCGTCAGATTCGATTGTTATACGTACATACAGTATACTATATAGCTATTATACTAGTATACTTCAATCATTAGCAACGAAATTTGTTGCAGGCATCAGCAAAAGTTGGGGCATATTCCTATATTTATGGTAATGCAATTATTTCAAATAATTTTTAAAACGTTCAAATATTTTACGATTAGGAGGTAGCAATTATATTGTCCACGTTCAGTTCCATGTTCCTCATCACATAATGATAGGCAGCTGGCTTCCCTCATATTTGTCCATTTATATTCACCACAGGTCCACAATCCACAAATTGAGTCATCATGTTTGTCCTATAAAGATAACTTTTTTTTGATTATTTAATAGCAGTACATGTTGACCCAACTTGTTGCTCTTACAAAGAAACATTTATTTTGTACGTGAAGATGTGGGCCAGATTGTCACGTAGCTCCTTTGTAAAATAGTATGTACTATGGACGAATGTTTTGAGTCTTCCATGTGGAGATTGCCTGTTTTGATCGAACCTCCGATATTTCTTTTAGGCCATTCCTTGCGTCAATCACCATTAAAAATTGCGACCGAATTTTGAAAGAGCAGTTGTTATTGGCGATTTTCGCAAATGTTCTTACATAAAGTAATTAATATTGCAAACTTATCCCTTTGTTCGTAAAATTATAAATAATCCTATAAAAGTTCTCACAAAATTGCATCCACATTCTTGCAGTCACGGTTCTTTTGTGAGATCTAATCAGCCTACACTCGCCCCATTATTGTTCAAAGAGTTGGGACTAACACTACAACAAATTATGTTATTTATTAAATGCAGATATGATTACCTCACTACAAGTGAACTTACTTTTCGTGATATGATTTTTCTTATACTTAATGTTTTTTATCACAAAAAATTTATTTAATGACATAAATAATTATTTATCACTAAAAACTAGTTTTTAGTGACAATAACATAATAGATGTTGCAAAAAGTAATCTTTTATTAATAAAATTTGTCACTAAAAATATGATTTTAATGACAAATTCAAATTCAAAAAAAAGTCACAAAAGGTTTTTTGTGATGAACTTATAGTGATATAGTTACAATGACATTCTAGTGAAAATTAATGTAAAATTTTGCATCGCTAAAGTTCATTTTCTAGTAGTGCCTTCTGTGCAAGAAAGCATCTTGCCTTGCATGTGAGAAATTTGAATTCAGAATGGAGAGTTTATCTCTCATTTCTTCGGAGCACTGTATTCGTAACTACAAATGATAATAAAAATTAAGCTGAAGTGATGTTGTATTTGGTTAAACAACATAAAAGAACTTTTTTTTTATACTGTAATGACAAACATAACAAGAATTTAAATTTTGAAAATGGAGTTTTGAAAAGAATTAAGTTTTTGGCAAAGATACGTTGTTTAGATGTTTATTAAATAATAAGGAAGACCAACTGATATTTCACTTATTCTTTTTTTAAAACAAGTTTATTTAGAATGTCATGAAAATATAAAATATATGCAACAATGAGCTCCAATTGCATGCAAACATGAGCATTGACACTCAACGCATGTGCTCATAGACCCATCTTTTATTTTTGATTTTTAGGCATTTATATGTGGGTATGAACTTTTTTTATTGGTGTACTTACATTATATCTCAATTTATATATCAAATTAAGCTATAAATTTTTTATATAATTTTCCAAGAGGGAAACCACATACTCCCAATTATCAAGAGGGAAAACCAAATACTTCCAACACAGGGATAGGTTTCAAATTCACATCCCTACAGCGTCAGCCGACATTGCTTACCACTTGGGCTACTTTTTATATATTTTTAATATTTAGCTTTTTATTTTAGAAATTCAAAGTAAAATTTTTAAAAATAAAAAATTGTAAAATTTCATACGTGAATAGTTCATACTTGGGCCCACATAAATGCATCCCAAAAATAAAAAAATTCAAAAAGTTTTCATGCAAACATGCATATTGAAGACGATTGCATTGATCCAAGCCCATATATAATCGCGATTTCGATGAACTTCGTGAGCCAGTAAAATTTGGAAAACCCCCCAGTTATGGAGATGATTGGTTTGCTTTGCCGACAGGCAATGTTGTCATATATATTCTCATAATTTCTCATCGCCATGTTGCTTGTCAGTCGTCCATTCATCTAAATAAAAGTGCCCACAAGATGAGAGAACGAAACTGCTTTTTTTGTGCCAAGTGACCACTTTGGTGGTGGGGCTTGAAGTTTTATGGTGCTGTCTGCATATGTGGCAAACGTGATTGCCTTGCCTTTAGGTGGTCAGCTATCATATGAAATTCCTTGTGGAGCTGTTGTATGATATTGCTTAACATGCAACACGTTGGTGGAATAATAGAGAATGACGATGGAGTCTTCGATATGTGGGGACCGGATCTTGTGCTTTATGAAAGCTAAGGAAGGGACCCGCTATCCCTACGTTCGAGCAAAGAAAAATAAGTTGCGACTCATCTCATTTCTGGGAACAAAAAAAAGGCGGGAACTCAAATTTCAAGTCTAGGGCATGAGAAGTCATCAAGATATTCTTTCCTTAATTAATCAATTCATTTTGTATTTCTAGATTTTAGATTTAGGCGTAATATCTTGTAAAACTTGTTAGAATGCAAACAAAGTCTCACATCTTTTTTAACTAAAAGGAATAAAGCTCTGCATGATGTGTTAACTCTTTTTTAATTGTGGGTCCCAAATTAGTTAGACGATCTACTCTCTTGTTAGACAGTAATGCATCAAATTGTCCAATTTATATTTCCTATATATTCTTTCGGTTGTCCATACTCCACATACGATTTGGGTTAAAAAAGACAATCGCAATTACAGAAGGATACCTTGAAACTTGCAATGTTCTAGAACAGTCTTTGAAAATACCAGCCTTTTCAAGCAGGGCGGCTTCGAAGAAAACAATTTGTACCACGAGATGTATGGTAGGCCATACTAGTTTTAATTAATCTAGTATTAATTAATCGACCTCGTGCATCAGGGCTATGATATGATCTCCCAATATTTCTCCAAGAAATGACCAATGATCAATCATGGGCAGTCAAAGACATAAAGTTAAAAAAATAGAATAAAGGAATTAATTTTTTTAAAAAAATTGACAAGACAGGATCCATGTATTCAAGTTATTCAATATAAAAATATTTGATAGGACAGTATCCATGTGTTGAAGTTATTCTATACGAGTGTGTTTTAGAATGAATAAAACTTTTGATGAAAAGTTATAAAGAGTAGAAGTTATCTTAAATGATATGATATAATAGGAGTAACGATGAAGAGTAAACATGATAAAATTAAAATAGATTGGTAAGTTGTATGAATAGTTGTGTAGAAATGATTAAAAAATATGATAGTTTTATAGAAAAATGTGAAGAAATGATTAAAAAATAAGGTATTATTGGAGAGTGAAAAGTTTTAAATTGAAAAACTTTAATAATTAACAAACACACTCTGCATATATACATACATTTGTTGGGACAGTAACGGCTTTGAGTGGCCCTTCAAATGTAGTGATTGGACAAATAAGATTTCTTTGCTTGTTTATTATAACCTAGGCTTAGAAATTTCTTTAATTTTTAAATTTTTATCCATAATAATACATTTCAAGAAGGGAAGTCGTATTTATAATTTTAAGAGTTAGTTGCTGATTGTTAGCTTTAATACAATAAGATATGGAAAATCTGAGTTGTCTGTTAAATGTGTTTAATCCTTTAAACTTAAATATTAGCGGGCGATAGGGTGTATTGATGATGGATGGCAAATGATCTTGTGTGTGTGTGTGCAGGCGCGCGCGGCGCGTGCATTATAAGAAGATTGCTTCCTTATCCGACCGGTGCTCCAAAAAGCAATACAAAGTGGAAGACGTGGAAGTGGCTTATGTCAGTGGTGAGATAGTCATGCATGTCTAAATTAGACCGAAAAATGGCGATGTGCATAAATTACACAGAGAGATGACTTCTACTATTGCACGCACTAAAAAAAAGAAATCAAAATGGGCATCATCAATTCCTCGAAACAGCAAATTAGTACTGTCAATAAGAGAGATAGGCACTGACATGTATGCAAAATCTGAAACAAGGATTTCCCGGGGGCTACGAAAAATTCATGTGGGTGTACTGAAATTTAATTTGGGTGGCTGGATTGGAGTTGTTCATGAATGCCAAGGAAATCATATATAGTTCGTTTGGCTCCTCATTCAATTATAGTCATCCATTTGGGGAAGCAACCAAAGTGGCGAGATTGGCCCACCCTAGAATCTATCATGCAACTTTTCTGCCTTGGAGTTTGCTATCTTTCAGGGAAAAAGTTAAAAAAAAAAAAAAAAAGCAGAACAATCGCTTTCATTGGTCCCCCCAAACCAACGGCCTGCTGTATACTGCTCAAAATACAACACTGCACATGCTGATCTGGGCCCTTTGCTTACACAAGGAATAACGGTCCCGAGCACTTGGCAGCCACATGTTTTTCAGTCACCCTCATAATCTTTCAATACCTCTTCCTGTCATGCATCTCTGACAAATGGGGTGCTATCACATGGACGCCATGAAATGAGATTCCTGGTTGGTTTGTTCTTAGCATCGGTTTGATGGCTACTCTGCCTTCCAAGTTCCAACTGGCGCGATTTATGGTGCATGGCTACTCATTTGGCATTTCCTTATATTTTGGAATGATTTCAATTCCGAAAGCTATCAATGCACACTGAACCAGCTTAACTACTCATTACTCGGAAGGTTATTGCACCCTTCTATTACTTTTATAAAATGCAGTATATAGATGTGAACTTTGAATTTATTAATTGCGTGTTTTAATATTAACTGTTACAATTTGGATTAAACATAGGTTAAAATGGATTTTTATTTTTGAAAGAAATAGCTCAAACTTGTCATATCAAACTGTGCATTTTATAGCAAATAGAATATGGCTATATAGTAGAAGATGAATTAATTAAAAAGGAATTCTAATAAGGAACAAATGGGTTAAATAAAGCTTGGAAAAGAAAAAGTGCCCGTGAATGCGTAGCTAGCAATGACACTAGATAGAAAGTTGTGTCGCTTGTTCATGGTCAAGAGCATGTTGGTTAAGTAAGCGCCCCTTTTATTCCTTGTGCAAGGGGATGTTGTGATATTTTGTCTTGCTTTTTCCTGGTCTTCTTTCATGGGAGAATGTATTTGCTAATTCTCTAGAAGATGTAGTGATATCTTGTCTTGCTTTTTCCTTGTCTTCCTCCGTGTGGGAATTTGGATGGTTGGAATAGATCAATGGATGAATATATCAAATATCTAACCATATACCTATGCAATTAATAAAGGCGACTTAACTGACTTTGGATTGCACTAGTATATCCTAAGGGGTGCAACATGGGCATGGTATTTATGAGTACCCATCGATCTGACCTTAATTTGAGTATGGTAAAGTATAAAATATTATCCATGGGAATGTATATGATACAAATTATAACCCGTCTTTTAAAATAGGGTACGAGTATGGTAGAAGTGTTCCATACCCAAAATCAATCACCATGGGTATAATTATATATGTATATGATATATATTATATAGTATATGTTGTATTTTATCTATGACATCTTATTTGCATGTCTATTTTAATCAATCTTGTATTCTATGGAGTTGTAGATTATGAAGTAAAAAACTAGTTGAATTTTTATGTCATTGACTTCCGAAAGCCTTTTATAAATAAGCTTGTGAATTATAATTGCAATATATTAATAGTTTTAATGATCGAGTTGTGACAGTCTGTACTTTATATTTTTCATATAATAATGTAAATACTAAGGTATATATGTATGATTTTAAAATTAAATGAGTATTGTATTGTGTTATTTAAAATAAAGTAGAAATATTTTTTAAGAAAATATTACATTTGAGTATTAAAGGAATTAATTTAGATGTCAGAACCAACTCTATGGATAATAGATGTGGTATTGTACATTAGAAATCAAACTGACAAATGGATATAGTAAAGTAAACTTTTTACAAATAGGGTATGAGTAGGATAAACCACTACTCAAATTGAGTTGCACCCGTAGTATATCCCAAACTAAATGTGGAATATAACTCTCCTAAAAAAGTGGAATATAATTAATGAAAGGATTTCATGGTATTGTTTGGTCTAGTGTTCTTTTATTATGATTTCTTTTTACAATATTTCTTTTTAATTACAATTTATGCCCAATTTAATTTACAATTTTCATCTTACTTATTTTCTTAAAATAAATTGGGTATGAATTGTAATAACAAGGCCAAAATTAAGGTAAGATTAAAAAACCAATTCATTGCATAGAGCAATTCAATTTTCGTGCACGTGTTTAGTTAATTCAAATGCACACATTGAATTTTTTGATATATTTAGGCCCGTTTGCCATTCATTTTGTGTGGGTTAGTGTTTTTGTAAAATTTGACAGTGTTTGGTTGAAAAAGAAAAATGAGATATTTGGCGAAAAATACTTAATAATAAAAAGTTTTCGTGTTTGCAGAAAGCATCCGGTTAATACTTTTTTAGTAAAGGCTTCAATTTGGGGTTTCAATGGTCTCTTAATTTGTTGGTCGACATGTCTAAGAGTATTTTATTCCTTTAAATCACATAAAAAATTCTTTTTATATAAAAGTATTTCTTTTAGTTCTGATAATAGGGACATTTCTGGAGGTTTTATAAATGAGAAAATAATTTCTTTATTTTTAACTGTCGTGCATAATCCTTAGTTAGTGACGGTAAAAGGTTTAATCATTTGTAAAAATAGGGTTCCTAGAATAATTTTTTGTTGCATATTTTTAATTAATATAAATGAGGTTTGAAAGAAAACATTTTTATTAAATATATTTGCTTTTGATAGTTTGTATTTAACGCTCATATCTGTGTCATCTGCAGTGGCTATGGATGAGTTTGTTCTTTCAAAATATTTTGATAGTATTATTCATTTTCTTATACAATTTAGATTTGCTCCCGAATATATTAAAATTGTCAATTCAATGGTAAAATTTTCAGGATTGTCTATAATTTTCAAAATTACTTTTGAATACCACTTTTGAGATATAAATTTATGAGTTTGATGACTTAAGGTATAAAGTGATGGTTATGGATGGTTTATCTCCTTTTCTTTTATTATTTCACTTAAATGTTGCTTAAATTCATCTTGATTTTGTTCTTCGTCTGTCTCATTTTTGTCTAAGTTTTGTAATTCTAAAACTTGTATTTTATTTTTAAGTTCAGATATTTCTTGTTTTATTACTTTTATTTCTTGATATAATTCAGGGACCATTGGTGGTTTAGGTATGATTTTTAAATATTTTTACTAATATTTATGATATTATATAATGATGCTGAATCTTTCGTAGATAACACTTTCTCTTCTGCGAATTTCTATTTTGTGATATTTAGAAATTTATTAATTAGGATCTAACAATTGATTTATTAAGTCTATTAAAGCTTTATCAATAGAATTTAGCATATTTATTGAATAATAATTCGATTCTGAGGAAGTTTCATAATCATTTGGGGAATAAGAACATGTACATAAATTTTCAAATCTTGATTTTGAATATAATTTAGTTGTTTATCTTCATTACTTTTGTCTTCCTTGCTTGATGTTGTTATCAGTTCCTTAAGCTTTTTAGTAATAACTTCAAGACTTAAATTCTCTTTTGATAATAATTCTTTTACTTGTATTTTATAACATTTTGATCCATATTGTCTTTCTTTCCATATTTATAACATTTAGTATCTTTCTTATCTTTATGGATGGATGATTTTGTTTAGTGAATTTTTTTTATAAGCTTTTTTAGAAGGTTTTTTAGAGTATGTAGTGTAACTATTATGTTGAGAAATGTTTCTTTTATAAGATTTAGATTTACGAAATTTTGATTTTTTTATGAGAATTTTTTGAAATAATAATTTTTTTATACCATATTGAGAACAAAATTGGAAAAAATCTTAAGGTTTTAAGAAATGTGTTTCTTCCATTTTCTTTTAATGACATAATTCAGTTTCTACTGTTCTTACTTTTAAAAATAAAGTTCCCCAATTATAATTTCATATAACAATTTCCCTTATTTTCTTGTTTTATAAGCATCTTTACCTTATTTTCTATTACTGATGGTAATCCTTGTCAAAATTTTTTTTATATGTAAGTTTAGACCAATCATCTAATAATTATACATTTGTTAGAAATATGTCCTTATACCATTTAAAATTAGATATTTATTTACATCTTAATTTTAATAAGCTTTCTCTTATAATATCTGATAATCTCTTACTCTTCCTAAAAATTGATATATTATAGTACTTATAAGGGTGTTTACTGGTCCTTCATCATTAACAATTGACATTTGTTTGTTTGGTGTTAATTACACTTTCCACCAGGCTTTAAATTGTCGTGTAAATCCCCATGCTTTTGTTATATCTGCTATTTAGGCTGTAAATCTCCTAAGTTGTATTAATAGTTGAGTATATGTTATCATAATGTTACACATATTCCAGATTTGATATTCACTGGGCTCATTCATATTCCACTTATATAATGAATTTTGATTATTCATTTACTGTAGTTTTTCTTTCTTTTTCAAATTGTTGGTCTACCGGAGATGGTCTTGGATAATAAGTTTTTGTATTTTTTATATATATTTTTTGTAATAACTTTATATGATCTTCTCTAGATATACTGGGGTTTGTTTTCAGAAAGAGTTTGCACATATTTTTTTCCTTTATATTTTGATTTATTTCTTTTAATTTCTTTTTTAGATTTATCATAGTTGTTGGAGGAGATAATATATGTGAGTTGTTTAATTTTTCCGGAATTTCGTGAATGATATTTAAAGGTTTTTTAAAGAATGATAAATTTGGTTTATACTTAAGTGGCTTTGGTCCTTTTATAAATTTCGTATCTACCATTACCTCTTTTCCTTTAGATTTTTCTAGTTATTTTTTATATTTATTAATTTAAGATTAGAAATTTTTTTTTGTTCAATTAATTATGATAAATCCTTTTGGTGAACTGGTAGTTCTTTATAACTAATTTTTTTATAAGGTTCCTCAATTGTAAGTCAATCTATTTCTTTATTAAATTTATGGTTTTTTCTTTCTATTATAGGAGTCGTGGATGGTGAAAGATATGATGATCCAGAGGTATTTGATATGGAAGTTTGTTGTAACATATTTATCGATGTTAATACTTGAGCATCATACTATTCAAAAAATGAAATATTCTGTTCTATATGTAAACAATAGTGAAACTATTTCTCAATAAGCGCCTTTAATTCCATAGAAGTAAAATTTTTTAAAAGCCAATTACTTTTTGTTTTATTGGTTGTAGATCTATTATTAAAACAATTAATGCCTAATTTATTTTATAATGTTCATTTTACATATTTTCTTTAAAAAATTGGGCATGAATTGTATAACAAAGCCAAAATTAAGATAAGATTAAAAAAACAATTCAGTGCACAAAGAAATTCAATTTTCATGAATGTGTTTAATTAATTCGAATGCACACACTGCATTTTTTGATATATTTAAGCCTCTTTAGCCATGCATTTTGTGTGCGTTAGTGTTTTTGGAGAATTTGACCGTGTTTGGTTGAAAAAGAAAAATGAGACATTTGGCAAAAATACCTAATAATTAAAAAAGTTTCCATGTCTGCAGAAAGCATTTGGTTAATGTTTTCCACCCAAGTACGAGCGATGTAGTTTTACTGCGTGTGACAACTATGCTAAAACAGGCTCTTAGAGGGCTAAGAGTGAGAAAGCCCTGCCAAAGAGGTCAAATTTTTTAAAAGCCAATTTCTTTTTGTTTTACTGGTTGTAGATCTATTATTAAAACAATTTATGCCCAATTTATTTTACAATTTTCATCTTACATATTTTCTTTAAAAAATTGGGCATAAATTGTAATAACAAAGCCAAAATTAAGGTAAGATTAAAAAGACAATTTAGTGCACAGAGCAATTAAATTTTCATGCATGTGTTTAATTAATTCGAATGCACATACTGCATTTTTTGATATATTTAGGCCTCTTTAGCCATGCATTTTGTGTGCGCTAGTATTTTTGTAGAATTTGACAGTGTTTGGTTGAAAAAGAAAAATGAGATATTTGGCAAAAATACCTAATAATTTAAAAAGTTTTCGTGTCTGTAGAAAGCATCCGGCTAATGCTTTCCAACCAAGTACGGGCGGGGTAGTTTTACTATGTTTGACAGCTATGCTAAAACAGGCTCTCAGAGGTCCAAGAGTGAGACAGCCCAGCCAAAGAGGATACCAACTGCCAAAGAGGATGTCAACTGGGCCAACTAGGGTCGCAAACCGTTGTGGGCCAAAAAATCTGCGTGGTTTTGAGAATCACAGGCCTGGCGTGCCATTCGTATGAGGAAGAAGAGAGCATTCGGATGAAAAAGAAAAAAAAAAAAAAGTCTGCGGTTCTGCAATCTGCACTGCACATCTCAAGGCGGTCGCAGTTGGACGCGGCTGGCGACTTATGGTGGACTTCGACCCTGGTGGAGAGAAAATGAGAAATGGTGGCCCGGCGGTGCTTGCTCGAGTTTCAGAGCTGACCGTCCGCGACCGCATAATAATCCTCCTTTGGGTTGGGTAGGATTGGGAGCCTCTGACTGAAAAAATGATGGTGGAGAGGCGACTGCTAGCGAAATTCCATTTCTACCCTTGCCTCTTCTCCCTCTTCCTCGTTTCTCTCTCTCATCTTGCCCTGGCTATGCTTCCCTACCTCTTCCCTTCTCTCCCTCTCCTCTTCATATTCGCCATCTCTCGTACTACTACTGCTCTCTCTCTCTCTCTCTCTCTCTCTCTCTCCATAAATGCATACAGGCTGCAAGATTCCGTTGCTAAAATTTCACTTTGATTTTTTACAGCTCTGCTTCTGGTAGCTTCTGCAGCTTTCGGCCGATGCTGCCGTCGAATTCTACGCGTTTCCACCTCCGCACCAGCTTTTGTCCTCTTCAATATCTTGTTCATCTTGGGGATATATAACTCGGTGATTCGAGAAGGTTTGACGGTTCACTCATTCCAATGCTTTTGAATTGAAATCTTGTTATTCTGCCATTGGATGGAGCCAGCTTGGAGTGTGCTTAAACTTCACGCATCAAGTGGCATGGATGGCTCTGGCTTTTCAGACAGCAAGATTAATTGCTTTTGAGCTAATAAATTGCAATTGGCTGTAGATATTATCTTCTCTGACTCTAATGGAAGTGAGGTTGCTAAGAAGAGAAAGTCGAATGGTTCATGTATGCATTGCTACCAGAATGTTTGTGTGCATGTCATGTTATGTCACTTATGTGTTCTATTAATGTGGAAACTAGTCCCTCCGTAAGCGCTTCCATCCCAAGTTTCGCATTTGAATATAATGTATCAAGTGAGTGAGATATCAAATGCAAAGCGCAAAATTGGGTCGGCTAACGCACTACTGTCTAAGGCTGTGTATGAATTGCCTTATTTTGAGGTCTTATGGCTTATTTGCTTGAAGCAAATGCCTCTGAAAAATAATTGGAGTTTGATAGAGCTTGTGAGATGGGCTTATAAGCTTGTTTTCAAGGATATGCTCTCAGCAGTCAGCACTGTTACACGGTTTGATTAAATGAAAAGAATGCCCTTTTAAGGGGTTAGGTGGTATTAATTATGGGCCATTTTAATTTCCCCTTAGATCCAAGGACATTATCATCCTTAGCATCACTTTGTATTTAAAAATTAGATATTATTCGACAAAGGAGTATTCAAGCCACAACATTTGAGTCCATTAAAATTTTTTCCTTGCTTGTGGGAGCTACAAGCAAATAATTAAACGTCAACATCTTTCCAAGATTTTACTTACACACACACACAAGACTTTCTTCTTCTTTTTTTAATAGTAAATATGCGAGACTTTCTTGAAGGCTAAACATTCTGGATAGGGTAGAAGGGGCATTTTTGTCATCTAATTAGAAGTGAAACATTATTAAGTGGTTTTGTCATGGATTTACCTATCCTGGAATTTCAATCAAACTTAAGCCTTGATATGAAAAATTGAAACTTTTATGTGTCAGCAAGGGCAAAATTGTAAAACTTAGAAGCACTGATCGCCTGAGATCAGTGCATTTTGCAGTAGAATTGGGTGAAAACTGAAAGCATCCTAACTGGCTTCCTTTAGTTTTCAAATGACTTTGAGAGATGACATGATTACTAATTTTTTTGTTCCTATTCATATTGGCTTTTGTACAGGTTTTGTGTCACTAAAGGATTTGGTACTCAACATAGAGTGTTGTCTTCTTTTGGTTGGCCTCTATAGGTTATCTTCTGCACTTCTTTTCAATTTAACATTCCTTATGGTTCTTAGATCAAGTTGGAAATTTCTTACCAATGAAATGGAAATTTTCACTTTCCTTTGTAAGTGGTCGATGCAGACACAGTTATATTAGAATGTCTGGCAACTTGAAGATTTGGTTGAACAGCATCATAAGCAATTTGTAAATTTGCAGTTAAGCATAACGCTTTCTCCGTTTCTGTTTTTTGCAGTATTATTTCTTGGGATCCTGGTTTCATTTATGACTCTTGTCTGGATGGTCTCAGCCAGAATGCTCTTTCTAAAGTGAGCTCTGAGATGGTAGCACTTAATCTCTAGTGGTCATTCTTCCATCCTGATATGTGATACTAATATTGATCTGATGTGCTTATGCAGGAAGAAGAAATTTCTTCAAGCAACGTGGATTATGAGCAGTCTTCTTCAAGCATGGTACTCAACCTTCTTCCTTTTACAATGAATTCTTAGAATTGGCTGTTTCATATACTACAGCCTTGCTGATCATCCTCCTCATCAATGTCATGACTCTAGCAGTTTGCATGTGTCACTTTTTTCATACTTTTGTGAGTTTGTCTGTTGACTCTTATTCTCTATGATCTATATGTGAATCGGATACCATCTAATGCCCAATATACGGCAACCATACTGGTCTTGATCTTTTTTCTCCTCTTGTGGTTAATGGGCTCAGGTGGGGTACTAATTGAAGTTCATAGTCTCATATCCTATCTCAGATCCTGTCGACTCCCTGAAAGGGGAGATGTTAACATCATAACTTAAACATTGCCCTCAAGATGCTTGTTATTGTTTTCTTAACATGATGCCTCTCTTTTAACTTGATCAAGTCCTCTTAGCTTTTTTCCCTTTAAACTTAAAAAAAAAACTCCATTGTTGTCCCCTCCTGTCTTTCAACATTTATGCTTCTCACATATGGTGAGTACACCCATACACAATAACCAGAATAATTTCATAGTGATTTTACTACGGAAAATTTTAAGCAAATTGCCTGTTTGAAATCCATGATGGTGTATAGCTTAGATCCAGCCAGTACTTCATGTTCAAAAACTCATATGAATAAGAGACTTTAATGGCCACAAACAAGTAGAACTTCAGCAAGTGCATATTTAATGTCAAACGAGATTAATTTTCAGCCCACTGAAGCTCAAATCAGGATCATGTTTTCAATCTTAGCTGAACAAGTGGCACTAAGTGGCCTAAAATGGACCATTTGCATGGAAATTTTATTTCTGGAGAATAGTGTAAACTTTATTATCTGTTGTCGCTTTGCCTGTTTGATTCTTTTCAAATCAATTTGTTGACTTCCCTTTTAACACCTTGAATATCATTTCCAGTTACATAGTAATTCTCTGCGGAGGGTGAGATGCTGCACTAGCTGTAAGGCTTATGTAAGCGGATTCGACCACCATTGCCCTGGTTTTGGGAACTGTATAGGTCACATGCCATTTCTTTGAAATGATTGAAATTCTACATGCAACCAGACTTAGCGTTGCAGCAAACTTATCACTTGAAATGGTTTGACTTGATTTTTTTAATTTTTTTTTTTGGTTTCAGGTAAAAAGAACTATCAGTTGTTTATGGTTCTTCTGACAGGATTTGTCATTGCTGAGGCTTCTTATGTGATGTGTGCTGGCCAGTGTAAGTGATGATAAATGTTTTGAGTCCACAAAGGAATTTTCTATTGCTTAAGTTGCCCACTTTCTGACATTTGACCCTTATAGTGCTAACTTTTAAGTTGATACGTGATCACCTGCATGTAATTGGAAGTTGTTAAAAAATAATTTTGAGTTTCTGCCAATGGTGAGTGACAGACATTCTTTCATGGGGAACTGGGATAAGGTGGCTTAGGAATAATGATAAATAGGTTATAAATGTTGGCTCTCTTATATATGTGAGTTTTTGAATCATGAACAATATGTATTGCATTTAGCTTCAATGCAAATGATTGCATGACCCTTTTTTAAAAACTTTTTGGTATTAACATGTGGGCCTAAGCATGTAATTTTTAGATATAAAATTTTATAATATTTGGATATTGTTTAATTTTTTGAATATCGAAAATCAAAAAATCTCATTTTTCAAGTGCTAGGGGCGCTTGAAAAATGGAATCGTTTAATTTTCAATATTCAAAAAGATTAAATTATATCCAAAAGTTATGAAATTTCATATCTAAGGAGTATTTGCTTGAGCCCACATGTTGGTGAGAAAGAATAAAAAAGTAGGTCATAGCAATGTTTGCATTGAAGCTCAATACAAACGTTGCATTGGATCGATACTGTTTTTGAAATAAAAATAAACTAGTTCCATGGTATGACACCATGCAACCTGTTGCATATGATGATTACACTATATTTTTGCATATGTTGGGAAGCCTTTTCCTTCTCTTTCTGTCTTGGGTCCTTCTGTGGTATTTAGAGTTGAGTTCACTGAGTTCACTAGTAGAAATTGTACTTCCATTTTTTTTTTTTTTTTTCCTGTTTTGAAAGGTTGAATCTCACTTGGGACATCTAGATTGATTGTTGAGTTGCTTATTCTTTCACCATCATGATCATGGTTGGCCTGTATTTGTCTTCACTTTCTTTTTGGCAGTCTGTCATTATTTGCTATTTCTTGTTGGCAGTTATCACAAAATCCCAGAATATTCAAGTGAAAACTGCACGAGAGGTACGTCCACCGCAATGCTAAGGAACTGGCTTTGTCAAATATTAAACTAGTGAAAACACTATTGGTTTTTAACTTATACCATGTGGTTAACAGTTGGCCTTCTTTACATGGAAAATGGTTGGATTTGCTGATATTCTTTCTTCTTCACC
>JAXCLR010000001.1:72503835-72517797 GCA_035584095.1 Annona squamosa
ATCTGCCTACGTATTCCTGTTAGAATTTCCTTCTGAGGCGTTCATGACTAATTTTTTGTCCCTGCTTTATGCAGGTTAGCTTCCCCAACAACTTGGTTGTTAGCACACTGATCTTCTGTGTCCTCCAAATGTCATGGCAGGTTTGAATCTTATTTGGGGATGTGACATGATGATTTTATGGCTGTTGTTTATGCTACTGCAGGAATACAAAGGATGAAATCATTCTGAATTTGAAAAGGTTTTATCTTTATTTATCATTTGATAGTTAATCAGACTAGCCGAACTTGATGTTAAGAGGGCATAATCTGATGTCGGACACCAGAAGTAAGGTTGTTGGTTGTGAAAAAATTATTTTTGTTGTAGGAAATTCCACTTGCTTTTGACTTTGTAAGACAGGTGGTCCAATGAGGCCTTCATTGTGATGATAGCGTTCACCAACAGTAAAAGACCATTCTCCAGATGCTTGACCTTTGATTGTTCCCCCAATGGAAATCGAGGCCAATCCACCCTAATAATAGTTTTCTCCAACTATGGACAACCATGTTTTACTTGATGCATAAATCTGTATTGACTCCCTATCTACATGGCTTTAGTTATAATCCTTGTCCTCGTTACCATCATGTTGCTTGCTATGATTCATCTGTCTGCCTTAGCTAAGTATGCCGTGTCAGGCTCTGATTTGCTTGTTCAGAACAGCGTTGAGCCCACGTTATGGGCCACCACCTCTTCCCTCTCCTTTTAGGCCAAATTTATGTTCTCTTATCCATAGCTTGAAAGCAGTATATAGCTTTTATGTCACCACTTGGATAATGAAGTGGCTGACATGAGTGTGTATAGAGTTTTAGGGTAGAGGTTCAGGGTTAGAAGTTGGGTAGAAGCAGTGACCTTTTTCGCCCTTCCCTGGAGTGCAGCTCTATCAGGCACCTAATCATCTAAGATGGATGGTCCGATTAAAAAAAAAAGGAAAAAAGTAGTATAACTTTTATAAACCTCATCATTTTTGGTTATCTTGGTTGACCTTGATCTTGGCCTATTAGTCTATCTACATGCCTTTAGTTATAATCCTCCTCCTCGTTACTGTCATCTGGAATCTGTTCAATGAATTTTCATCACTTGAAGTACCATCAAGTTGCTTGCTATGATTCATCTGTCTGCCTTAGCTAAATACGCCGTGTCAGGCTCTGATTTGCTTGTGCAGAATAGCATTGAGCCCAAGTTATTGGCCACCACCGCTTCCCTCTCCTTTTAGGCCAAATTTATGTTCTCTTATCTGTGGCTTGAAAGCAGTATATAGCTTTTATGTCACCACTTGGATAATGAAGTGGCTGACATGAGTGTGTATAGGGTGTTAGGGTAGGGAGGTTCAGGGTTTGATGTTGGGTAGAAGCAGTGACCTTGTTCACCCGTCCCTGGAGTGCAGCTCTATCAGGCACCTAGTCATCTAAGGTAGGTGGTCTGATTAAAAAAAGAAAAAAGTACTATAACTTTTATAAACCTCATCATTTCTGGTTATCTTGGTTGACCTTCAGCTTGGTCTATGTAGTCCAACTTCGGATATTTCCTTCTTCCAAGGCGTCCAATGGAATTTTCTATGGGGGTTTTTGCTAAATAGATTCTGTAACTTTTCCTGACTGAAAATTAAACTGTAGTTTGGGTTTTTACAAAACAGAATGCAAAATCCAATTTCTATTGTCTATTCACTTAGGGCCTGTTTGGTTGTTCTAGATTTGGAAAATTTTGAATTCTACCCTTGCAATTTAGTTCCGTCTCCCAAAATATAGTAACCCTATTTTCCTCATCACTACTGATATTTTTCATCTTCAAGTATATAATGTGATATATAACTAATAGAACAACATAATTTTCCATTTCAAGTCCACTCCGGTTCAACCAAACAGCCACTAAAGTAGCATTATATCTTTGTCAGTTTGTTCTGTTTGATTTGGTCAGACCGGATATTGAGCTACCTGAGTCAGGATATAGTTGGCTTCCATCACACTGAGCTCATTAGATTGGTATGTTAATGTTGCAAGAGTTTCGCTGAAGTTTCCATATCATAAGGAAATATCCTGTTTTCATCTAGGTTATTCTGATAGAGTTGGTCAACCCCAAGTGGAGTGCAAAACAAGTTATAACACACTGAAATATTTACTTATTTTAATGATGTGGAAGTGCTATAGTTGAAGCCAATGTTGTGTCGCTAATCTCCCACTAAAATATTGGATTTCCAGGTTATTTTCTTGATGTGGCATATATATTGCATCTGTTCTAACCTCAAAACTGATGAATGGGTAAGCTTTTTGCTGGTCTTTAATTGCATTTCCTTGATGAGTCTGCTTTGCAATGCCTTGTCTGTGTAATTTTCTGAACATAAGAAATTTGGGGCAGATAAACTGGAGGAAATATCCAGAGTTCCAGGTTGTTATTCCTGCTCAACCAGGTAAATCAAAAGCTTACAGATGGATTTTATTCGAAAAAGCAAACAAATTTCTACGGGACCATTTATCAGGGAGAAGTTTGGTTGCTGATAGCCATTTCTAGAAATGTGAAGATTTTGTATGCAGACTTTGAGATCATGGTCATCTGAGATGCCCTGCAAATCTACCAGATGGAGATTTGATGAATTCTTTGTTGATCAACAGATTTGAGGAGATAGCTCAAACCTGAAGGTCTAGAATCTCCCCAAGCTTGGAGATTTCCTAGGGCATTCTCCTGCATGCAATGGGCAAGGAGATAAAACATGTACCATAGAAAGTTTGGTCCATTTATCAAACTGATGGCATATATGGTCAGCTTTAACATTTTTTTATCTACTTTTTTATGATGACATTTTTATTTACTTTGTCGTGACAAAATTTGCATTTTCAGGTCAACCTTTTCCAGAGGTGAGATTTGTGAACCCATATGATAAAGGACTCGTTGGCAATATCAAGGATTTCCTTCTGCTATAGACAAACAAAGCTGCTTGATTGTTTTGGGGGCTTGTGGTCCGGTTGCAAGACAGTCATTTTGGCCAAGTCCATAGGCGAGATCCATTGCTCAATTAAACAATCCTGTACTGCAACTTTGAGGCTTCAAGGCTCAGTTGTACCATATTTATGGAAAGTAGAAATGTTGGATGGTGGGGAGATCGGTTGTAGAACACCATAATTTATCAGATGGCTTCAAGCCTTCAACCCTTTGTTGGAAAGAGTGTGGAGTCTGGCAAGCAACATTTTGAGAATACTGGTGATGAATGATGGTAATTAGCATGAGAAAGACAACGTTGTTGACAAAGTGGGAGGCAAATACTGCAGGCGTGAGAAGACTTACATCAATCGGCGGAAATGTGAACTTCCCTGGTGCAAGTGTATGGCTAATCGAGGAGCATTTGTGTATTTTAGGCCAGTAGTTAAAAGAGGGAGCAAATGCATTTTCTTCGCCTTTTATACCCCATTTGGGCACATCCTTTTTTAGTAGAAACCACCTTTTTCTTTTGGTCTACTTCCCATTCAATAGATGTGATAAAGAATAATACTTCTTCGTTATTACATGTATTATTAATCGAGTCACTTGTGCTGGTATTGGGTTTCTATAGGTTCCAATCCCACAGTAATCTTGCTGGGAAATAACTCGACAAGACTCATCTTCTTCATATATATCCTAGCCCCACCCAAGGGCCCGCGCAAATCTACATCTTTCGTGCTTTTTGGCCTCAAAAGACAAGCAGAACAAGAGAGGGGGTGAAAAAAAAAAAAAAGTTATCAGAGCCCGGTGGCGTTGGTGCTGGATAAGCCACCAGTTTTGTTTTTTGGAGTATCAGCATCATCCGAGTCGAAATTAGGAATGCCCATGAGGCCTATTACAAACTCGAGAGCAAATTCACTTATCACCTTCTTAAGCGAGCGCCGTTTCAGACCTTGGATTGCCTTGGCCTTGTGGTCGTCGACAATATTGCTAGGTATATCATCTTCTTCGGCGCCGAAGCATAAGCTGGTTTGTAGGGAACCCTCTGCGCGCTTCTTGGGACCGGTACGAGCACCACAGCTGGTCAGTGGATGTGGGTCCGCTACAGAGGCTGGGCATGGGTGGACAGGAACCTCTTCGCTATTTTGGCCCATCACCACCGAAGGGAGCACGGATACTTGAATAGCTTTGCGGCCTCATACTGAGGAGGAGGAGAGAGCTATTGCAGAAGCAGCAGAAACAGAAGCTAGCTGAGGCATGTGGGTTTAGTAGTTCGACGCAGAGCTAACTGGTATGGAGGTAAAACTCACACACGGCGCGGTGACATCTAGACCCACATTCTCATCCAGCCTCCCCTCCCGACAGAACTTGCTGCATTTGCACTCCCGTTTTAGCTCATGGCTCTGGATGGAGGTTCACCCTCTCCTTGCCGCCCATTTGCACTCACAGAGAATGCAGCAATAATTCAGTGCAACATACAATAGAACCTTCATAGATTAATTTAGCCGTTCCAGACCAGTTCTAAATGTGATAGCGACCTTCAAAAGGTCAACCAGATTACGTGTTTTCATCACAGCCTACATGATGATGCCATGATGCAGACGCCTTCCCTAAATGGGTCAGGGCGCATCATAAAATACATATATTTTTATTGTTAGATGTCCCATCACATATTTATCACTTATTTTAGATTCCCATAATATATCAGACGTATGTCAGTTATTTTTTATAATATATATACTGTAATAATTATTTTCCCACATAGAAAATATATATTAATTGTTATTTTTTAAGATAATTCATCAATTATTATTATCTCATCACATATGTGTCAATTATTATTTTTAGAACCCATCCACTTGTCCAGACTATTCTTTAAGTGTCTATGTACAGGGGCCATCATTTTTGAAAGATTTTGGTCACAACATGCTGTTAAGAATGAGATTTTTTTTCTATAAAAGAAAAAAGAGAAATTTAAACTCCATTCACCCACCAAGCACAAAGCCTGCAGAAAGCATGCTAAGAGGAAGCTCACGGGGACTGCGCAGATTATTTCATATAATGCCATCTATTGGTGGGGCTGATTCTGATGTTTTGAGCACATTACAAGCTCGGCAGCAGCGTTATGTGGTACTTAATGGCTAGGATCTTCCCCAACCAACAGGATCAAGCGATTATGTGAGCCCATAAGGGTCAGTTTCTTGTAAAACTAGCGGTCTTGATTTGCCAACATGGGAGGAGAATTAGATGTTGCACTCCAATCATCGGCAAAGTTACACAGGATGAGGATTTAAACGGCTCAGATCAGACACATGGCAAAACATTTTTCCTTAGATAAGTGGACTCAGGAAAGCACAGTGAACCGATCAGATCATGCTTTAACATCAAGAAATCTATGCAGACCAGATGAGCTACAGTAACTCGAAAATGGAGTTTGTATAAAAATTGCTTTGCGAGCATGATAACAAGGCCACGGTGGTTGGTGGACAGCATGTTTCCAGTTTGCGTATGCTATCACCGATCATGATGATTTGCTGAATATAGAGGTTGCCTTAGCTTTCCTACACCAAATTTGCAGGAACGCAAAAATCTGCTAGAGGCCGCCTTAGCCTTCCTACACCATTACTCTCGGCATGATCTGTTGATGGCATTAATGGACGGTGATGATCTGAATGCATTAACTTGGCGGCGGACGGTGGCCATGATAGCGTCGCTGGAACTGCTTAACTTGTTACGTTTGATGGAGAAGATGGCTGCAATCTGACGGCTGGATCGGGGGCCACTTGTGTCTTAGATGAATGGCTGGATTTACTTTGGCGGCTGAAGATGAAAAGCTGCTTAAACGCTTGCGCTGGACCGATTTGAAATGGATGCATGGTGGGATCGCGATCTGACAAATCTGGAATTTGCTGCTGTTCGGACCTTCGGTGCAATTTGTTCAAACTGATGGGCCGCTATTCAATGCCCAGGAGTGTTGCATGCTGTGGTTCGGTATTTCGGATGGAATGCTGCTGCTTAAGGAATTTTGCAAATATACATGTAAGGTTTGACCAATATTGGTTTTATGTTCTTAAGTTTGTTAAAATTGAAAATGTACCTATCAAGTTTATATAAAATTGCAAGAGTATAGGACACTGTTAAATTTTTTGATAAAATTACAATAATGCCCTTTAAGCCAAGTGATATATTTGCAATTTTTCCAAAGATAGTAAACATATTTGTTATTTCATTATTTTAGATTTTTTGCAAATATTATTATACTATTTTCAAAAATTGTAAGTGTATCGCTTGACTTAAGGATATTATAGTTATTTTTTATAAAAATTTTAATGATGTCCTAAAAAAAAGGACATACTGGTAATTTTATGTGGCAAATATACGATATAGATGTAATATTAGTCAAATTTGAATGCATATTTGCAAAAATCCATGCTACTTATTGATGTACAGTTGGGTTTTTCACTTTTGCTTGTTCTAGTTGGTGGCATGCTACACTATTGATTTAATTGAGAGTGTGTTTGAAAAGTGATAAAACTTTTAGATGAAAAAATTTTTGACATAAAAGTTTTTAAAATTGTGTAAATGATATGATATAATAGGGTAATGAGTAATGGTGAGAGGTAAAGAGAACAAAATTAAAAAAGATAGGTTAGTTAATATAGGTAGTAGTATAAAAATGATTGAAATGTAGGATAGTTATACAGAAAAATGTTAATAAAAAAATAAAAAAATAAGAGGGTTGTGGAAAATAAAAAAATTTAGTTTAAAAGTTTTTATTTTAGCCTAACACACCCTAAAAATCAAATTGCATGATTTGGAGAGAAGATGGACGGTGCTGATTTGCTTGGATAGTGGGTCACAAACCGCTGATGGCCACCATGATTTGGCCATCAAATTTCAAGGTGGATTTCATGGAGATTGGCGCTCGTGCGGTCTTCAGCATTTAATTCCTACCAAAAAAAATAAAATAAAATTTAGTAATCGAGCAACTATAATTTGAGTTTATTTTATTTCCATTGCGACAATAATACTTATTTAATCTTAAGCCAAAACATCATAAAATTATTGCATTTACTTGAAATTTAATATTTAATGTCCAAAAATTACGAATCCATATTTTTAAATAAATTTTCACACGATCATCAACTAAACATCTATTGAATTGTCAGGATATTAGAACACTTACGTACAATATGATACGTATAAAATGCATTCTCTCCCGTTATTAATATAAATTTATATATGTGCCATAGTTTATAAGGCAATGATCCAATGCACTTGGATGCACTTAGCTTTGGTACATCTAGGTATAAAATTTTATTTTTAAAATTTTTTCTACAACTATTAATCTAGGTATATTTAACATGTATATCAATTTTTACCATTTTTAGAAGTTTGTAGATTTTTTGAATTTTTTAAATTAGTGGTAGTTTCATAAATTCACAAATGACGAAAAATATCATTGATTTTAAAGTATCTAAAAAAATTTCTATAAATATTTAATAATAATAATAATTGATACACAAGTTAAATATACCTACATTAAGAATTGTATAAAGAATTTTTTTTAAAAAAAAGTTAAATATACCTGAGTGCATTGAGGCTAATTAAGTGCACAAGGGTGTATTTAAAAATGTTTGTAGTATATATGCACATATAAAATTTGTCAGGATACTTTTTTTAATAATATTAATAATAAAAAAGTAGCTAATTTTCTATTATGATTTCAAAATATAATTATTATGGATAAAATCTTCTATAAATTATAAAAAATTTATTAAAAAGGTAAGATGTCATGTACTTTATAAATGAAAAATTTGTAGTTGTTCTTGATTTGAAACTACTAGTATCTTTAAAACAAGAATGGACATAATATAAAAATATAACTAAAATTGAATAAAAATAACACACAAGTAAATGTGCAAATGAAAAAAATTTTAACTATTAAAATATATTCAATTTTAACGGCCGATATTGCAAAGAGATGAAATTGGATGATCTTCTAAACGTTCTCTTTTTCGTACTTTGTAAAAGAGATAAAAGTTGACTTTTAAATAACTTTTTCAAAATAATATCCCAATTAATAGATACTTTTTTCTGTACTTTTAAAAGTGAGCCTTGTTTCACATGGATGGTGCGTATAATATTCCGGTATCGAATCCAAAAGGCGTTTGTTTCTTTGTAATCTAATAATAAAAAAGGCACTTTTAGAAAAATCCAATACGCACAAATTTCCGTACATATTTAGGTTGTTAGAGCCTAAAAATTCAATATTATGCGTAGCATGAATTACGTAGATTCTAATTTGATAATTAGGTTTCAATTATAATATTTTTTTACTTCCTTTAAAATGTTTCATAAGAGGGCAACTTTAAATACTATTAAAATTATATTGCATATTATATGAAGCATGAATTAAGTAGATTCTAATTTTATAATTAGATTTCAATTATAACAATTTTATACTTCCTTTAAAATGTTTTTATAAGAGTGCAACTTTAAACACTATTAAAATTATATTATATATATATATATATATACATTTTCCTAAATTTCAAGGGGGCAATTGCCCCTTTGCAAGTACACGTAGCTCCGCCTATGTTTCGTATCTCCATGTGGCCCCTTGTTTGTATTGTACTCAATATAATATTTATCCGTATGTATTTATTTCGATATTATACATTTTGGAAAAAAGTAATTACATATTTTCTCTCAAAAAGAAGCTAATTTTTTGGCAATACAATCAAACAAAGTAAATAATTTAGATTCAGAAAAAAGGTTGAATTTTTTTTTTTGTTAAAAAAAGGCATAAAGCCCTACCGTGCTGAATCATTGCTCCCATGCATCGCATTCTAATTTTAAGAATAGAAGACACCGTATTAAGCAAACGCACAGCCAAACAAAGCTGAAATTCGATCTGTCCTTTTAATTGCCAGCAGCCACATGACAACCTACGTGGGTCCCAGCCATTGAATTAGTACTCAGAAAAGAAGTTTGCAATGAAAGTTTGAATTGGACATATATCTCTCTGTTAATTAGCTAGCTGGAGATCTTAGGCTCCCACACCCAAACAATAGTATTACTTAAGCCATGCACGCCCACGCGATGCGGCCCACAGGGATCTACAATTCTAGTGATTTTTGGGCATATGACCAAACAGCTGATGGGTTGTTTGATAAGCGGCATGGATTTGACAAATACATCCTGTAGGTCTAGTCTGCAAAGCAAAGTCTCCAATCTACTAATTCCAACTATTTCCAAAGTACGCATGTTTAATACGTCCCCAAAATATGCCCGAAAAAATCTACGGCTTTTAATGCATTGATTGTTTTTCAACGCGTACGATTCTTATAGCTACGCATATATAATCTGTATGAAGGTAGTTAGTGTAGTAGATCAGTAAAAGAAATTTGGAGAACAGTGAGGTATAAACAAGAAAAACATGGCTAGGATGGTGGCTTTCGTCGTTTTCATAATATGCATGTTCACATTGGCGGCGGCACGTAAGTTAGCTATCTTTTATCTTTTTCTTTTTTTGTTGTTGTTGCAACTGAAATCTCTTTGATGGGAGACATTGTTGTCACTGGGTTTAGGTTTTGAACCCAAACTAGCGGTTTATTATTTCATTATTTTATAAGGTGTCTTCGTCATTTTATAAGGTTTTGAACCCAAAAATCACAAGTTTATTATTTAGTTTGAAAGGTGTTATCATTATTTTATGAAAATTTTAACAGTATCCGAATGTGTGTGTGTATATATATATATGATTTAATTAGAGGTGGTCTAAAAATCAATAAGGTCATTTTCTTATTTAGTTTTGTGGTATGTTTGACAGAAAAGCCGCCGGTGGTTGTGAAAGCTTGGGGTTGCTGCTCGGAAAACTTATTTCCAAACTGCGTCGATAAAGAATGCGACCGAAGATGCCGGGATGAGGTTTTTTGCAAGGGTGGACATTGCCGCAATTACAATAAGAGCCTATGCCATTGCCAGTGTTAACGGATTCTCAACGAATCATGTTAGCGCAGGGCATGCAGCACTTGCGAGTACTAAACATCAGAAAATAAATAAATAAGAGGCATCAAGATCACGCAGGCCTCAATAAATAAATAAAATAATAAGCTGAGCTTTCTATATATAAGCAGGCAAGGTTGGGGTCATTGACGATGATCATCATCATCATCATCATCACCATCATGTACGTATTTACAATGCACCCAAATAAATAAATAAGATTTTATGCTCTTCCAAGTGCATGTTGTCCAACTGGCTGAGGATTGGGTTCGATCGACACGAGATCTGCTCTTAACACGAGCGATCTTTTTTTTTTTTTTTACCAAATAAAACGAATGTTTACGTAATGAGAAATAAAAGCAGGATGAAGATTTTGGCAATAGACCCAAACTTCCAACTAAAATTATAGTTCAAGTTCCAAATGAATTTTCAATAAGATATACAGATCCGTGACTTATTTCAATAAATTCATCGCCCTATGTTTAATAATGTGTTGCTATGGTTGATTATTTTAATTTTTTTTTTTAAAAAAGGATTAAAAAAAAATAGGGGAATGCAGTTGGCTGGAAAGATGCCATCATTCACTCGGTGTATGGAGTCGTAACGATCATCAGTAGCTGGACGAAACAGGCTCCCAACCTAGCCACACGTACAGTACCCATGAATAATTTACATATATACTCGTTTTAATTCTATACATTTTCATGTATTAGCCGTCGAGTTTATTCATTGATATGCGCAGGTTGAGAGGTTTACGATCACCAAATCATCCTCTCTCCCTATATACGCATGCGCTTTTCTATACCGAAGTGCCTAATAAACCTTATGGACAATCTCAGTTACCTGATAAATAAAGAGGTACACACAAACAATACGAAAATGCTTTTATTTTGAATAACCTATGATCGATGGAAAATCTACTTTTATATTGTATTTACTATTATTTATAATATCTTGAAAACCCATTCACTTTTTAATACAACAATGAATGAACTTCACTTACAAATGTGTAAAATTAATATAACGAAATATTTTAATGTTAAATATTAATTTTAAAATTATATTATCAATATTTAAACCATTTAAAATATTATTTCTATATAGGCAAATAATTATACGAAGTATTATCTCATTCTAATACATATGTAAATATTTTAAAGAATTTTTCTGAATATTCACACGTGTTTTCGATGGAATTTAGTTTTCTAATGAGACAAATGATGTAAAATACAATAAATTGATTAAATTTTCAATTAAGTATCAAAAATTTAAAATTTGAAGGAATTATGTAGAATTGCTTCTGTATTATCTGTTTACATAAAAGCGAGTTCAACATACACACACATGAGTTTTAATCTTGTTCATTTATATATACTGTAAGTTATAAAATATTTGACTCAAAATAGTCTTTACAAGATCATGAAATTAAAACATACTTCATCTATTGTATTTAAAATTATTTATTTTATTACATGTATACTCATGTTTTGTTCCTCCACGTCGGAGATTAAATTGGGTGGTAAAGTCGGTTATGGATGTTTCGTTCCTGCATGTTGGAGATTAAATTGGGTGTTAAAGTCGGTTCGAGTATTACCGTGCGTATACATCCAATTTGATTTGACGGAGAAAACAACAGAAATAGCAGAGGCACCGACTGAGGCTAGCAACTCTAAATCTACATCACGATAGCTCAAATACAGTGTGGAATTCGGAATTCAAATCAAAGGTTGAGGTAAAACTTGAAACTTTTACCTTTGCATCAAGGCCCACTGTCCTCTTGTTTTATTTCTCAGATGCCCTGGGAATTTGACTGGGATGGTTTGTTTCTCAATCAAGCCAATTACAGCATTCATCCCGTAAGAGAAAGTTAGCGGAAAATTCCAAGGCACAGATGCCAGCAATGAAAACTTTCGGCTACAATCCTCGCTCCTCAAAAGTTTTGACAGATGACCACCGAAAACGAGCTGCTTTTTTTTTTTTTTTTTTTTTTGTCTTTCTTTCTTTTTCTTTCCCCATTTTTTTGCAAAGACCTTTTTTAGGGGGTGTTCTGTTTACACAAAAAACATTTCAAGTAAATTTTCCATTATTTATAACTACAATGTTTTTTTTATTTTTTTAATTTCTTCATGTATAACTATCTCATTTTTCAATCATTCTTACGCAACCAACCATATATCTAATTTCTTTATTTTATTTTTATTTTTTTTGTTTCCTATCATGATCTAAATTATATCACATTATTTTCTTCTATTTTAAAAAGTTTTATATTAAAACTCTTTAGGCAAAAAATTTATTACTTTACAAACACACCTTTTAAAAAAAAATGAACTCATATCCAGGTATAGTCATATACACCCGATTGTATTGAGCATCAATGCATATCGGGTGTACTGCACTTATTTTTTAAAATTTTTAAATTTTTTTATGAAGCTGTTAATCTAAGCATATTTAATATACGTATCAATTTTTACCATTTTTGAAAACTTTTAGATTTTTCAAATTTTTAAAAATCAGTGACATTTTTAGTAATTTTAGTAATTTTAAATTACTAAAAATGCCACTGATTATATTAAAAATCTCCAAAATTGGTAAAAATTAATATACATGTTAAATACACTTAGATTAACAATTGTGTAAAATAATTTCAAAAAAAATAAAAAAATAGTTATACGCAGACAAGTGCACCCCACTCATATTCGAGTCTGAGCCACGCTGTGTCACATGCACCCACGTCAGACTGCCAGATTGTGAAACCAGCTAGCTATACCTCAGTTCACGTCTCATGTAGAGCTTAAGAAGACATAATTAATGACAAACCCACGTCTTATGTGCAATCAGAAGTATTATTTTCAATTTTCTTGTTTATTTTATAAATATGTGGACATTACTTAAATATACAGGCTCCCCAGTAAATTTTGGTAATTTCTTACATATAATTCACATATTTTTTCAAAATCAATAAGATTTTCAAAAATATAAATCACTAATTTAAACAATATCAAGTTTCGTAGAAAGAAAATTTTAAATCGGACTCGCACATTTATAAAATAAACAACAAAATAAATATAATTTTTACTATTGCCTTTAAATTGCCGGGATTCCAGTCCAATTCACCCCAGTGTACTTCACATTAAAAAAATTTTTTTTTTACATAATTGTCAATCTAATTATATGGAACACGTGTATTAATTTTTATTATTTTTTGAAATTTTAAGATTTTTTTTAAATTTTTGTTCAAATTTTTTTTTAGAAAAGTGAAGTATAACTAAGTGCGTTGAGGCTCAATCTGCATTGAACCGAGCTCCTATTTAACCACTAGGCTTGGATTTTATACCAATTCCTGGGCCACCATGCAATTAAGTGTCCAGCATGTTTGTTCGTAAATGGTATATTGATAAGAAATTCTGTTTGATCGGAAGGTTTAAGATTTCGGAACAGATTCTCGACGTCCCCGCATTCACTGGAATAGCTGAAATTCGATTACTGCTTTCCAGTTGACGGCTCCAGGCCAACAACCACATAGGATCAAACATGGGCCCATGCCATTCGAGTAGTACTGAGAAATTAACTTGGCAATGAAAGTTTGAATTTAAATATGAAAAATGGAAGAGTCACGTAGAAACAAGGTTTGACAGAAGCGTGTAAGTATCTATTTATATACAATATATGCGGGCTCCATTTCTAACCCTTTAAATTTAAGATTTTAAATTTAAATTCTTCGCGTAAAATTTATTATACTTATTGTATTTAACATTATTTTTTAATCTAAGAGGCCAAATTTCATTTCAGTCAAAAATGTTTATGGGTCATGTTTGTTGAAATTTATATACACGTGTAAATTATAAAAAATGCTAAAATATTAAATTTAAAGTAGTATTTTTAACGTCTAAATTGTCCGAAATATCATTTTTATATAAATAAATGATTTTATACACTATTAATATATTCTAATATATGTGCAAATGATTTTAAGCATTTTTTCAAATTTACACATGAATATATATA
>JAXCLR010000001.1:72524178-72543105 GCA_035584095.1 Annona squamosa
TTTCCAACACGACCCACATTTCCAAGGCCCGGGAAACCATTCCGAGCCCATCGTAGCGCTCCCGGCGGGTGCTACAGGAAGGCATCACTAATCTTCTACCGTAACTTCTACTTTTCATATTCATAGATGAAAATAATCTTCTGCCGTCATTAATTTTCTTCTGGCTGAACTTGTCTTTAGCAGGGGTAAAATATAAAATTCGAAAATAGTATTCGATTTGCAATGGATCAGTCTTCGGGGCCTAATCTCGCTATTTTTAATTTGAAGGTCGAATCCGTTGTTTTCCAAATTTAGAGAGGCGGTTATGGCAAAATTCCCACATAATTGGATAATAAGCATTGCCAAACGCCTAACAGAGGCTTACTCAGTAAGTAAAAACGTCTCCCAAATAACATTAATGAAATATTTAGAAAAATTAAAATTAATAGATATAAAAGGCTAAGAGGAATAAATTTAACATAATTAAAAGCAATACATTCGTTCCTCTTCTCTCGAGTGTTAAGCTTAGTAATTAATTGGGCACCGACCTAATTTGGCTATGCCATCGCATCAAATGATCGAATCATTTCATCTAACTACGCCGTAAATTAAATCATATAAGGGAATGTAACCCTTGACAGTATTATTAATATTAAAAGAATATCCAGAGCTTATGTACGATATCATCATAAAATATGTCTTTGCCACGTGATCGAAGGTGGGTAACGAACAGGATTAGTTTTTTAAAAGGCCAGCTCTGCCCCAGCTCTAGCCTATACATGCGTCAAGAGGCAGTCAGCGCGCACAAGGCTAATAAATAAACAATTAATAATCCACTTCAATTTACGACTAGAAATCAATTAATTCGTACCGGGGAAACTTTGTGGGCGTCTTTTCATAATTTTTATTTCACCGAGCCAGCGTAGCTATCGAGTGGTCCCTGCTCCAAATCATTTCGCTGCCATCACGCCCATCGAGAGGGTTCCAACATGTGAACGGTCCAGATGACCGCACACAAACAAAAAAAGTAATGCAACTACGCGAGTCAAGTCCGTCAGCAAATTCGGAATTTAGACCGTGTCTTTTTTACCTACTGTTAGTAAAATCGAATCTTACAGGGCCCGACCCGAATACATCTGACTGCTGGCTTGCTGACCGTCCTCTCACGGTCACCCTTTGGGCAGTGCAGGGCCGAAGCAGCCTCTGTCTCTCTCTGCCTCTCTCTCTCTCTATCTCTGAGCATTGCAGCAGTCTCGCAGTCGCTGAGCTACAACCTTGTGTCTTTTTAACCATCCCCTCTACCTTCCTCCTCCTCGCTCCTTAACGTGCGCACAAGGTGGCGCATGATAAGGCCGTGCGGCTGCGAGGATGGGTCAGGGGCTGAGTTGCAGAGTGACGGAGGAGCACGCGCTGTTCAGTGCTGTTCAGGTCGGCGATTTGGACACTCTCGGAGCTCTGCTAGAGAGAGACCCCGCGCTTATGCGCCAGGCCACGGTCTATGATCGCTTCTCTGGCTTGCATATTGCTGCTGCAAATGGGCAGATCGAGGTGGACCTTCTTGTTTGGATTTCGTGGGCGTTTTTCTGATTTTTAAAAAATAAAAAATAGCATTTTTTTTCTAATTTTGGAGTTCTTTGGGTTGTTTCTCAGGCTCTATCCTTGATTTTGGAGAGATCTGTCCATCCAGATTCACTGAGTCGGCATAGGCAGGTCAGGAGAATTCCTTTTTTCGTGAATTAGGTTTGCATTTTTTGTGTTTGGTTTGTTGATTGTTGAGTTCTGTTTTTGATTTTTTTTTTTCCTTTGTGGTTATGGTTGGAATTGGAATAGACTCCCTTGATGCTGGCTGCAATGCATGGGAAGGTTGCTTGCGTAGAGAAGCTCATCCAAGAAGGTGCAAATGTATGTAATTAAGAGCAATCTAGCTTCACCATCAAAAAAAAAAAAAAAAGAAGAGAACAATCTAGCTTCAATCAAGCTTCTTTATTTCTGTCTCAGGACTGTTATCAAGAGCTGAGAAATTAATAGAATTTTCTTTTTTTTGCTTTCCCCTAGATTCTGATGTTCGATTCATTACATGGAAGAACTTGCTTGCACTACGCGGCTTATTACGGACATTTGGATTGCCTGAAGGCGATTCTTTCTGCTGCGAACTCGAGCCCTGTCGCCGATTCTTGGTGGGGTTTTGCTTGATTAGTTTTGAATCACGCTTTTGTGAAGTTATCCTCCGTTAGTTTCTAAAAATCTAGCATTTTGGATCAATCGACAGGGGATTTGCACGGTTCGTGAATGTCAGGGATGCGCATGGAGCAACGCCGTTGCATTTAGCAGCCAGGCGAAGACGGCCTGATTGCGTTCATTTGCTGTTAGATAGCGGTTCTCTAGTCTGTGCTTCAACTGGCAGCTACGGGTTCTCTCTCTGTCTCTCTCTCTGTCTCCAAAAAACTTTCAGGCGTTGCATCTTGTTAATTTCTTGGATTCAAAGATCTTTTGTCGCTTCTAACTGATGGCTACATGAAATGCAGCTGTCCAGGAAGCACTCCACTTCATTTGGCAGCTCGTGGTGGGTGCTTGGATTCTGTCCGAGAGTTGCTGGCATGGGGCGCAGATCGTCTTCAAAGAGACTCGTCTGGGTAAAATGTTCAACCAGCAATTCATTATTTCCGCCATCGGTTTTGCCTTCCTTCCAACTGTTAAGTGGCATCACCATCTCATCTAATTGTTTTGTCCCCAACTAGAAAGAGTAAGCTACGTCAATCTGCTCATGTCATTCCAATCTTTCCATGTTTGCTATTGAATCTTCTTCAATCTCTTGCCATTCATTAGTTGCAGATGAAGCATTCCAAATTATTCGGACTGTCAAGGACATGCCACCAGAAATTACGATCACATGTGGGCATTCCTCCTTGCCCTTTGATAATTTTCGTTCAAGGAGAATACTAACTTAATTGACTGTATCACCATGTCTCAAAATTGTATCTGAGTTGCAGCATTACTATTTAGTTGGAATATCTTTGATAGATTGTGGTTGGATATCTAAATGTTTTGTGCAATCTGCAGGAGACTTCCTTTTTCCGTGGCGCTGAAGTACAAGCACGGTGCATGTGCAGCACTTCTGAATCCCTCGTCGCCAGAGCCTTTGGTTTGGCCCTCACCTTTGAAGTTCATCGCAGAGCTTAAACCAGATGCAAAGGCGCTGCTAGAGAGAGCTCTGATGGAGGCTAACTGCGAAAGAGAGAAGAACATCTTGAAGGGGACAGCATCTGCAGCATCACCTTCCCCAGCTTATTCTGATGGTGGAGTCGACAATGACGAGGATGAGGTACGCAGTCCGTATATCTTGCTTTTAGATTCTCTCGTTTATGAATTACGAAAGATATTGTTTGTAGGAACTCAAAACAGGCATGAAAGTGATGGTGTTTTTTTTTTTTTTCCCTAACATGATCCAACATTTCATCAACTATTCTGATCTATCGTTGGAATTGAAACATCTTGCAGGCTGGTGACAATGAGCTATGCTGCATCTGCTTTGATCAGGCATGCACAATCGAGGTTCAAAACTGCGGCCACCAGATGTGCGCTCAGTGCACAGTAGCTCTGTGCTGCCACAACAAGCCCAATCCTTCCACAGCATGCTTGACCGCCCCTGTTTGTCCCTTCTGCCGTAGCAACATTGCCCAACTGGTGGTTGCCGAGATGAAGAAGAACGAAATCGAGAAGGATAGTAGCATTTTGAAGGTTAGAAAGTCCCGGAAATCAAAGAACTTGAGCGAGGGCAGCAGCAGCTTCAAGGGTTTGTCATCTGCAATGGGATCATTTGCAAGGGTTGGTGGCCGCGGTTCCGGGAGAATTGCTGACGAAGGTGATTGGATGGATAAGCTCTAAGATGCCAGCCGCCAGTGAATCTCACCGTCTGTGGCTCTAACCGGCACCTGCCTAAGAGCTGCACCCAAATGCTCCATTTGGGTATGTCTCTTTTGCGCCGAGAAGGAAATTGAGGAGTGAAATGAGGTGGTCTTGTTTCGCATTTTGGGTTGGTTGGTAGGACTGTTTACTTCTTAATGCACGTGGGTCTCTTGCAAGTGTTCTGAAGTATCATTTGCAACACTGACTTCCCCACTTTGTAATAGCCGCCCCCAAGCAAGAATGGGCATTCTGTTCTCTTCTTTTCTGGTGAAGTAAAAACCATCAGATGCCAATGACGAAATAAAATTTATAGAAAGGCCCCCCCCGAATTAAAAATAAAGAAAGAAAAACGCAAATGGGTTTGTGGGTGTATCATGTGATCTTGTGACCATCTGAAAATCAAGCATTTGTAGTATATTCCAGTGTCTCAGTGGATCTCCCCGTCCATCTTATCAATCATTAATGTAGCTAGGGCCTGCAAGAGCAGTAGTTATAGAAGTGATGGGGCACGAGAATGTGTCATGTCGCCTGTGGGTGATTCGTGAATGCTGTTTAGGGTTCTTTTATCAGGGATTCCTTGCCCCGCTACTTATCTTTTCACCTTGGGGTGGCTGCTTTCTCTAATCTTTGAAGTTAAGTAAACTCTAACATGTCATGTGTGTAACTCCAATTTTTAACGACAAGCTTCATGCATTGGTCGTCATTTTGTACTTTTGTGGTCCGCCCCTTTTATATATGTTGGGTCGGCAGGGTGACAATAGAGGAAATAGCAAATACAATTACCGTCCGTAAGTTTGGAACAGAGTAATCTCAAATTGTAGACAGCGAAAACGGACGCTTAAAAAATAAATCGGATGAACATATATAATACATGAACTACTTTTAGAAAAATGATAGAAATAATAATTGAAAATAATAATATAAAAATACGGGTCCTAATTAGTTGACGCACATTTTCCAGCTTTTCTATGTCTGACTCGAGGTGACTGATACTTGTCTTTTTGTAATCTTTCCACAGTTGATACCCCCAATAATTTGCAACCTTTTGAGTCAGAGAATACGACTGGTCAGTTTCTTAAATTGGTTTTTATTGTCAGTTTCTCTTCGTAATAATCCATTTGGAGCATCACTAGAAAATATCTTCTTATTATTCATCAGGTTAGGATCTAACCTTTTTTCCAATCTTCTTATAAAATTTCATTTCTAATTCATTTATCAAACTTCAATCTTAATTTGACGATAGCTCATTTAACTTAAGGGATTGCAGGCTATTAACAGATTATTCATATGAGTTGTAAACGGGTTGAGAGCAAGAGACTTATTAACTACATGAAATAAATCAAATAATATGCCTACAAAAATTTAAAAAATCTTTCAACTTAATTAGAATTAAACATGATAAGCAGAGCAAGCAAGATATAGCTAGTCAAAATCTCAACATTGAAAAATGGACACTTAACAACAATAACTTTTACAGATTTAAATAAAATACGTATTGAAATTACAATTGCACATTAATATAAAGGCTTAAAAAAACATCTATATGAATGACTTGTAATTGGGTTGAGCAGGTTAAAAGAGTCATCAAATGGGCTAAAGGGTTGGAAATGGTTAACCCATTGACTGTTCATTTCATTGAACGAAGTAGGGAGTTGAAACTTATTTAGCACAGAAATCCAACCATAATTCATTTATAAACATGGGTTAGTTGCCGGGTGAGGGTTAGTTGCCGGGTAAACCAATTCACCGCTTTACAGATGTCTTGTATGAGTTTTCCAATGTCTTTTTATACTCTTATCATGTATGATTATAAAAGTTGGGTGACTTGCAAATACACTCACTTAGTTTGACTATAATTGCAAATACACCCACATAATTTCAGAAATTCTAAATAACCTTGCATAGTTTTACCATAATTGCAAATGTATACATATCATTATAGTGTTCTTACTGCACCATCACAACATTGATATATTTGCAATTACGATCAAATAATGTGGGGGTTATTTGAGATTTTTGAAACTATGTAGGTATATTCGCAATTATAATAAACCGAAGAGATGTATATGCACATTACCCGTTAAAGTTTAAGGGGAAATAACTAATATTTTTCATGGGGTAATATGAGATACGGATGGTGTCCACTGATCAGTCAGTGTACCGTGTACGTGTGCTAATAGAAATCTTTAGTAGATGATTAATAATAATAAAGGATAGTTAAGGCTATCAAGATATATAGGTAGGTAATTATAAGTTACGTACTTTAGTATTTAATGGGCAATTGATTTTTAGACTCGTTAATTGATCTTCATTAGAGAAGTTTTGAGCAAGCATCACTGCCACGCTCTCCGAGAAAGGCAGGAATAATGAGATATAAAATGGTTGCCGAGCTGCATAATAATATAGTAACTGCTTCGGTTTTGACATTATGTTTCCTCAGATCTTAATTTATGACGACTCAATGCTTCCTAGATTGTGATTTTGAACGAGGCTAGAAAGGACCGATTTCATTTTATTTTTCCTATAATGCAGGGTTTGGGCTGGGCAAAACTCGCACATTGTGCTCATTCGGTTTACAATAAAATGAAATAATGATGCTAGTAACAGTGAGGGTGGTGGGTCTTCTCTTTTTAAAATTTTATCCTTCTATGTAAATCATTTTTCCTTCCAACTGTTTAATCTATTTCAAATTCACTCATATTAATTTATATAAATCACACGAATTTTAAAATATTAAATTTCTTACTTGTCACCTCATCCTCTAATCACATGAAGGGTGTGTTTAGTAATAAGTAAAAGTTGTCAAGTTAAAACTTTTAACTCTCTACAACTATCCTATTTGTTAATTATTTTTTTACATTTTTCTATACAATTACCTTACTTTTCAATAATTTCTACACAACTACTAACACAACTAACCTATCTATTTCAACTTTATCTTATATATTCCTCATCATTACCTCTGTCATATCACATTATTTGACAACTTTTATTCTATGCAACTTTTCATCAAAAGTTATTCATTCCCATTAAAAAATTCAAAGTTTATTTGAAATGATACAAAATTTTTGGATAAAATTTATACACAAATGAAAATGTAATCATGTATATTGAAAATAAGAAAAATTATATTAAAAATTAAAAAACTATCTCAATAATTTGAAAATATATATTGAAAATTATTTTTTAAAAAATGCAAATTCAATTCAGAAACCTAGGCCAAGAACGGGCTCTCAACTGACCAAACGTCCCCTCAACCTTGGAGCCATGCAGACCGATCAAGATGAATCCGATGAGCGCGGGTGGATCCCTCCACCTTGGAATTGATGGTGGGGGGCCGCGCATCAAATCATGGTAGGTTGCTGTCGTTGTTGTACGAACGTTGCGACATGATCCGGTGGATGGAGGGGATGGGAGCTAGGGGACGGGGGTGGCCGTATGGTCTATGTACGTACGGTTTGTAAAAGAACAAACATGAATAATCTTGTTTTTGACTCGTGAAATTTTGGCAAAAGCGACTGCTCATCACTCGCTGCAAAGCGTTGCAGAAGCGCATGCTGTCTCATTTCTGAACGCAGCACGCTTCTTTTCCTCTGTCCTACTGTTGCCTCCGTCAAAAATGTTAATACGCGTACAAATTATTCAAAAACCATTTCAGAACATTGGTAATGGTAAGCATGAAAAATGAATAGGATAACCTCACCGAAGGGGAAGATAAAGCAAGAGTAGTCAAGTTAGCCACCAAAAGTAGTCACGTTAGAACTTTTCACTCTCCACAGCTATCCTATTTTTTAATTATTTCTTCACATTTTTCTATATAACTGCCTTACTTTTCAATCATTTCTACACAATTACCAACACAACTAACCTATATATTTCAACTTTATCTTACTTATTCCTCATAATTACCCTTATCATATCACATCATTTGACAAATTTTCATCAAAAGTTTTATTTATTCTCAAACACACCTTAAGTGTGTTTGTTTGAGACAAAAAAATGTCACTCAAAACTTTTTATTCTAAAACTTTTCACTTTCCATGACTATTTTAATTTTTTCATCACTTTTTTACATTTTTTTGTACAAACTATTATATTTTTCATTCATTTTTACACAACTAACCATATAACTAAATTATCTATTTTAACTTTATTCTCTTTGCTCCTCATCATTACTTATACTATATCACATCATTTCTATCAATTTGATAACTTTTACCTCAAAAATTTTTCATCTAAATTTTACCAAAAACCAAACACATCCTCAAGTTTGAACTTTTGAAGCTCTTATTCAATACACTTTTACTCACACTTATAATAACCACCTCTTATCCTGTATACCCTTGGACATACTCATAAAACCACTTAGTCATCCAAATGGTAATAAATGAAATATATCTTTAAAATTATGAAAAGCAAGATAGTAATATAATATGATAATTAGTGTCAAGTGTGAATAAAAGGGTAATGGAAATAAAAAGTTATATATATGTAAAAAGGTGTGAAAAATAATTGGAATATAAGGTTAATAATATAAAAATAGTCAGTAGTTAAAACGTAAAAAACATAGCAAAAGATGGTTTGGGAAAAATACATAAAAATTTTGCATGTGATTACCAATTTCCAAATGGACCTTAAAGTAAAATACTTCTTCATGTGTTGTCATAGCGATGATTTCAGTTTTGTTGTTCCATTAGTGCCTCGCTTGACAGTTAAATCAAATTCCAACCATCAATTATATTTTAAATTATTTATTTAATAATTTGTGTAGCCTCATTTGGTAAAAGTGCAACGTAGTAAAAATATTTGATTCATATATTTATTTAAAAACTAGTAATTCAAGATCTATACAATCAAAAATTTCTTCTTATATAAAGCATGATTATTATGAAAAGTACGCATCAAATCAACCCTTTTAAAAATGAATTTCCAATTAAGTTAGAATCAATTATCGTTTATTTGCAGCAAATAATTCTGACTCACCTTTTTTCTATTTTTTATTGGTATTTGTACATCGTAACATCTGAAATAACATAACAAAATCATTCGCTTGAGAGACCATAGGCTCTTGCTTATTTAAGGAGAGGCAACAACAAGCTTCTAACTATTTTTGAGAAAAATCAAATACTTTTACCTAAAAAGTAGGTTGAAACCCACGCATGAGTCTTCAAACCAACACACGGGGCCATTGACATTCCTATTACAGATTGAAATAACACTCGATTAGTATCTTTTTTATTTTTATCTTTATATTTTCATTATTTTTAATATTCTTTATACAATTATACTATCTATTTTCATTTTATTTTCCCTATCCTTCTATCACGTTCAGCCCACTAAACAAATGAGCAAGGATCAACGTTGTACAACCAAGAAAGTCTTTGGGGACGTTTGGGAATAAGAGGTGCAAAGCGTGGAAGGAAAATGGTTGGGGCACGGATTTCAAGACACTTCATTAATTAATCAATCATCATATTTTTTTCACTTTCATCACTATATTTTAATCATTTTCCATATTAACTACCTTTCGACAAACATATTTATTCCAATTTTACTCATATTATTTTATATCAATCATATAATTTCTAAAATATTCTATTTTCTACCCCTACAAAATACCAATGTTGTCAGAACTGAACCGGTGATTGAACCGGTAAAGGAACTAGTCTGGTTCGAACTGATTCAACCGGTTAAGCGAACCAGTTTGAACCGGTGACGTCAGCATGACATATTTATGATATTATAAATATTAAATTATTTTTAAAATTTAAATAAATATATTGATAAAATTATATTTTCATAAATCCTAAATATATATGGTAGATTTTAAGAACCACAATATAAGTATAAGACATGCAGGGGATGGAATTTCATGAAAATTATATTTTTCATCAAATCTTTAATTTTGCTATAAAACGGGTAATTTTGCAACTTTTTTTTGAAAATATAAAATTATGAATCACTAGGCTAGAAAATTTTAACTTTGAAATGTATATTAGCTTATTAATATAATTTAGGCAAATTTATAAAATTATTTAATTAGAAAAATCATACATATATGATTACAATTATAATTTACAATATGGGGAACAAAATAGATTATTATATTTAGATAAATTAAATTAAAGGATAAAGTGAATTAAACTAAGATGATAATGATATATGATATTATTGAAATTATTTATCAAAGAATTAATATTTAAATTCGTATTTAAATTTTAGATGCACTGCAAGGAATACCGAAAATCATGCACCACCGGAGCACCATTTCTGGTACTCCATCCCGCCAAATCCAGCTGCCGCCCACTGCATCCTGTTAAGGCTCAAATGGAAGCAACAACCAGCGTCCATTTTTTCGACGATCCAACCAGTCGGCCACCAACAAAAATTGTCCAAATTAGGAATGACGGGATGACAGCAGACGACTTTGCTCGTCGCCGAAGCAGCCGCTGGCTCGCTGCTCTGCTCATTGCCGGAAGTTGTTGCTGCAAAATGTCGTCGTCACTGAACGCCGATTGGATGAGGGGAAGATGACTCGACGACTAGTCGCTGATTACAGCAGGGGCCTTCTTCGATTTGGGGCTCGATCTCACTGGAGGCAGGCAAGAGCTTACAGCCGGATTGTCTTTGTCTTTCGTTAGAGTTGCTGTAGACGACAACTTCAACTAATGACTTTATATTAAGGTGTCTGTCTTCTTTGCAGCTCTTAAGTGAGAGGTCAGATTCATTTAGTCTCCCCGGGCTCTTCCCCACCCACCAGCACCTCTCGTGGAGTTCCCTCCGATCGCCTCTCTATTTCTCATTTCCTCTCTACGAAACCTTTAATCTTATGGATAACATGGTTCCCATATTCAACTTCTCTGACAATTTGTTGATTTCGCCTTCAATTTGTTTCAGTAGTAGAAGACGAGACCTCGCTACCTGGAAGACGAAGATGAGACATTGCTGCTTGGAAGACAACTGACGGGACGACACGACACTACGTTAGCGGACTACCAACATTGATTTTTTTTATTTGCCGAACCGGTTGCTTACGGTCCGACCGTGACGTCCGGTTCGACCGCTGGTTCGACGGTTCGAACGGTATAATACAATTAAACCGAACCGCATGTATATGAACCGGACATTTGACCGGTTCCGGTTGAACCGGCCGGTCCAGTCCGGTTTTGACAACAATGCTAAATACCACATTTTCCCCCATTTTTATCTTCCGCAACGTCGCCTTTATTCGTTTCTACGTACTACAGGTAATTCATGACATCTATTTATTGGATTTTCAGATTTATATATGTTGGTTGTTGCACTTCTCCCAATGACGGTAAGAAAGTGTACACCACACACTTGGGAACGAATGCATAGGATACTACTAGTACCCAACCGAATCTGACCATAAAAGTCACACGGTAATGCGTGCAAAGGTCTCTAGAAGTTCATCAGATGGCCCCAGCACCTTTGCGTAACCCACCTTTCTCATAAATTAATCGGTCCGTGCATGCTGTCACCGGAGAATGTGAAACCCTCGTCCTATTTAAATGTTTGAGGCCCACATGCATATAGGATACCATGATTTTCAAGTCTTGACAGACAAAGATAAACACCCCAATTCCAAAATTCATAACACAAATAGATAGCAATTGCATGGAATTTGTTTTTTTTTTTTTTTTGAAAAAAAAAAAGAAGGGAAGGAAAAACAAAGGTAATCGGAAAAATACAAAAAAAGAATTCTAGGAATTTTGGAGCATAATACGGAATCGAGGTCTGGGAATGTGATGGGATCAGATATATAATCTGGTCTGGCGGTAATTGGCAACAGGTTGGTTGGAGCGGTTGGATCTGGGGCGGTAGATGCCCGCGGCTCTCCTTTCAACTTCTAGGAAGTGGGCGAGTGTGGACTGAGCGTTGTTGGGGCTGCTGCAGCTGGCATCGGCACCACAAGCAAATTTGGTGCAGCGAGAGAGAGAAAACCATGCCCTCCCCCTGCAACCGCCGCAGCTCAACCTCTTCAACTCATCTGGGCTCGCCACCTCGCCTCTTCTTCTTCTTCTTCCTGTCACTTCTATGATGCTCCTGATGCCGATCAGATTCCCCAGCGTCGTGCTTTTCTCTGGAAAGAACGATCCAGTAGACTGCATGCATCCCCATCCCATCACCAATTCAAAGATGACTTAAAACACAGTATTAGCTAATTAAGAAATTGAGTTGTGATCTTTTGAAGCCGGCTTCACGATGGCCTTCGTAAAGCCAGCTCAAAAATCTATTTTTTAAAAGTTTTATTTTGATTTTTTTTCATTGATAAGTAAATCTAGGTATATTAAGATCAGAAAATTACGAAAATGCCACTGCGTTTAAAAATCCAAAATAAATACTTAAAAATATCCAAAAATAGTAAAACTTGGTTTATAAATTTAATACACCTAGATTTACTTACCCATGAAAAAAAATCAAATTTTTTTTTAAAAAAATAGGTTTTTAGGCTGGCTTTACGGAGGCCAATGTGAAGCCGGCTTCAAAAGATCATTCCACATATGTAATTGATAAGAAATGTATGAAAAATGTCTGGAACGTAAAAGTAAAAGTGAAAAAAATAATGTAATTAATGGAGCAATAATTGACCTTGGAAAACCACATTTTATAGAAAAAATTATATTTTCCAAACTCAAAAGTTACCAAAAGTCTCCCAGTTTAATTAGGCTCCCTCATGACATGTCATGAATGAAATAAATGCACCAGCGTTATATATGAAATAATAGAGCTAGTTCGATTTGACTATTTGAGTTAGGGTGCACGATTTTTCTGAGTGGCCGCATCATGAGCAGCAACGTGGTAGCAAGAACATGAAAGTAATAACCCAACGTTTCGTCAATTTATGATTTATTCCAAATATTGCTGCAGCATGCATGCTAAAACACCATGTTACTTGATTATTACTTTTATTCAACATCTTCTAGTCGAATGATTATGTCTAGACTCTAGAGCAGCTTTTGCCGAACAACTTTTTAGGCAGCCCATCAATCAGGCGCAAGTTTAGGGCCGTTGCTAGTTGCTTCCGCCGAATGAGGGGCCGCCTCGAAGCCATAAATGTTGGAAGATTAGTCTAATCTACTGATGATTCTCTTAAATTGGTTATGTTTTCAATAGTCCACCTAATGAGAGCTAAAGAAGAAAGATCAATGCATTTGAGAAGGGTGCATATATCAAACAGTTGGTTTATCACAACTCATTACATGTTTATTAAAATATTCTCTTTTCTATTTTTCATGATCCCACACTTTTACCCATTATCAGATGTCTCTAGGATATAAATTTTTAAATCGAGGCTTCAAATAAAATTCTGAATTAATAGAAGAGATCTATTTGCAATATCCTACATATATTTTCGAAGGTTTACGATTCTCCCATAATTACTGATTATGCATAAATGCCCTTATTTATGAAACTTTGTCTACAAAAGCCCTTTTTCATCAAATTTAACTAGATTGTATGGTCAACTTAAACTTGATTAGAGAATGTAACAGAGAATATCCCTAGATCGTGCCCGGCTCGAGCTGCAAACGCAAAGTTCAAAACCAGGAGCATTTTTTGCCAAAACAATGGTTACAGGGCAACGGTACAAAATTGGAAAAAGATGGGGATGCGAATCAAATAAACCGAAAACGGACAAGGTATCTGATGGGACAGATTATTGGACTTTCTCGTTTGAATAAATTTTTTTTCTTTTCTTTTTTCGTTTTTGTTTTTGGGGATCTCTGTTTGAATTTGTAACTTTGATTTGCTGACCTGTGTGTCTAAATCTGAAGAGGAAACTGAAGAAGAGCTGGAGGTATCAGTAATAAAGGTGCTGAAGGACATGGAGGAAGACGCTTCTCTGTTTCTAGCCAACCCAATTCTCATATTCAACGGCTGTAAACCCAAGGGCCACCCACCTTCCTGCCACTGCAATCAAATCAGTTACAATCTCTATGAATAATCAGAAGATCGGCATCCAAGTTAAATAAAAATCTAGTATCTACAGGCTATTCGTTTTCGTTTGTCCTAATGAATTCCTGTTCACAGAGTCGGCAGAACTCAGATTTCAGGAGCATGAGAAAACCCATAAAAGGCCCAAAAAGAAAAGGTCTAGACAGTAGGATCAAAATCAAAAAGGACAAGCAAAAGGGCAAAGATTTTCTCAAAAAGAGTCGAAAGGGAGGAGAAAGAAACCTACTGGAGGAAATGGAAACAAATGTAAAAAGAATAAATAACTGTGCCAATCATTTAGCTCCAAGAGAAGGGATCTAGAAATGGGTGTTTGCAAATAAAAAAGGATGGGTTAAATAATCATAAATAGCGGTTCAAAATCCTAACAGCTGAATAATGACAGTCAATTGTCTCAGAGGGAAAACACAAAAGAGGAAATAGAAACAGAACAGAAAAGAACCTGCTGAGCCATCTCTCTCTCTCTCTCTCTGCTACTACACTTGAGCAGTCAAGTCAAGAGACTCCCCGAATCTTAACAGGTGAAAAAGAAAAGGCGTCAGCTGATTTGAAACAACATGGTGAAGAAAACAAGAGACATTTATATTGTTTTTACGAATTGGAAAAGAAAAAGACAGAGCGGAAAGAAATGGAAGAGATTTCCAACTGATACTACCGTGCTAGCATCCTTGCCATGCTTCAATTGAGGAAGCCCAAGTAAGGAAGGGAAGTGTGACTACTCAGTAGACGTCTGTTCACTGCTGCTATTTAAGGATTCTGCAATCTCTCTGCCCAGTCACTGAAAATGAGAGGAGAGAGGAACGGAAGATTCTACTACTCCAGAGAGGCTCGTATGCACTGTCAGCTCATAAGCCATCGTACTCGAGTCGGGGACGCCACTCGAACGACTAAGTGAGAAGATATTATTTTTTAAAAATGTGAGAATGATATATAGTATGATGTATAATACTTGAGCAAGTGTTATCTATTTTAATTCTCTTTTTTTTTTTTTTTTTTTTTTTGCATGCTTTGAGTCTAAGCAGAGATTATTTCACTTTACAAATTTTATATTTTTATTTTTGCCCGCATATGAAAATTTTTTTTACTTTTGAAACAGAAAATAAAATGTAAATTTTCACATCTAAAAGATCTTACTCGGCCTCACATATTCATTAAAAAAATTAAAATAATAAATAATGCATTGAGTTTCTGTGCTCATGTAAGCATCAGAGCATGACTCCTAAAGCTGAAGCTTATCTCTTCCAAGCAAAAAGGTGAGCACGCCAGATTCCTCCGTTATTAATTTAGTAACGGGGTAAGCTCATAGCCGAGCATGGAGAAGGAACAGTGTAACATTTTTAAAATGTAGCAGTTAATTTGGCCGCATCTAACATAAATTTAGTTGAAAGCATAGTTACATATTTAACTAAGTATGTGTTATTGTATATGAACAATTGCGGTCATTTTTCAAAAAAATTTGCGAGATATAAAATTATATGTAGGGTTTCTGTTTTGCTGTAAACACTATTATGGTTGACCGTATTTATTACTATCTGCGGCGAAAAATACATAGTTACATGTGAAAAATCTTCTTGTAGCGGAGGAAATAAATTGCAGTTTTGAAGGATGAAAAGCTTGAGGTTCTGGTGACGAAAGTGGGGCCCAAGAATCCTAATGGCCCACAGATCAAAGGATGAAAACTAATCGCACCATTCAGGGATTTCAACCATCAGATAAAGTGAGCAAAGTGCAAGACCCACATTGCTTTTTTTTTTTTTTTTTTGCAAAAAAAAAAAGAGAGCATTAACAGAGAATGGATCAACGTTAGCCAGTGAGATCACCCAACCAAAATAAATTTTGAGAAACAGGCGAGCACGGGAAGAGTACAGCATACTCATGGCAAGGAGGATGTTATCGTTGCCATGACGAGCGGACTAGTTAGTGGCTAACACCGAAGCCTTCGTCAACTGGAAAAGTAAGCAAAGGAGTTGTCGACTTGGACGAGTCATTAGGAGAACAAGAGTTAGTATTTATCGATCAATCCAAAGAGTCACACCAGTCGACTTCATCTTCTTTGAATATTCAAACTTTGTGGGACGTTTTGAAATCATCATTAACTATACAAAAGCCAGACAGCCTGGACACACGTTCATTGATAATTGCATGAATGGTGGATGAGCTGGCATCTCTTTGGCAGACAATGGCAGCATGCCTGCAGGCGGCCCATCAATTCATCAAACAAACACAAGATCTCCACCATTTATCTAGCAACAGCCTCCTCTTCGTCCTGCTTGATTAGTTGGAGTCGGATGTGATGGAGCTCGCACACCTTCCTCATGCCAATGAATAATCATGCCGTGTTTCTCGCGCGTTAACTGAGTCGGGCTCCGGCTGGCAACTTACCATAGTTATGGGCAGGTTTTCTGTTTTCTTTTCTTTTTTTAATAAGAAAAAAAAAATCTTTATGTCCTTTTCGCATAAGCTATATTTTGTCGCTAATGCAAAAGTTAATATCCAATTACTTTACTTTTTTCATTACAAGATTACATCTTTATATTTCTTATATTGTCCTAGTTATTTTTCGTATATTTCTACATAATTATCATATCTATTTTTTATTTTTATTTTACCCTTACGGCCCTATCATCCCCATTTTATTTTTATTATTTATTTATTTTTTTCGTCTAAATAAATACACCCTTAAGTTATGTAAAAGAAGAATTCTGTAGCAAAAGCAGTGACCGTTATGCTAAATAAAATTTGAATATATTAGGAATGTAAAATGAGAAAAATGAGAAAAAATTGCCGAATAGAGTAGCAATAGAAAATAAAATATTTTAAGAATTGTTTGATTAATAAAAAATGGTAAGGGCAAAGTTGAAATAAATAAATTAGATGAAATATACGGTAGAAAAAATGATTAAAATTTAATGATAAAAATAAAAAATATTATTATTATTTTAAGGATAATTGTCGTTAGCCACATTATGCCCTCCCATCCGGATTGACAAGCGTGGCCTAAACCATAGAAGCCCGTACAAAAGTACTCTTAGCCCGCCAGCGAACCAGCGCTGTGGAAGAACAGCGATTATAAAAAGCTGAGAAAGCAAGCTGTCCTTTGATAAGAAACAAGGGCGGAGAGTCCAATAAAGGTGAAACGAATAAAAAGGCTGTTCTTCCTTTCATAGTGCTGATGGAACGGATGTCTCGGGCTGTGTTCTTTTTTAAGAATGCCGCTGATAAAGCAATTGCTTCCATGATCCTTTTGATTGATGGAGTAGCTCCTTGCCATTGTGTTGCTAAAAAAGCAGCAGCCATGACACCGGTCATGAACTTACAATGAGAATGCATGACTTGGAGCCATGTTAATTGATTTATATGGGTTTAGTTTATGCATAAGACCGGCTTATAGTTATCAATTTTGGCCAACCCTAATTATGATGTGAAATCTATTTTGGTTATTGTATTTAGCAGGGTTCATTTAGCTAAAAAACTAAATTTCATTTAAATTGAAGATTTACATGGGCTACATTTGCTTATATATTCATGTGTAAATTATGAAAAATAGTTAAATTTATTCATATATGCATTAAAATATAATAATACTTTCAAAGTCATTTATCTACCTAAGAAAGATTTTTTAGAATGTTTGGATTTTGAAAATATAAATTAAATAATTTTATTACATTCGTTTTTCATATTTTATTGGATAGAGCATACACATTTCATTTGGATAAAACTTGATTTTTTAATTAACCTAGCATTTTAAATGCAAGGAAGGAAGTAGATTCCTAGAAACCTTATGTGAGCTATAAACAGAAAATTTTATTTTTGGGCATTAAATGGGTAGTGTTAGCTGTAAGAACGAATTAGATTTATAACATCCTGAGCTTGAAAACAATTTTATGCAGGAATAATCCTTTTTAAAAAAAAAAAAAAAAAGATTTTGGCCCACACTTACGAGGATATCTTGAAACGATCGGCAAGCAGATACCAAACAAATGTTTTTGAAACCGGAAGATTCAAATATCCATTTCAACTGATCGGACAGAGCCATGAAATTGCATGCACGTGAAATCCGATTGTGGAAAAGAACTGTAATCTATACAATTGACCTATCCGTAGCCTGTAATGAGTCATATCGATTCCGGCATGTATTTGACAGAAAAAGGCTAAAGAAAAATGGAGAACGGACATTTTCGATTTATCGCAAGCTTGTATCGGATCAAATTCCTCATTCATCATCAATTCCAGTTTTCTTCCAACATCTGCTGAATTGTACATTTTTGTGCATATCCAGCTTCAATTTTCTTGAAGAGAACAGAAATTTTCCACTGCAATCTCTCTATCTTTTCTTCTCTTTTCTCCAAGTTGAAGAAATTTGAGAACAGGATTTAGCGATACATGTTAAAAACAATACAAATTCAAATCAACGATTAGAATTGCATGCTCCAGGCTTGTACTCTCCAATTCCAAGCAGATCCTGCTCCATTTCAGTTTTTTTTTTCTTAAACAAAAATAACTAAAGTACAAGGGTAATAAAAGGAAATGATCGCAAATGAAATGGATTGATGACTAACGCAGCCAGTTCTTTCCCTCATAGATATTGAATGCCCAAAGAAAAGCCTTGAAAAATCAGGAGGTTTTAAATGATCAAATCATGTGGAGCCACCACCGCATGCTCCAAAACACAAATGCTCAAAACAAGGGTAGGTTGAATAAAATCCCATGATGTGAATGTGATCATTGGCCTGACCTGTTTCCCAGCTTAAAAATGAACGATAAACCTCTAATAAATAAATTGAGTTGGCAAGAGGCATGATTGCTAGTAGGGGTGGGAATTGGGATGGGTCGACCCGTGACCCGGTATTGATCCGACCCGTTTTTGGCCGGGTAAAACCAATATATTTTTGACCCGGTATAAGTATGGGTCAGAAATTTTGACCCGAATTCAAAAATAGGGTTGGGGTGGGTCAACCATGTCCCGACCCAAAGAGTCCGACCCGCCCCCCATATATAAATTTATTAAAAATTATAAGACTATATTGAAATATTATTATTATTTTCTTTCAAATTTCTCACTTTTTT
>JAXCLR010000001.1:72547020-72598038 GCA_035584095.1 Annona squamosa
TTTATTTCAAAAAAAAAAAAAAAAAAAAAAAAAAAAGGACCGTGATATATATTAAATAATCACAAATGGAAATGCATACCTGGGCCCTAGCTTCACAAATTGCACCTTTTTTTTCTTTTTTTTTTTTTTGCCTCTATTCAAGAATATTAGGATTCAGTCTCAAACCAGGGGAGTTGCCTTAGGGTCAGTCTTGGATTAAAATAGTATTGATATTTTTTGTGCACGACAGTGTACAATACTAGATAATAAACTATATTAGTTAGCATATTAAACCTTTCTTATATTTCATGATGAGCAATCTAACTAATGTAATATGCTACCCAACAAGTACGAATATCAAACGCGGACAACATCAACATTATCCTAATCTGCGTCCCCACCTTATTATGTCTAATGAGGCCTCAATTCTTAAGGACAAACCCCATATGACAACATGTATTTAGTTTATTTTCCTTTATATAAGAGCCGCATGGATTGACGCCTACCTTAGTCCAGAGATCACAAGAGTTCATTTTGACAGAGGAGGCTGTCCAAGTCACCAATGACGACCACCTCTAACACGGCTCTTAGAAAGGAGTACCTGTGCTAGCGAATCACTTCTTAGAGCTTCTAATTTTGTTTACTTCAATTATACTTATGGAGCGTACATAGGGAGCATTTTTTTTTATGAGAAGCCTATATAAGGGCCATTGGTAGAGAAAAAAGGGTTTTTTGGACTTCGAAAGAATTGGCAAGTAAGTACATTATACTTTTGATTCTTACACATCTTCCTCGTCTGACTTGTATAAAATACCAATAAAAAAAAATTCGTAAGGGTAGGACCATCCAGATTGAAAGCCCCAACTAGGATATAATCATTTTTTTTCTTTTTCACATATTGGAAGCCTCATTTTTCTGCTTTTTAGGAAGCCTCAAATCCATCAAGACTTCATTATCCAAATTAACAGGACCCCATTATCTTTGCTGCATTTAACCTTGCATGACCCCTGCTGTTCTTTTATGCTTGCCCATCTTTTGTTCCATCACAGATTATTCCATTTCCTTTTGAATAGCAAGTGGAATATTATTTTTCATTCGAGTAAGCATTACTAACGAGAGTTATTTGCACTTATACCTATATCTTTTGTTTTAAGGTTTATGTACCAACGTACCTCCATAGTTTGAGCCAAATTGCATGTATGTCTCTATGTTTTTTGATACATTATGTCTTTATGTTTTGTAACATTAATTAAAGATATCTATTCATAAACACCATTTTTGTTAGGATTGCATATTCTATATTTTAAGATCGTCATTATCAAGATGAACAATGAGGCATAGCTGTCAGGGGTTGCTGTTAACAGAGAGAAGCTTGAATTCCTATGTGCTATGACTAATAGAGGAGAAGTGTCCATGTCAGTTGCTAAGTTGGTGAGTGGTATAAAGTCGATGGTCTCTGCCTATAAAGGGAGTGTCATGGGATGGATTGGGGGTGGATGAATTCATATCTCAGTTGGTTCTTGTAAGCTTGCATTGTGTGTAAGCTTTTCCTGCCTTAGTCCATTCCTTTGTAAAAATCAATGAGTTTTCTCACTTTACAATAAAATCTTTGAGTTTTCCACTCAAATTGCTCTGAAACTAACAAATGTATCAAAGCTGCCAATCACGATCTGAGCTCAAGTTTCTGCAATGGCTAACATGCACTAGGAAATTCAATAAAATGATCTTTGGTTTAGACAAAAGTTAAGAGTCAATCAATCATATTATCGACGCCACGACATTATCAAATCAAGAGTATCTACGATAGGGGAGATCTGTTGTGTTTTTAATGAGAATAATGGCAAAATGACAACGAATGAAAAGGGATATATTAACTGTCGTAATGTCACACCGTTTATTGAATAAGAATGCTTTATATACATGAGAAACGTAACAGAAATACTAAAAAATTGCAGCATTAATCCCATGAACAACATAAACCCATGATCTTATTTTCTAGCAACTGCTTCTGAAACTTTCCACATCTTGACTTGTTCAAAAATAGCTCCAGTAACATTCTAAGACTAATTCAAAAATAGCTCCAACTACGTTCTGAAATTTTCCACATCAGCAGTAGCTGAGACACTTTCCTATCACTCCTCCTTGGATTAGATCCTTCGCATTCCCAATTTTTCTCTTAGAAATTCAAACCTGGTTTTAGGAAGTGCTGTTGTTAAAATATTAGCAATCTGATTATCTAATTTGCACTAAAGCAGCAGCACTTATTCTTTTTGTACTTCTTTAAGAAAGTAAAGTTTAATCTTAAAATGTTTTGTTTTTCCATGAAAAACTGGATTGTTGGATATAGAGATAGCAACCTGATTATCAACAAAAATTCATGTACTCTCCTCCTGCTCAATATGCAAGTCAGCTAATATTTTTCTGAACCATAGAGCATGATTAACTGCTATAGTAGCTGCTATATATTCGGATTTTGTCATGCTTTGTGCAATGATCTCTTGCTTGAACATGAAGAGAATATACCTGATCCAAAACTAAAACAAAAATCAATTGTACTCTTCATATCATCAACGGAACCTGCCCAATCCCTGTCAGAGAAGACGTGGAGCTTAAAATTTAAACAATGAGTATAACTTATGCCATCATCAATAATACCTTTGACATATACCACAATCCTCTTTGCCACTTGAAAATGCACTACACTTGCACAATGCATAAATCTAGACAAGAGACTTCCAACATGCATTATATCAGGCTGAGTTACAGTAAGAAATATTAAACAACCAATTAAACTTCTGTACAAACGTTCATCAATCTTTTTAGCTTCATCATCCTTGCTGAATTTCTCCTTTTAATTCACCTTTTGATTCATAAGAGTTGTTGTAACCTTGCAGTCTTCCATCTGAAATTTTTTTAGGATCTCCTTTACATATTTTTGTTGACAAATAAAAACTTTATATTATCTTTGCTTCACTTCTATTCCAAGAAAGTAAGTCATCAAGCCTAAGTCTGTCAACTCAAACACTTAAAGCACCTCTACTTTAAATTCCTTTACAAGCTCCTCATTGCTTCCTATTACAAGCAAATCATCAATATAAACTGATACAACAACTGAGTCAGAAGGGACCTTCTTCACATATAAAGTAGATTCACTAAGGCTTTTTACAAAGCCTAAGCTTAGCAAGTGGTCATTTATCCTACTATACCAAGCTCTCGGTGCCTGTTTAAGACCATACAATGCCTTTTTCAACAAATAAACCCTATCCTCATGCCCTTTCACAACAAATCCCTCTGGCTGCTTGACATATATTTCCTCATGTAAGAATTCATTTAAGAACGCTGACTTGACATCTAATTGGTATACCTTCTAGCTCTTTTGTGCTACAATAGCTAACAACAACCTGGTTGTATCTAACCTTGCCACAGGAGCAAATGTTTCAAAGAAATCCATACCAAAAATCTGAGCATAACCCTTTACCGCTAGCCTTGCCTTGTGCTTGTTAACTGATCCATCTGCATTTAATTTGCTTCTGAACATCCATTTAACTCCTATAATCTTCCTATTTTGAGGCCTTTCCACAGGTTCCCAAGTATAATTTTTTCTATCATTCTCATTTCCTCTTTCATAGCTTTCATCCACTTCCGATCCTTCTCAGCTTCTTCAAATCCTGTAATCTCCATCACAGCAACATTGCATATTTGATAAATATCGGTTAGCAGCCTTGTTCCTCTGATTGGTGGATTGTCAACACTGTCTTCAGAGAATTGCAACACTTCTGAAAATTGATTGTCTTCATTGACATCCCAGTTCCACTGTCCATTCTCAATAGAGGTAAAATCTCTACTTATCAGAAATTTTCCTGTTTGGGGCTGGAAAATTCTATAAGCCTTAGACATGTTGTTGTCGCCAATAAAGACTCCTGATTTTGCTTTGTCAAGGTTGTCTTTCTTTACATGAGACACATATGAAAAATATAGACAACTAAACACTTCGAGATTTTGGAGATATGGTTTGTATCCATACCAAGCTTCGAAGGGTGTTTTCTTCTGTAAAGCCCTTGTTGGAAGCTTATTCAACAAAAAAACAGCAGTATTTGCAGCCTCTGCTTAGAACTTTTTGAGCAACCCTTTCTCATGAAGCAAACATACGTTCATTTCCATAATTGTTGTGTTCTTTCGCTCACTTACTCCATTTTGCTGTGGAGTGTATGGATTTGTTAGCTGGTGCTCAATTCCAGCTTCTTCACAAAACAAATTGAATTGTTCCGATGTGTATTCTTTGCCATTGTTTGGTCTCAGTGCTTGTATCTTGCAGCCACTCTGGTTTTCCTCCCAAGCTTTGAATTTCCAAAATATAGCTGCAACCTCATATTTAAACCTTAAGAAGTAAATCCAAAACATTCTTGTTAAATCATATATAAAAACAATATAATATTTACTTCTCCTTAATGATGGAGTTCTTTGAGGCCCTCCAAGTTCTATGTGTATTAGTTGCAACTTTTGCAAAACACTCCAAGTCTTCTGTGTATAAGGCAATCTGCATTTTTTTCCCACATTGACAAGTCTTGCAGCCAAGTAAATGCTCTTCCAGTGGAGGTAACCCTTGTACTTGCTGATTTTTATGCACAAATATGAGTGTTCTCTGATGAAAATGGCCTAATCTCTTATGCCATCGAGACTTGCTCCTCCTCTAATAGATCTAGAAAGGAGCACTTGCTTCTCATTTTTATTGTGAACATTTCTTAGCTATCTGCATCTTTAATAATATATTTTTATTTTCAAAAAATACTTTATAGCCTTTCTCCAATAGTTGACCAACACTTAGCAAATTTTGATCAATGTTAGGCACATATAGAACATCAGAGATGAGTTTCGTTCTTGAAGAACTTTCAATGGCTACTATTCCTTTGCCCATGACTGCAATATATTCAACATTGCCCACTCTGATCTTATAATTTGCTAACTTATCAAACTCTCTGAAGAGTTCTGCATCATGAGTCATGTGGTTTGTACAACCACTGTCTATAAGCCAACTCTCACTCGAGCTACTGCTTGCATAATACGAAGCTACAAATAGTTGCTCTTCATCTTGTTGGTTCACCATCTTAGCTTCATTCTCTTGTTGTTGCTTGCTTCTGCAAACCTTCGCCATGTGGCCTAACTGGTTGCATTTTCTGCACTTAATATCAGGCCTCCTCTAGCACTTAGATTGAGGATGATTTGACTTTTTACAATGTTAGCATTGAGGATAAGTTCCTCCTTTATTGTTGTTGCCTCCAGTTTTGGCATCACCTTTATTCTTCTTTACCATTTTCTTCTTGTATTTGCCTTTTTCCTGGATTGTAGTTTGGCTTGTAAAGCTCTTTCCACAGATCCTTCTTGTCTAATCAATCTTCTTTGCTCTTATGCCTGCAAAGGATTCAAAAACTCTGCCAAAGAAATACTTGACAAATCTTTGGATTCCTCAAGAGAAGCAATTTTAGACTCAAATCTTTCAAGCATGGTTACTAGGATTTTTTCAATTATTTTTGGTCAGATAAATCTTCTCCAAGTAACCTTACCTTGTTTACTATGCCCAACAAACTTGTCGGAGTATTCCTTTATGGTCTCTAATTCCTTCATCCTTTGTATCTCAAATTCTCTCATTAAGTTCAGCACTTACATACTTTTTGCTTTGTCATTGCTTTGAAACTCAGTTTTGAGATAGTCCCATATATCTTTGGTTGATTCCAAAGTTATGACCTTCATGAAAAGTGCTTCAGTAACTGATGAATGTAGGCAAGATTTGGCTCCGAACATTTTGGTCTTCTGCTCCTTTCAAAACTTAATTTCTTGCATGGTAGGATTGTCCGCCAACAGAGGAACTTTATAATCAGATTCCACTGCCTCCCAAAGATCAGTAGCTTGTAAATAAGCTGTCATCTTTGCTACTCATATTTGATAATTCTCACTAGTGAAAACTGGTAGTATAATTGGAGAGAAAAATTTGAAGCCATGCTAGGAAAGTCGGGTATTTGGATGAAGAAAACACTCTTAATACTCTCTCACAGGGCCCTTAAGATAATAGCTACGATACCACAATGTTGTGTTTTTAATGAGAACAATGGCAAAATAACAACAAATGCGAAGGGACATATTGAACTGCTGGAATGTCACACAGTTTACTGAATAGAGAATGCCATATGTACATGAGAAACATAACAGAAGTACTAAAAATTACAGCATTAATCCGATGAACGTCATAAACCCATGATCCTATTTTCTAGTAACTGCTTCTGAAACTTTCCACATTTTAACTTGTTCAAAAACAACTTCAGCAACATTGTGAGACTTATTCAAAAGTAGCTCCAACAACATTCTGAAATTTTCCACATCAGTAGTAGCTGAGACACTTTCTCAACAAGATCAATGATGCTGGTGTGCTGCAAATGTTATCATTAGATTCATCGTCTCCACTTCTTGCAAAGCCTTGTAAACTACTCTTCAATTCGTCAACATCTAGGGAGGAGATTCTAGTGGAGCTACCGACATCTTGTGAGATGATCGACATTCATGTTAGTGATGGTGTTAACCAAAAACGTTAAATTCATTAATTTAAGGAGGATCGATTGGTGGAGTCATGGAGACCTCAATCAAGTTGCCATTATATGAGATGACTTTCAATAGTCAGCAACCACAATTGAGATTAGGCAAATTAGGAAACAAGAGACAATCGGTATCATCCTGTCACGCTGTAGGAATTCCTACAATATTTCGTTATCTTTTTTGATCCATTAGCACCTACAGAGGAGGTAGCTGCTGCTTTTATTACAACTAAGCAAGATGTCGATTTTGCATATGTTGTGATGGACATTGAAGAGAAGTTGGCAGGATACAAACTGGTTCTGGTGAAAAATATGTTGGGTACCAATTTTGTAGTGGATGTTGACAATGTTGACAAGCTAGTTATAGTGCCGATTGCGTTGTTGAAACTACTCATCCCATGTGTGTTTTTGAAATTGCTAGATGAAAGAGAGGAGAGTGTGAATTTCTCTGCCACATTGGCTTGCTTTGTTTTTGTCTGAGTAGCAAGTGGGTGTGGAATCCAGGCGGCCCAACAAGGAGCCCTTTACTAAAGCTATTGAAGCTGATTTGAGACCCAGGTGGTCCAAATCAATACCTGATTTCAAGGGGGCTGTTGTTTTCTGATGTATTGGGTTTCAATCTTAGGTGCCCGTAGACTTTTCCACACATCGAGGGCAAGGTGTGTTTGAAGGGTAGGATATTATTAAGATTGCATATACTTTGTTTAAGGATCATTGTTATCAGGATGCATAATGAGCATAGTTATCAAGGGTTGATGTTAATAGAGGTAAGCTTGAATTCCTACATGCTATTGATAATGGAGGATGATACGTCCATTGCCGAGCTAGCCAGTGGTATGAAGTCGGTGATTACCTATAAAAGGAAGTATCGTGGGATGTATTGGGGGTGGATGAATTTAAATCTCAGTTTGTTTTAGGTTTTTGTAAGCTTACCTTGTGCGTAAATAATCAGTGAGTTTTCTCACTCTGCAATAAAACCCTTTGAATTTTCCATTCAAATTGCTCTGAATCTAACAAATTTCTTGTAACTGCTATCACAAAAAATCTTGCGTTAGTGCATCTGAAGCTTCAGCATATTTTCATGTATCATGATCAACAAGTCATTAATTTATTAACAGCCCGGAAAGCCATTAGCATGGATTTAACTTCGAATTTCCACTGATTCATAAATAGATCGTTATCATTCTAATTAATTATGCCACACGTTGTAAAAAGTAGTGTAACCGTGTGTGTGATCCGTCGATCGGTTCTACCAAATTTGAAAATCTTTGTTGCATCCGGTGACACCCAAGAAAGGAATTGGAGAACAAAAAGGGAAAAGGATTGTTCGTCATTGATCCCATCCATAAGTAGAACTCAATTTCATGATGCATACATGCTTTCCTGTTTATCGATCCTCTAGACCAGGAACAGGGTACGTCATGCCATCAATCTACCTCTCCCTCTTGTACTTTTCTTTGGAGCAGGTGGGCGTTCTTTCATCTCTGGGATTCGATGCTCTACGGAAGTTGGTGTGTGATATCCATCATCAACGTCATCATAATCATCTTTTGGTTCTTCTTCCCTTCCTCTTCTTGATGTTTTTAATTTCTCGGGAGCCGGTGGACATTCTATGATCACCGGCACTCGATACTCCTCGGAAGTTGGTTTTTGGCGTCCGTCATCCTCTTCCTCTTCCTCTTCCTCTCCTCCTAATTTTCTTTCTTTGGTCATCTCCTTTGAAGGCAAAGGAAGACTCCTCGGCACTTGTCTTCCTTCCCTTCTGGCTTTTGTTCTTTGATGAGATCTTAAGCTCGCCCGGCATCTGCAAATCTTTCATCCACAATAATTCCAAGCCGAACAGGAGTAATCATTATTGAAAAAAACGGGGATGCATGAAAGGATTAAGAAACAGACGACGTGTGAAAGTTTTAGAAATAAATCAACAGGATCGTCTAGAGAATTAAGTGCAGCAGTTTTAGAAATAAAATTATAAATATTTAAAATTTGAAATTGGTCTAGAGTCTTTGAGTTTTTTTTGCAAAAAAAAAAAAAATCAATAGTATTTTAAGAAAATCGATTACTTATTGGGAAATTTGCAAAATTGTAAAAGAGGGGTGGTGAAAAAATAGCTAAATACTGCCGGCTGCAAATCAACCTGCCGGAAATAGAAAGGCGAGTTTTTGGTAGCATGTGGAATTTTATTTCTGCATTTTTTATTTTTTTTAAATGGGCATAAGTACACATATGATCAGTTTACGTATTCACGTCTTTTTATTTTAAAATAAAAATAACAATTAACATACTTACTGATTTAGGTGGGGTTCATATACCTAAAAAAAAGATAAAATAAAATATCAAAGGGATTTGCATTTGGGATCAGGTCCGAAAAAATTTCACTTATTTTATTTTATTTACTTCGACGTGACAACAAAAAACGTCCAGTCGTCCATGACCTAGAAAAAGTGGACGGCCGATGTTTGAGATGTAGGGATATATATAATTTTTTTTTTTGCGATAAAGTTAATAGTGCATTTAATGCAAAATGGACTCTATATGTACTTAAATGTATTGATATTTTATATAATTATTTATTTATATATTAATTTTATAACAAATAATTTACATATTGAAAAAACAACTTTAAAATTGTTCTTTACATCAAATTATGTTATTACGTTGAATTTATACTATTTTTAGATGGAGTCCATACACATATCCAATTGTGATAAAAATTGATATGGTAATAGAATAAATAATTATAAATATAATGAGTAAAGTATATTATATTTATATGATGAGACTTATTTTGAGGTAACTGCACCATAACTGCGGTGCAATGAAGCTGCACATGAATATTTTTCTTTATATATATTAGTACTAATTAGTTGGTTGCTAAAGATAGAGGGCTAATTATTTGATTCCACTTAATTATGTAATGGCTTTTGGCTTGTTAATTTACTTAAAATAAGCAGCTAGCGTTTGACCTAGAGAATTAAGAACGAGCAAGTGTTAAGCATCATCTCCTGGTCATTGACGAGGTGATTAATTATGAAAATAACTAGTTTTGATTTTGAAATTTATTCTTAATAATTTAATAACTTTAAAACTAGCTTACATATTGCTTAACAAAATTCCTTCTCCTCTTCATGCATCTACCCATTTAATTATATCTGACTTCGAACGTTTTTGTTTTGTGACATTTAAATTTTTTATAAATGTACGCGCCATAGTTAGATTTTTCACCTTGCAAAATTTAATAATTATTTAATTTATTTTAATTTCAAAAAATAAGCCGGCTTAGGTGTCGTACTTTTTTTTATTTTCAAAAATCAAAATAAAAAAGATTTTCAAAATTAAATTACCAACTTTTACACAGTAAAAAAAATCTAAGTAAGAACCTATAGCTATTAGAAAAAAAAATTCAAAGTAAAAAAATTCATTATCGCACATATATGGCACAATTTATATGCAAGGCAAATTAACATCCTCTCCCGGATCTAGACAGATCTACTGGCGTTATTTGAGCGTGGCCCGGGTCCGCCTCCAAAATTTAAAATCTTAAAATTGACCAACCAAATATGCTGTTGCTGGCGTTTTGTGGCTGCCAAAGCTTGGAATTGGCAGGGTTGGGAGGACCCAGTCTGGATGGAGACCCGTGGCATGCTTCTTGGGGTGTCTTGGGTTAAGGAACTGTCTTACTATGATGTTATATTTGAAGCGGACTTCCTTATTCTTACTCATTTCTTGCTGAAAATTGTCCCGATCCGATCTCCCATTGGGTATATGATCACTATCATCAAGAGATGCATACTCTTCTTTCAATAGCTATACCTTTTCTCATATCACCCGCAGTGGTAAGCTGTTGCTCATTTTCTGGTTAGTCATGCAATATCATCTAGATTATCTTCATATTCTTGGATGGATGCGTCCCCTTTCTGTATTTCTGTGGACATGTGTAACGATGTCTCTTGCTTAGTATGAATTTGGGGGCTTCCTTCTCGCCCTTGCCCGCATGTTAGGCGAGTGAGGTTGAGCCGGAACCCCTCTTTTCCCCTCTTTTTATCAAAAGGAATATATATTCAGTTGCTTGCGTTACGCTTGGAGATTGGTGGTCTCAACAGAATATTACTCTTTTGAAAACCTAGAAATTAGTTGTGTAGAAATATAATTTTAGTACTTAACCATATATACTCAATTTTAGCTGGGAATCTTGTGAAAAATGAGATTCTATATCTCAATCCCGTACTTGCGATTCTCTTCTCTTTGGGATTTTTGCATAATTGATCCTCAATTGTGAAGTAGTTTAATTATTTGCCTCCCAAATTTGAACATATAGAAAATTAGCTAAGTTTAAAAATTTTACAAATTGAACCTCTTGTAAAAAAAATAGCTATTAATAGTTTTTAGAGGAAATTGCCCCTACTTACTTCAAAAATAATTTTTTTTCTCATGCAATACAATCAACCTATCATAATCTAAAACACTGTTTTTTGTGTCAAGCTTCTTAACAAGGCCTCTTAGCATGTGACGCCTTGTCCTTTGAACATGTGAGCCTAAGTCAGAGATCATAAGACAACTGCAAATAAGTAAAGATGTATTGAAAATGGATAAAGTTATATTGCTTATAAGTAAATATATATATATTGCAAATAGTAAATGTGCATTGGAAAATTTGACATCCCATCCCATTTTTGAACTAACCCTAACAACTTTATGATATGATGACCCCTTAGAAAAGTTCCGTCAAGGCCTCGAGGATGATGCCTATATAATTTGCCCTCCAAACCAAATATTGAGTTTCAAAACACTTCACTTCTAGCATTTTTTTGTATTGCTATATTCATTTCTAAAATAATGTAGTTTTCTTTTTCCAAGAAATATCTTGTGTTTTGCTTTTGCAAAGTAAACTCATGTTTCTATCATTTTTTAAAAAGACCTTAACCTCTTGAAATTTTCATTTTATGGGTGTATTTAGTAAGAGGAGTGATCCTGTTAGCCCGGACTAAGTAAATGTCCCACTTAGTCTACCTTAAAAAATCTATTTATAATAATTTTTTTAACTTTTTCTTCGTGCACTTATTTATCTAAGTGTATTTAACATATAAATCAATTTTTACCATTTTTGAATTTGTTTATCTTTTTTTTGAGATTTTTAAACATCTATGTGTAGATATGTATTTAAAAAACTCTTATTTTTAAAAATCTAAATGATAAAAATTTTGGAAGAATAATTTTTAGTATAAAAGTTTTTAAAATGAGAGGGAATGGTTTATATGATAAGGGTAATAATTAAAAGTAATATAATAAAATTAAAATAGATAAGTTAATTGTCTAAGTAATTAGGTAGAAATAATTAAAAAGCGATGATTTTATAAGAATATATTAAGAAATAATTAAAAAATAAGATTCTTGTATAGAGAAAAAAAATTTTATTGAAAATTTTATTGAAAATTTTATCGTTAAACAAACATATATACTCTACGCCCCTGCACGTATATCTCGGGATTTGCTGTATCATTTGTGTACTCGCTTCGTTGACAAGCAACTTCGCTTTTGACCCTCGTTAGTGTGAAATTGCACGCATTTTGTTTTGTATGTTCATTAAAAACACCAATTTTTCTTTAAAAAATTTACCTTATTCGTAGAAGTAAGTAGTGTCAATTTCATTCAAAAGAAAATTACCAATGAATGCTTACTAATGGAGGGTTTGATTAACAAAAGCTAAACTTAGATAGTTAGTTTTGCAAATATTCAAAACTAGGGCGAATAGGCTATTTAGCAAACTTTGAGGGGAAACTCAAAAAATCTGGTTTCACTGAGGGCCTTCAGGACTCATGATCACATCCAAATCCGGGCATTGTGAATTTCGAAGCATCGATGCAGACCTCGCTTTTACATGTACCTGGCTTTTGTCATTCCTGTTGTCATTGTGCATTTTGTGCAAATTGATCGAAACTTACGGAAGGTATGCAAATAACCCAGAGTGAGAGAAATTCATGGACAGAATGGCCGTGCTCTCAAAATTGAAACATTCAAACGACTCTCGGAAGTCAAGACGTCTCAGATCTTGACTTTGCTGTCTCTCTGCTATTGGTAGACTGGAAAAAACAAGGTCCATTCCATTATGAGCATGGACAAGAGCTCTTCTGGTGTTGGAATTCCCTCCCCGCATCTCTTTCTCGGTTTCTCCCATTTGCGTCATCATCTACTTCTTTATTCTACTAACCGCGTCAATACCATGAGCTTTTGACTTCGCCCCGTTTGATCAGAAAACAGCAATCGTAGCGGTTGTTCTGTTGCATCAGTAGTGGAGTTGTTGTTGTTGCTGCGTCCGCTTCTGTTTGCCATCACCTCAACAGCTTCTCGTGTCGATCTTCCCCTTCTTCTCTGGCTAACCCCGCCGCTATGTCGTCGATGTTGGGCAGCCACAACATGAGTACCCCTTTCTTCCATGAGCTCAAGAAACAGGCATCCTTCTTTCTAAAAGACAAGATCAGGAATGCAAGATTGGCACTGACCGACGTCACCCCCGCCGAGCTGTATGTCTTGAATCTCAGATCTTTTTTTTCTTTTTCTTTTTCTTTTTCTTTGGTCTGATCTTGATTAATTTTGGCCTGAGTGGGTGGTTTTGAAGATTGACAGAAGAAGCAACAAATGGGAATCCATGGGGTCCTGATACAAGAACCATGGGGATGATATCGCGAGCAGCGTTTGAGATCGATGATTATTGGAGAATAGTGGACATTCTGCACAAAAGGTTCGTGAGTTCTTGTCCTCGGACTATTTGATCATGTACCCCCGATGCCATGCATAAACTGATTCTTTTTTCCCCGTTTGACATGAATTACCGTCTGTTTTCGCTTCTGTGCTGCAGATTGGCAAGATATGATAGGAAGAACTGGAGAGAATCTTACAAGGCTCTGGTATTGCTGGAGCACCTCTTGACCCATGGGCCGGAGAGTTTCGCAGCGGAGTTTCGCAGCGATCAGGATGTCATTCGTGAGCTGGGAAGCTTTCAATACATCGATGAGAGAGGGTAAACTAATCCGAAAATCTGAAGTTGACGGTCTTTCTGTTTTTCCATTGCGTAGTCAAATTGCTATTTTGTCAAGTCGATGATGATCCATTTACACCAGCTGAATCCAAACTTGCCCCCACAAGATATTCTTATGTAGGCTTCTTAACCAGTGGATGGTTGAAGAAGAAATACCACAAATTTCCTTGTTGATATAAATCCACATAATCATTAGAATGATAAGATGGGAGGGTGTTCCTGCTGAGATGTATTGCCGCTTTGGACTATGTGGTCAATTGTTGCAGTAGTCTTCTCTATATGGTGGAATGAAATTGATTCCTTGCCTGCAGATTCAATTGGGGTTTGACAGTGAGAAAAAAATCTGAGAGGATATTGCAGCTTCTCGGGAATGGACCTCTCCTTAAAGAAGAACGTGATAGAGCTCGCAAGATCAGCCGCGGCATTCAAGGATTTGGGAGCTTTAGCCACCGGTCGTCCTCGTCGATGAACAACGGTAAATCATTCGATTCGCTGGGGCGGTGCAATTCTCATTACTCTGGTTACAGCCAGCAGGAAGATCTGTTACTGTCCAAGAAAGAAAGAAGTTCAGTTAAGAGTGGAGCCTTCAACTCCTATAATCTAGATAAGGAAATGGAGAATTCAAATCCTTCAGGAGGAAGTTCCAACAGAGTCCTGGTTAGCTGGAATGCAGATACCATGCGTCCACCGCTTACTGAAAATGTAGCAGATCAGACGACGTTGCAGGATAATGCGGAGGCGAATTCAACTGCTGTCAAAAAAGCTCCATCAGAAGAACCTGACGAGACGAATCTGGTGAATGAAGGGAAACCACTTCTGGATCAACAGAAAAGCCAAGAGAAGATTGAATTTTCTATAGCGGAAGATCACCCATTTGGCAATGACAAAAATTGTACAGCTGCGTCGCTTCCTTTACTGAGAGAGGAAGCGTTATCTCCGAGTTAAAAGTATGATTTTGCGGATGTAGTTTTGGTGGACGAGATGGGTTTGGGATTTAGAATTTGCTTTCTCATATCATAATGTTAGTCGTAGACAGCGCGTCTGCAGATTTCAGTATGTAAACTACTCTGTATTGCCCTAATCGTCTCATGGTAACTCCTATGTCGTATATTCTGGTGTTCAGTGCGTTATTGCAACTAGATTTCTTTGGGCTTCTGAAGTCGTTTCATAACTTCCAGCTCATGGCTAAATTCACGAACTGAATGCAAGATTGAAACCTTCTCGTGTTTCATTTTATGCTGAAGTCATCGTATTCTTTTCATTTCTTTTTTATTTCCTTTTTATTTGTTTCATTTGTTTCTTGGAACCAACAAGTCTGCTGGCAGTCTCGCATCCGACCAAGAGTTTCCAAGCAATGTCGCCACCAAGGTGTTGCCTCAGTGGTACAAGGAGGTGCCCCTATTGCTGGGCATCCTTGATTCCAATGGCGGTAGCTGCAATTTTCGTTTGGCAACGCAATAAGCATTAGTCTGGTGGTGTCGTCCTCCCCTATAATGTGGGAGCACCTACCAATTGGAAAAATTAAAAATATCATTAGAAAACTTTAAAATATTGATAGATATACTGTTAGAAAATTGTAAGAATGACTCAGTGTTTGATTATAATACCAGTTGAGATGATTGTAATACATGAATACATATTTATAAAAACAGAGTTTCCGGGCAACATCAGATGCAACCGCAAGATAATGAATATCTAATTCCACCAACGGAGTAGGGAAGTAATTAGCAAGTTTCATTAGAAAGGAAAAACAAAAAAGCACAAAGGACTCCGATCCAACAATTAAAAAAAATAAATTCAATAACATCCATTTCTAGATAGGTCATACATAAATACAAGTATAAAGACTTGCAGATATCAACAGTGCCTGTCACTTAACCCTAGATAACCTAAACAGAATGCCTACTGAGATGAGCATATATACATGCAACCAAGCCTTGATCAGAATGGTTTTTCTTCTTCTTCTTCTTTTTTTTTTTTGTCACACTCTCTTTACTCTTTTCCCAGTTTCATTTCGTTTCCTTTTGCTATCTGTTAGCAAGGATACGACATTGACATTATGATGAGAATAAACACAACAATACAATTATGATTATAGAAAGATATCCATGCATCACAAGTGAGACAATGGCTTCAAGATTGGCAGAGCCAGTCCTGAATAGCAAATCGAAGGGCATGGTTTGGAGTAAGGTTTGGATGGCTGAGCATCAAATTCGTCATGGGAGAAGTATTGCGCCCGCTCTCCAGCCATGCACGCAAAGCCTCACCTTCATAGGTGAATCCATCCGCTGCAATCTGAGGATCATGCATGATTTCCTGCTCAAATTTGGAAACAAACGGAATATGCTATTAGAGGAAAATCACTGAGCAAAAGGAAAAATAAGTTTCATATTGCAGGATTGGTTCTTACAACAAGAGTGGATATGACGGGAAAAATCCATGCCTTTTCATAAAAAAGTGAAGATTAGGCTTCCTGGTCCCATCTCCGTGACAGATATGAAGAATGTATGAGTGGGTCAAAATAATGAACATGCTGCAGGTGGACAACATACAAGCTGTCTATTTCAGGATATCCCATTGGATAGGATGAGATTATCCATTTCCAAAAAAAAAAAAAAAACAGAAGAAGTTTCTAATTTTCAATATTATCTCTTGTTTTTCAATATATAACAATCTTACTGTTCTCATTTCTAATACTACTTTTTCAATTTCTAATATAATTTCTTATTTCCCAATACACAACAACCCTTATCTACTTTCATCATCCAAATCTTATCCCATTCCATCCAATTGAATGATCCTGAACTAGTCAGATAACCTAGCCAGAGAAATAGAGTTTCTGATGAAAAACCAAATGGTTGGAAAAGATCAAACTGATTGACAGTTCTGAATGGCAAAGAAATGTCTCCTTTTTAGCATTTAGCGGTCATGGATTTCTTATAACGGACTTTCAGAGAACACTGGAACATGAGATGATGGTTTGCAATACTGATTAAAATTAGCTGGAAAGATGAGCTCCACTGCTGGGAAATACTGTAAGTCAAACTCTAGGATTGTTGCAGAGTACCACTTTGCTGACAAACCCAGACTATGCGACCCCATTTCTGCATGCATATTAGCAGGTACAGTCAATGTATAAGTTATTCCTTAAACACATTTCTATTACTGGTCATGCGCCAGCTTCTTATATTTTAAATTTTGTCTTATCAGCAAGATTCTGTAGGTGTGAACATCATCAAACCAACTCGTAGAAAGTCACAGCCACTTTGATCCTCTTAAATTTATCCAATAATCCATTTAGAGGGCGTTTGTTAATGCTAAGACTTTTCAAACTAAGGATGCGTTTGGAAAGTGATAAAACTTTTGAATAGGTAGAAAATGAAGTGATATAATGGAAATGATAAAAAGTAAAGAGAATAAAATTAAAATAGATAGGTTAATTATATGGGTAGTTGTCTAAAAATAATTGAAAAATATGTTAGTTGCATAGTAACATATGAAAAAATAATTAAAAAATAGTATGGTTATGGAGATTGAAAAATTTTAGTTAGAAAAGTTTCAGTCGAAAACAAACGTGTCCTAAAATTTTTTAATCTAAAACTTTTTACTCACCACGACTACCTCATTTTTTTTTTTTTTTCTTCACTTTTTCTTATACAACCATCCTATTTTTCAATCATTTCTGCACAACTACCTATACATCAAACTTATTTATTTTAACTTTATTTTCTTTACTCTTTATTATTACCTCATAACAAATTACATTATTTTCTCACATTTTAAAAACTCCAAAAACTTTTCATTAGAAGTTTTATCACTTCCCAAACACACCCTCAGTAAAAATAATACCATGATTAAGAACTCCATCACTCACCCGAAGGATTGGGCAAAGGAAAAATGTCGGCACAGGCCTCTCCTCTGCAACATGTAAGCGTTCCAATTCCCTCACCAACATGGGTGTCAGTTCTGGACGATCCCGTCTGTTCATCTCAGTGCAATGAATCCCCAGCTCAGCCAGCCGCCTTGCTATAAATGTAGGCCAATCTCCAGCAAGTGGATCCAAAATAGATGATAGTTTCCCATTTGAAACTGCCCGACGAACCTCACTTGATAACCCCACAGGAGACCTCCCTGTTAGTAACTGAAGAACTACAATTCCAAAGGAGTAAACATCGGATTTTGTTGATGGTTCTCCGGTCCTCTGATACTCCGGGTCCATGTAAGGAAATGCACATTTGGGCTCCGCTGTCCGTCGGAAAGATGGACAATGTGCACTCCCCTCAGGCGCTAGCCTAGAAATTCCCAAGTCACAGATCTTACAGCTGAACTCAGAATCAAGAAGGATGTTTTGAAGCTTGAGATCGCTGTGGATGATCTTTTCAGGTTTGAAGGAGTGTAGAAACAGGAGGGCACTAGCAACTTCAGCCACCATACGTGTCCTGGTCTTCCATGTTAAGGCAGGTGCATTTGTCTTTTGGAAGAGACGATCTTGGAGAGTACCATTGGGCAAGTATTCATATACGAGGGACCAGGCCTCTGGGCATACACCAATCAAAGTCACTAGATGTGGATGCCGGAACTTGCTGAGAAGATATACCTTCAAATGCATAAATGAAACCAAACCATGTCAGTAATACAAAAGATAACCTTTATATTATGCTGCGTGCATTAGTGATACCACGGAAGACCAGTATATTATGCAATATGTGAAATCAGTTTCACTAAACCCGGGCCTTGTGAATGTTGGGAACTTTCTTATTAATATATTCTTGAGCAAGTTAAATTAGGCACACCAAGAGCACACTTGGAACTTTTGGAAAAGGTGAACACATTATGCACTACAATGAAGGGGCCTTGCCTGACCCTTATCAAGGTACAAGAGGTGTGACCAATAGATTGAATCAGCTATGCTCTCTTCAACTGTAGAAACTCAACCAAAGTTCTTCTAGGCTCCGAATATTTCAGAACTCGGGTTCACAAAGAGAAGCCTACCTCTTGCTGGAATTCTGATTGGACTTGCATGTTTTGTGGATGCAGCTTCTTTATAGCTACAGTTCTATCCATTATCTCTCCTTTGTAAACACAGCCAAACCCACCCTCCCCAAGCTTGAAACTCTCCGAAAAATTGCACGTTGCAGTACATAGATCAGAAAAAGAAAACTCAGCAAACTCCAAAGAGCCATCGAAAAGTCCAAATAACTGATAGGAATTTTGAGCTCTCCAATGCCCACGCCTCCATTTTTCAAGTCGATGCACTGCTTCCTCTTTCTGCCTACAGATCTTCTTTTTTTCCTGTCGAAGGGCCATTAAAGATGCCTGAATAAGCCTCAGTTCACCAGCAGCTTCATCCCTTCGACGAGCAGCTTCCCGGGCATGATTGTCAAGGACTCCTAATGCTTTCATTGTCTTCTGTAACTCCCTCCCAGCTTCATCTCGCTCCTCTGAAAGCTTTCGTTGTTCCTCTTGGGTAAATTTTAGCTCATCTTCAACTGCTTTTCTTAGCTCAGATTCATGTGCACAGTCAGCTTCGACAGCTTTGATCTGGTAAAGGTTAGCAAGCAGAAGACAACAAATAAGAAATTTTTTTTTTTTTTAAAGAAAAAAAAAAAGTTTGTCGAATCAAAGAAGATATCCACTAGAGGGCATTTGGCTGAAAAATTACTTATAAAAAGGCGACTTTCCTATTTAAATGCTCAATTCTCTAGAGAATAATATAAAATATTCAATCAAACATTCTCCTTCCAGGCATTCAAAAATGATAGTGATAGTGTCCGATCACAACTGTTGATCATAGCCATTAGCCAAGCAAGGCCATGGAAAGTGTTAGTTTTCAAATTTAATAGGTGCAAATGATTGGAACAGCATTGCATGGGAATGGATCATAGAGGACCTTGGACTCTTTTCACAATTCTTTACCATGCTTCTTGGTTTGAAAGGTGAACTGAAGCACCAGCCCAAATATGTCATTCAGCATTTGAATATTGATAGTAACTTTGAAACTATAACAAACAACCATACCTTGCAAAGCAAGAGGTGGTATCCACCTTCAAACTTTGGGTCTATAGCACACAATCATACCTTGCAAAGCAAGAGATTGTTTATGCAACTCAAACCTATGATCTGGAGGTCACCGGCCAACAACTCTTACCATTAAGCAAGCCCTTTCAAAATTAAGATCATTGATTAAATTAAGATTGGTGATACAGTTGAGTATTGTAATGTCCGTATTTCCCAATTTCTCCACCAGGGTGGCTATCGCCCAGCAACCAATAAGACAGGTTGCTAAACCCAATAAACCAATTAAAAAAACAATCGTTGGAAAAAATGAGGTGCATGGGCTGGTTGTTTAGATCAGTACATTGATAGAATCACCACCAGTAAAGATAGATAGAATCACCAATAATTTAAAAAAAGAAAAAATTACCCCAAACTTATCCATGTTGGAAAAAACAGCAACACTTTTATTGATCATTTCTTCACTTTTCCTCTTTGGCTTTTACTACCAAATGGCTGCTGACCAAAAAGTTTAGGAACTTCAACTTTGACAACATTTGGAACTACTATACCCATAATGCTAAACGTCCTCTCAGAAGTCTGGATGAAAACAAAACGGATTGGCACGCCTGGAACACATTCACATTTTAATACATCCAGAACTACAACACGTCTGGTCTTGGAAGGCCAAAACAATTCTCTAGCATGAGGACTAATTCAAATCTGAATCAGAATAGCATGACAATGACAAACATGACAAATTAAAAGAACCTACTCTGTTAATTGCCTCTACAGCTTCTTTTTCCAACCTTTGTCTCCTCAATATCTCTGCAGAGGCTTCTTCCATTGACCTCTCAGCTTCCATCTTTGCATCCACTAATGAATTGTGCAAGAAATCAAGCTCCTGCTCTTCCTAGAGAAAAGCACAAAACAATATTCAAAAGATAATCTTTACTATGTTCCAGATAAAAGGTATCAAGTAATCAAGAGCCCAAGTCAAGATTCAAGCATGCATGAGTTGACAAATGTCTAAAAGATCCTGATCCTTAAAGAGTATTGGAGATGAGTCCACAAACAGGCCTCGCACAAAGTACAACCAAAAAGTGCTGAAAGGATAAGATCCTGGGCCACACTTGGGCTTCGCAGGGCAGGTCATGTCTATGCTAGATTTGCCTTATTTTTACCCTTAAAATTTTTCTATAATATAGCCATTTCGAGACCTCCATCATAGATACTTTACCTTCAAGTTGACCTCTGACAAAATCTCTCTTCCAGTCGGTGAATTATATCCAGAGGCTGTACTCATTGAGCTAAAGGAGCCAAAAGGATAAATTCTACTAGCAAAACTAGATTCAGATGCAGAAACAGTGCCTTCTCTTTCAAACTCATTCTGGGCCTCGTTTCCTTCACCATGCAATCTTCCATTGGCAGGAGCAGTATATTTAAGCCAAGCTTGATTAAGTGAGGGTTGCTCAGCACTCAGACTGTGAAATGACTTTGACCTTTGTAGTTCCATGAAAGCAGAAGGTAGTGGATCACTTAGGCCATCAGAAGCTTCCCTTGTCCATGCATGTTTTCCTTTGTTAACAAACCATATCTCACAGAATGGTGGGGCATTCTTTGCAATATAGCTTGCCTTATTAGAGCTCTTTTTCACCTTCAAACAGCTACATTGTGAAAATAAAAATTGATTGTCACACAGATTTTTTTAATGAAAAAAGGGGAAAAAATCATACAGCAAGCATTTATAATAACTTATTTTAAAAAGAAACTCTAAAGAAAATTTATAAAAAGCATGGAATTAACAGTAAATTCTGCATGAAATATCAATGAAAGGTCTCCCAAAGAAACTCCAAGGAAATGTACGGAAGGCATGTAACTTTCATTATCTATGGAGGGGGTCCCAGTGCTTCTCAAATCTACAAAGCAGATTCCCAACCTTCTGTAAAAAAATTCAATTAGCAGCAGGAATTCCGCAATGTTGTAGATCTTGATTTCATTTTTTTAATTACCATCTGCAGTGCCCCTAAATGTTACAATATCCAATGAATTTGGGTGATATCCCGTGTCCAATACCACCATCAATGCAGATGGCTAAAATAAAAAATATATATATGAACCTCAGGTGCTGAATCTTGCAGACAAATCAAACTGAATATAAAATTCCAAGAGGCTCAAAGCTTTTCCATACTATTAACATAGTTATTCAACAAAAATTTTCATAAAGAGCACAAAACCCTTTGATTGGGTTCCATGATATCCTTCTGGTAATCAAACCTTCCTTTATCTTTCTCAAAGAGTGAAAAACTATAACACTTATTTTACAATTATCTTCTTTCTGCACATGTTGTTCAGCGGCAGTTTCTAGGCATTGTTTCATCCCACATCAAAACCCCACTAATGGAATAAGAAACTGCTCAACCAAATAACTTCCAGGAGACTACGACAAAACCTTGTTAATGGAATAAGAAACCACTCAATCAACTAAACATTTCAGGAGACTACTCTTGGCCCTACTCAATGAGTTCAGGAGGAACAAAGCAGTATTTTGCAATTATTATCATTATTATTTTTGTGAACATTTTGTTTAGTATTAGTCTCAAGACATTGTTTTGCCCTATAACAACCACGCTGATGGAATGAGAAAACTATATGTCATATGTTTGCTTTAAGAAATATTAATTTAATTTTGATGATTAACAAACCATTGAAATATCATTAAAAATGATCTAATGAATATGTGTAAGTGTACTTAGATATTATGACTCCAATTATATGTATAAAAATGAAAGGAGCAAAGTTTCAAAATGCAGACAAGTCAAGATGCAAACCCAAGTCGACTTAGACTGCGACTTAGATAAAGTCTCAGCTCAAGTCGACTTCACCTACAACTTCGAAGAGACAGTAAAGTGAAGTCTCAACCCAAGTCGATTTCACTTGCAATTTGGGTACAATCTCAACTCAAGTCGACTTCGCCTACTACTTCGAAGGCAAAAAAGTGAAAAACAAGTTTTAGCCAAAGTAAAGTCGCAACCTAAGTCGACTTTATTTATCCCAAGTCAACTTCACTTGCAATTTCACGTTATAACGGTCGAAAATTCAAACGTCGGATTGTTAAATGCATACTAACCAGCATTCCAACGGTTAGATCTTCCTCTCCTCTATAAATATCATTAAAGTATGAACATGAAAGGGGTTGAGAAACATAATATGAGCTTACACCTTCAAACATTCAAGATTGTTGACATCGTTTGAATAAATATTGAAGCTTCAAGTGCTACTATTTCAAATGAGTTTACAAGATCATCTTCTTGACATAAGAAGGAGCTTCCCAAACTGATTGATTACATGTCATAAAGTGTAAATTCTCTTTTGTCCATTTTGTTTTGTGTTATTGCCTTGAATCGATGTTGGAGACCAAATTCAAAAAGAAGCAAAACAAAGAGTTTGTTTAAGTTTATCTCACCAATGGGTTTTACTTGATCAGTTTGAGTTTGTCTCTCCAACGGATTGGCTTAGTTGGTTGGAGTTGGTCTCACCAACAAGTGATTATTGTATATGCCCCCTAAAGCTAGAATCTAGAAAAAAGCAAGCGTTTTAAATTGTATTGGATATACAATAGTGGAACCCAAGACACAAGAGGTATGTGCTTGAAAAGTGAAGTAGAGAAGGTTACTCGAACCACTATACACTATTGTCTCTTCTGTAGTTTGATTGCTTGCATTTTATATTCTATTTGCACTCTCTCGTTCTATTTCTTAGCATGCTCCATTAAGGGGATTAATTCACAATGGGTTAACCTTAATATATTGAGAGAATTTCAAAAAAACCTAATTCACCCCTCCTCTCTTAGTCTCTTAGGTTTTGCTATAAACTCGGGACCAACAAAAACCATTCAATCAAATGAACCTTTCAGGAGACTACTCTTGACCTTACTCTCACATGGGCCATGATTCAACCATCACATAAACTAGACTGAAAAAATTATTAAAGGTTCATGGAGATCATGTTTGAAACATTGCAGTTCACACTAGCTACTGCTCATGAATCCCATGATCAAACAAAAGCATAGAGTCTAAGAATAGGTAGCTCAGATGATAAGATGATAAAAATGATTCCCCATCATCATCCTTATCATCAGTCATTCCAAATTAACACAAATCCTGCACATTGATATCATCTTTCCTAGCTCATGCCATTGGTTAGCATACACGCACTCATGATTTTCAATAACTTCCATCAACACGCTTTTTGACTTTCCCTTGCTCCATCATGTCCTGCAACTTGAACTTATTCCCTTGTAACCAATTTTGATTCTTGATCACTGTTATATGCTATCAAACCACCTGTTTACTTCCACTCTTGAACCTACTAGATCCCATTTTAATTTTTGTAATTTCCTTGATTTATGATTCATATGTTAGGCCTGCCACCATGCCACTCAGACACTTCAACATCCTTGTTTCGACCTACAAAGCATGAACAATAGTTCTCTCTGTTTCATTGGCTCAAGGTTTTCGCCAAAGCACAATTTCATTTACAGGTTTATTCTGTGTGCACCTATGTGCGCTAAAAAGTCTTGGAATCAAGTCAGGAAAGCATTGTCCTTGTCCAAGGATAAAAACTTACTTGTCTGGTGTTGCTCCCATAACAAGTGTCTTAATTCCATGTCTTGTCACAAGCTCTACGATTCCTTTCTGAACTTCTCCATTCTCAATCAAAAAGATGCTAGCCTTTACCTGAAAAGCAAATTCTTTCCATAAGGAGGTGCATTTTGCATTTCATAGTAATGACTATGTAATATTTTGTGCAAACTATCAAAATTATTTTTAAAAAATCAAAGTTCTCAGGGTAGAACTGCTATAGACATCGTGGATAGTGGAATCTGGTTAAGCACTAATCAAGTATTAATTAAGTATTAACTAACTTAGAACAGAGAGTTATAAAAACAGCTATGTTTTTTGGTTGAGAGTGTTAGAAAAAAAAAAAAATCTTAAGCAGATACCAAAAACAAGTTGAATGAGTTATTTGGAACTTCTGTAGTATCAGGATATTATCTTCAATAATATTGTTTTGGGACGTTGCCAATGACTTATTGTAGAGGAAACCAGTATTTTCAAATACTCCAAAATCTACAGATAAAATAAAAAATATTATAGAAATTGTCTCTAATTTATTGATACTCAATATTATCTTTAATCTGTGGACCATAACAAAGACATTTTTTTAAAAATTATCAATCAAACCCCTTTTTGATCACTTATTCCCATATTTCTTCCCAAATGGCTATGATCACATCTATAAATTATCATAAACCCTTCTGCATTTATCATTACTTGGATGACTAAGTAGCTAACATGAGTGTATCTAGGGTGTTAAGATGAGGTTCAGGGTTCAAAGTAAGGTGGGTGGGTGGGTGGGGGTGTGTGTGTGTGTGTGTGTGTGTGTGTATTTCATGTCTATTATTTATACATGTTTAAAACCAATATGCACTTAATTTAATTTTCAGTCATTCAAATCAAATTAAATTATGGTGATTTTGTGTATATCTTTTAAAGTGAAGTTTCAGGTTTAAATATGTATTTATCTTTCATATTTTATCACTGATTTTCAATTATTTTGTATTTTCTCTATTTTCTATTTTTTTCCAAAAAATTCCAACAAAAAGTAAAATGAGGAAACTGACTTAAACGATTCGTTAATGGAATTCAAAAACAGCACCAATTAATATTTAAGATAAGTAGATTTATTTAATAGAAAGTTGTAAAGGAGAAAATAATTTATAGAATAGCTCCATTCTGTGGCTGTCAACCTATTCTAGTCTAAGTTAATCAGTACAACAGTACTCTTCCTAGTTCCTTCATCGCAGCATAATAGTATGACAATCGCATCTCAGTCTAAGCTCGATGACACTAGATTGATTCAATGAAACCAATTTCACATGGCATCACTTTTTTACATAACAATTCTATTAATCTGAGTCAACAAAACAGAAAGTTAGGTAAGCCAACAGCCAACCAAACTAATTCGTTAACTTTTAGGAGGGTCCATCATTTGGATCCTGGCCAAAATCCAATAAATTTCAGTCCAGTCCACCGTCTAGCACTCAACTAAATAAGAGCTGATCAAACTAATTTTTCAAGTGGTGAGGAATTGAACTAGAAGCATATGGAGGCAACAACATATTCATTAAAGATATATCAACCAAAAGTTCCAACAATGACAACTTCCATGATCATGTCCTCAGGAAGAAAACAACAATAAGAACAAACAACCACCTTGGCTCTGTAGCAAATACCCAGATAGTTGAATAGAATGTTCTTCATCCGATCCTGTTCTTGTCTCCGATGCAATGTCAACATTTCATCATTTGCTTGAGCAGCTGGAAGTTTACCCACTGCCAAAAGGAAGTATCACCCTCGATTATGAAAATAAAATAGAAGAAACAATTCACACTCATATCAGAATCTGAATCTCCTCAAAGATGACCATACAAATACAAAGCTTTTTATGTGGAGCTTAACATGCAAATGTATCCGAGCACATCTAAAAGCAAATGAGTGCACTCACATTACAAACTTTCTTCAGTTACAAGCTGAACTAAAATGCACGTAAAATGTCGTCCTATAAGAAATGGATTGAATCTTACAAAATATCCCAACCAGCAACGAATACATTAAGGAAATTTTACTAAAAAAATGTTTTTATTTAAGGATGTGTTTGTTTATACTAGAAACTTTTTACAATAAAACTTTCTAATCCAAAATTTTTACTATCTATAACTATCTTATTTTTTAATTATTTATTCCCAGTTTCATATACAATTACTCTACTTTTCAATCATTTTTACACAACTATTTTATCCTCTTACTCATCATCGTTACCTTCATCATATTACATAATTTTCTTACATTCAAAAACTTTTACCCTACAAAAATTTTATCACTTTTCAAACACATCTTTTAACAAAAAAAAAAAAACAGAGAGAGAGAGAACAAGATGAAACGTCACACGTATGTAAAGAAAATTAGGAATTTTATATAAAAAAAAATTAAAAAAAGTATTTTATTTTTTTGTTCAAATATATGAAAAAAGTGGGATTTGTACATTGCTACTTGTATTTCGGCAATAATAACACAACAATCGGTCTGAAATTTCAAAAGAAAAAAAGGAACCGTAGCAAATTAATGAAAGATCCACGCCCTTCATCAGGGTGGCCGGACAATCCAAGGTCTAAAAGATAAATCTTTGTCGCTTATTAAGTGGGTCCCATGTAGGGAAGAAATCAAAACCGTCGAATGCGGGGCGATGGCGCCAGATTGAGGCGACCACGGACGGCGTGGTCTTTGATTCCCGGCTAGTGGCTATATGCATTTTCATGGGCAAGTCGCTGGATACCTCACACGCCGCAGGATGCGGTGGGCCCCACATACAAAAAGGACTAACAGATATAATATTAAGGTCCACTCTAGAATACAAAATTAGAAAAAAGCCATTTCGGCTACTAAAAAGAAACAAATGCGGAAAAAATGGAGGGAGGACATAGCCAACGATCGAGAAGAAGCGGTGAGAGAAAAGGCTTACAGAGAGTTGGAATCGTGGTAGAAGGCTGATGAACATGCACGAGGCCGACTTCCCGCCCACCAAACTGCCGGATTGTCCACTCCAGCAACCCCACGGATCTCTCCACCGACCTTCCCACCGCCACGTGCACTCTCTCGGTAGCTTCCTCCTCAATCTCCGGCAGCTGCGACGCCGGCGGTGCCATCTCCCGTCCCAGAATTGGCGGCCGCGGAGGAGGGCCAGAGTCTCCGTAGACTGCTGGTTTGGGGGGAAGGTGGGCGCTGAGAAGCTTCATTTTCTGCGGGGGAGCGGAAATCCGACGACACTCGGCTGGAAGCAGTGGGTGAGATTCCGTGGCCCTCTCTCTCCTGCTCTCTCTAGTCTGTACCGAATTCGGTGCGAGAATGCGGAGGAGAAAAGTCGGAAACGAAGAAAAGCTAAATCATGCGATCAGACGGATAATTTCTAACGTACCCGTGACATATGCACATAATTTTTTTATATACATAATATTTCATAAATTTCTTTTATATCCCTGATATTTTACCATAAATTCTTCTTATACTTATCTTAATTAAAACCACCATTATCTACCTCATTGAAAAAAATAATTATCCTTTTTTTTAATTAAAACAAATCAACTTTAATATGACTTTTAAATTGTTTAATATAATGTATTAATGATTTATTGCCGTCAATTGAATTAGGTTAAGATTAAATTATCTCAATTAAAAAGCTTTAAATAAGTAAAATTATCTTTTCAATGGACAGAAAACGATGGTATTAACGGTGTAGGTTTGACAGAAATTTAGTACGAAATGTTACGAATATAAAAAGAATTATATGCATTTGTTACGGGTTGAGGAATTATAACGAAGATTAACACAAACTCTATCGTGCGTGTCACGCGTGTGTGCAAATTCCAACTACCAAGCAATAGCATGCCAACGGTAGCCGACTCGAAAAAGGGTCTAACAGTTTGCCTGTCGGTTTTTGGACCCACTCGCCAAGTTGGGCAGCCCGACGAAAGTGATTTGGTTGAATTTTTTTTTAAAATAAATAAGGGTTAACAATAAAGTGAATAAATTTTAAATAAATAAGTCGTTGTAAATAAAAAATACAAAAAATAATTTGAAAATAAAGTAATTATATGAAAAGATATACATAGAAATAGTAAAAATAATTTTCCGCAGTTCCCAAATGCCATCTAAAATCACAAGGAAATAGAAAAAAATTCTACTGCTTTCGTGATCCCTTTTAATGCAATATTTTTAAATATATTTTACATTTTCATTGCATCAAAATTTTAATTTTTATTTGCTATTTATATTTCTAATTATTATTTTACATTTTTGTTTCAACAACTCTATCTATTTTATCTTTCGTATCTTTACATTAGAATTTAATACACAATTATATTAAGTCACAATGTTGTTTTAAAAGATAAAAATTAAAGATAATTTTTATATTCAGGAAATTGTGATGATAAATTATTATAAAATGGTGATTTTGGGTGTCTTCTAAAAATTCAAAAATACAAAAATGCACTTTCTTAGTTGGTACCAAGCCGCCAGCCCAGCAAGATTCTCGCAGCAGGAGCTGGGAGGGGAGAACGAACACTTGTCGTTACAGACTGGGAGCCGTTTTGGAAAAGCATGCGCAGCGCCTGGAACAGCAGAATAGCATACTGAAGGTGACTTGGCAGTGGTCGGTTATAAAACGCATATCATGTGAGCTTATCTCATGCATTAAATTCTTTTTATTGTTATTATGATTAAATACTATTAAATAGCTCACTATTACAGGTAGCTTATTTAATTGACAATACTTTCTATATCAACATATATTTTTTGCCTTGACATGTTTAAAGGGCAGTTGAAACGCTGTAACACATTCATTTTTTTTATAGCAGTAACACATTTTTTTGGATAGAGTAACACATTCATTTTTAACCCTTGATTACTGATGAAAATTTTATTCTATTTATTATATTTAACATCATTTATAATGTCATAAAATTTTATTATTTACTTGGAATCATTGTAAAATAAATATAATAAAATATTTTTAATGTTAAATGTTAATTTTAAAATTGATTTTTCAATATCTAAACCTTCTATAATATTATTACTTTATATAAAAATAATTTATAAAATATTATTACATTCTAATGCTTAAATGTATGAACTTAAGTATTTTTCAAAATTTATACATAAATTTATATATTTTTAAGCAAACATGGCCTATGCTAAGAGTGTAACTTCCTTAAAATACCTTTGTATCAATCCATTAGATATCCTAAAATATTTTTATACCTATAGAATAAGGTAAGTTTCTAGTAAAAAAATATTTAGTTCAATTATGATATGATGGATTCCAAGGTCTTAAGTACCTAAGACTAACCCAAACTATTAATATATGTTTAATATTCATTTTATGAAGTATCTTTTATAGGGACATAAATGTATTCTTGAAATATATAAAAACTTGTTTAATTTATCTATTATTTAATAAATGCATTTCACTTGATTATAGGTTTTTAAATAGGACTTGAAATAAAATTATAATTTTTAAATATAATATAAAAATTATCTTCAAGAACCAAAATTGGAACTAACGTAACTTTGAAAAATTGGATAGGATAGACTTAGAACCAATTCAATCTAAAATAGAAGTAGGATAAAAGTTTTTAAAACTAAGATAAAGGGAAGGTTGACTGCAAGTTAGACGTGCCCGACTCAAGTTAAAATTTTAACCAATGCACATTTTTGTTTAGATGAAATGTGGTCTCAGAACGAAATACATGGTGCTAAATATAGTGGATAAAGTAGATTTTTCATCACTTATCACGATAAAAAAGATATAATTGCATGAAAGTGCTTCTATTAGGTGAGACTTATTAAAGAAAACTACTTAATACCAGTTAAGTGTACCATCCTACTTTTTTGAAGAAGTTTTTGTGAATAATAAAAAAAAGAAGTGTACCATCCTATTTGGGTTAACCTTATGATTAAATAAGAATTTTACGAGTCATTTTGTTCAACATCAATTATTTTAGCAATTTACTAAACTAAAAACATTTTCATCAAAATTTTAGTTTTTGCCAAAATTTACATATAATCATATATAAGTTATAAAAAATAGTTAAATTAAAATTTATTTATATATTAGAATATAATGATAATATATTCAATCAAAAATATAGAAATTTCTAGACAATTTGGATATTGAATACACAACTTGGAAATTGATATGAATCAAATTGTTTTATTGATTTTATTTTATCCATTTTTCAAAGGAGGGTATGCATGCTTCCATTTAGACAAACCAAGAGACATAGTTAAATTAATGATTCTTTATGAATTTGGTATGTTGGATTTTAATTCATTAACAAAATGAGCATAAATCGAGGGACAACATATTGAAATCTTCAATAACATAACTACCACGGGAGTAAATCTTACATTTAAAAATGAAAATCCATTTCCGGTTAAAATGAAAATATAATAGTAATGATAATAATTTGGGACAACTGTAGCGAAAAATTCATGTCAAATGTTAGATTATTAGAGTATGTTTAGGAAGTGGTAAAATGTTGAGATGAAAAGTTTTTAATGAATTTTTAGCAAATGATGTAAGATGATATGATAGGAGTAATCGTGAGGAATAAATATAATAAAATTAAAATAAATTTGTTAATTATATAGGTAGTTGCATAAAATGATTAAAAAATATAATAGTTTTACAAAAATATATGAAAAATAATTAAAAATAAGATAGTTATGAAGAATGAAAAGTTTTAATTTGAAAAAAAAAAATTGTGCTGAACAAAAATATCCTTAATATCCTGAAAAATCATAGCCGAAAATGAAATCCCAGCAACAACCACGTTGGCTGGCTAGTCGGCTCTACGTCAAGGTCCCAAGGACTAGCTTCTAAGCTTTTTGTTAAAATAAGTAAAGAGAAATCATAATTAGTCGATGTGCCCTAGCGACTGATAAATGATAATGATGGACGGTCCACGGTAATTAGTCGGCGCCGCAATTCTTTTCCTACCACTGATACATCATAGTCCCTTAAACATACATTAACTCAAGCTCTAGAATCAGCATTTCCATATTAAAATTTTAACTTTTTATCACAGTCATTAAAGTCTGAAAGTCTATCATTAACTGTCCGGATTAATGCATGCAATCAAGTGCACATTCTGGATACCGATAATATCAACGGTATCAGCGTAAATCGTATTGTTATTTTTTAATAATCTCTCAAGGTACGTAACCACGCCAGCATTTTGTGCTGTCCGCGGATAGGGGATCCGGATACACTGCACGGTGTGCTTTAACTCATTTTTTTTATATAACTGTTTTAAATTGTTTAAAATGCAGCTGGTTTTCAAATTTTGAAAATAAATATTTAAAATAATCAAAAAATGATAAAAATTGATGGACATATTAAATACATTTAGATTAACAGTTTTATTTAAAAAATTTAAAAAAAATTTTAAAAAATGAGTTAAAATAAGTTAAATGCACTCGAGTACACTAAAGCTAAGTGGACTTAGGTATACTATATGGGGATCCTTGGATAGGACCCTTCTTTTTTTCGTTTTTTTTAATCATTTACATTTAGTACGTAGCAAGTTCAATTATTCAACGGAGAAATTTTTCTATGGGCAAGCAAGAATGACAAAAATAGATTAGCTTTATGAGATTTAAGCCGATATATATTTTATTAGTTTATTACCATTTATTTTAGATCAGGTAGTAACAATAACTAATCACTTCCAGTACATAGGATCAATAGTTCAAAAAAACAGAAAAATTGAGAAAAATATAATACATAGAATTCAAGTATGATGGAAGAAATAGTGAAGTGTGTTGAAATTTTATATAATCTTCGAGTTCCAATCAAACTAAAAGTAAAATTTTATAAGACCGTAATTAGACCTGTTATGCTTTATGGGGCAAAATGCTGAGGAGTCAAAGAACAACATATGTAAAAAATAAGCGTAGCGGGAATAAGAATGTTAAGGTGGATGAGTAGTAAAATAAGAAAAGATAAAATTAAAAATGAAATCATCCGAGAAAACCTAAAAATCAAACCAACTTGTGATAAAATGAGAGAGAATACATTAATATGATTTGGTTATGTTAAAAAAAAAGCTTAAAATAGCACCGATTAGGAAAACAAAGTCTATCCAAATAAAAAATAGTGAGAGAATGAGAAGAAGACTAAAAAAACATAAATAGAAGTAATGAAATAAGATTTAAAAATATCACAAATTACAGAAAATTAATCTTAAATCGCCTTCATACAACTGAACTCCCCTATGTGGAAAATGACTTATGATAATAATAATGATGAACATTTATTTCGTTACCATATATATGGAAAATAGACTTAAAATTTTTTAAATTAAAATAATGCCTTCCATGTGTAAAAAGAAAAACTTTAATGGATTCATGGTCACTGAGATTTCTAGCAATGTGATCCACAAACTAATGTAAATAGAAATAATGAACGTTTTAATTTTAATCATAATGATGACAGCGGGAAATAAAACGGGGCTGGTAGTGCCCCTCATTACCATTGCTCTCCTGCCAGCGAACTTCCAGCGGGCATCTGGTCGGCCCCGCACTCTGCAGGCTGCGTTTGATGGTACATCTCGGTATATAGTCGAATACTTTAAGGCTGCATTCCTCGGCACGACAAGTGACAACCCAACGAAGGGTGCGTTTGAAAATTGGGAAGTGTGGGATGGATGACCAATTATATTTCAAATTATATAGGATTATTGAATTTAATTCGTATTATTATTTTTAAAATAATTTATTAATTCTTAAAGCATATTTTTCAATTTTTAATATAATTTACTTATTTCTAATACAACTTTATTCATTTGTAATACATATCATTATATTATCATCTCAATTCAAGAATTTTGTATGATTTGAAATATACAGTGTCTACGTTCTTTCATAGATGATTTAATAATCTAACAACTCTATTTTTTCAAATTTACACATATATTCTAATTATTTTTCTTTTCAACTAACCTGTTTATTCTGATTTTCTCCATATTTACTAAAATTTTATAAGCTTCTTAATTCCCAAACATCACTTAAATTACAGTATATTTGTAGGTTCTGCGGACGTATGAAGTATGTTCGATGGAAGCTCCAAGCCGCATTTTTTATTAGTATTTATGCATTTTATAGCTAATATTTCAATAAGCACATTCATAACCTTCACATAATGAAAAGATTTTTTCTAAAAACACTTCGACAACAAAAGGAAATTATAAATTAGAAAAGGTCCCACATTAAGGATAATTTTGTAAAAATATCTCTGTACCAAGAAGAGAGTAGGAACACCTATTCGGTGGCAACCTTGCCATGGTGTTACGACCACGGGTAACATCATGGTGGCAAGACATGTTTTGTTTTTTTTAATTCATAAAAGGGACGAAATTTCAAATCTTATGAAAATTTTAATTCCTTGATCTGATTATTAAGATATTGGACAGATATTCATTATCTTCTTTTAATTATTTATTTGAAACAGCCAAGGTTCGAAGTCCCCAGAAATATGTTGGCGCGGTGATTATCCCTTTTACCTGTCATTACATCAAATTCATTTAAGGGAAGGCAGAGATCAAGCGTGGAACCGTGAGAGGCATGCGCAGGAGACTTCTCGCAGTATATTTGCGTGATTCACGGCACTATTTAGATATCCGAATTAGCACATGGAATGAATATCTACAAAAATAGACAAATTTCAGATTGTAAAAATTTTGTTATTCAGTATAGTGGAAGGTGTGAAATCAACTCCTTAACACGGATAGGATTTAATTAGGTTTTAGTTTCATCGAAGATTTTATTTTCCAAAAATTAATTTCCTGTGTATTTTTCATAATAATTTTCGCACTGGGATATACAAGGTGTACCTCAGTTGGAGTGTCATGATTAAAAGGGACTTATTTTAATAATGAATTCAAAATTCAGTTTACCTATTGCATCGAATAGCTTTTATTCAACTAGAATATGAAGTTTCATCAAGATTAAATATCTGCGTAGCCCCATCTAAAAAAATTTCAAATTTAATATAACACAACTGTTTAATTTATATATCAACTTTAAAAATATAAATACAATATCTAGATTGTCGAAAATATTATTCTTATATTAATAAATGATTTTACAAAGTGTTATAATATTTCAATGCATCTATGCATAGGTGCAAACATTTTTCTATAATTCCTACATAGTTATGAGTGGTACACCACGTGAGTGCAAATTGCGCTGTGGGTGCAGGTTGGGCATTGGAAACCCCCAATGCCCAAAGTTCTCTACTGATTCCCCCAGTGTCGGGGTATTTTATAAAAGTTTTTTTTTGATGTTGAGGTATTTATAAGAAAGTTCTTCCATTGTGTGTAGGTTTAAATGCGCTTGATTGTAATATCAGATGTCTTGGTATCTAAACACTTATCTTTCATTGTGTGAGGTATAAACGCACTTGATTGTAATATCAAATGTCTTGGTATCTAAACACTTATCTTCCATTGTGTGAGGTTTAAATGCGCTTAATTGTAATATCAGATGTCTTGGTATCTACACACTTATCAAAAAAATATTTTGATTAAGCTAATCCTTTGTTCTCATTACAAAAAAATGTTAAACCAAAATCATAGTTGAACTTTGATTTTATAATTATTGTGTTTTCCATCTTATTAATAGCGTACCTAACTTGGGTATAATCAAGTACATCCCAGCATATTCCTTTATCCATTATGTTTTACTTACTTTAATTATTCAATTTGCTTCTAAAAAAAAATTCGATTCCATACCCTACCCATCAAGCTAGCCAGTAGAAGATTGGTATATCTCGCGGACTAGATCTCTCAGGATAATGTTGTGAAATTCAACTTCGACGCTTTTTATACATACGGATATGGAATATTGGAATAAATAACATGCTCCTCGTGCATTTGTTCACATCTAGGAGGGATGAAAATCAAGACCTTACTTGAACAAGATTTCTATAGGCTCATATTCTGCATCCTTTAATTCAAAGGTGGGAAGAAAAACGGATTAAGCTGGAATAGAATTTTTTATTTTTTAAAAATAGCAATATATTATTTTCATTTCTGATTCAACATTATTAATCACAATACAAAATAATATTATTTCCATACCACATTCTCATCTTATCTAAGTAGCGAACGGTGAAAATAGGGGCAGTGAATGTACTACACCCCAAGCTACATTGAGCTTAGGAGGGCAATTGCTCTCTTATTTTCTGAAAATTAGGTAAATTTTTCTTCAAATTTTGAAAGTATCTTTTACGTGAACTTGCTTTTCTGAAATAAAATTATGCAACCCTTTTACGTGAACTTGTCCCCATTATCATAGCCTCGGGCTCCGCAGTCGCACTGTGAATAGTCCATGATACTCAGCTAATGTCGTAGGGGTGGGAATCGGGGCAGGCCATATCGGGTCAAGGTTTGCTCAACTCTAACCCTATTTTTCAAAAATTGAGTTTGACCCTCTTTTTATATCGGATCGGGATAAGGTTGGTTTGACCATCACTTTTTTTGAATAGGTTACAGGACAAACTTTAAGTTGATATTAAACCGGTTTCGGGATAACCGGTCGGGTCAAAAATACAGTTTAAATAAAATAATTTTAAGAATTTATATACTTATCAAACATAAGTATACATCTATACGAAATTTAAATATTATATGCTTCAATATTTCACTAATTATTAAAAAATATATAATTAAGAAAACAAAACATTTAAAAATATAGTGTAAGTTTATTAAAATAGGTTAATATACAATTACACATAAGGGTTATTTATGTAAAAATTCTTTTTATTGATTCTTATATTACTTTATGAATAAATTAATTCTTCTATTGTTGATAGAGTTAAATATAAAAAAGTAAGAATTTTGAAAGAAAATAATATTATTATTTAAACATATGTTTATAATTTTTAATAAATTAATATATACAGGGCGGGTCGGACTCTTTAGGTAAGGACAGGGTCGACCCACCCCGACCGTATTTTTGAAATTAGATCAAAATTTCTGACCTATTTCTATACCGGGTCAAAAATATATTGATTTTGCCATATCAAAAACAGGTTGGGTGGAAGTCTGGTTATGAGTCGACCCGCCCTAATTCTCACCCGGTTGCTTGCATGTGGAATTCTGCACTGGTCCGCGGGGCAATGCTGCACGAATTTGCTTCCGATTCTCCGGTGTTGCCCTGAAATGTCTCGGGCACGAAGGAAAGCTGTCGTGCAGCAGCTTTGTTTTTCGGTGTGGTTGGCTGGACTTCTTCTCAGAAATTTCCGCTCTCCTTGGCCTTGCCTTGCATCATATCGTAGAAAATGAAGGTTGGGCTGTGGTGGTGAGAAGATATTTGATAGCCCCAGTAGCCACGCAAACCTAACTTCAATGGTGACTTTTATAATACGATAGGACGTGATATTCCTTTTTTTAGCATGTTTGGTAGCATAAACAAATTTTCAGATAAAAATTTTTTAATCCAAAATTTTTATCTCTTTATGATTATCTTATTTTCAATTACTTCTTCATATCTTCATTTGCAACAACTATATTTTTAATCATTTTTACATAACTATCTATACAATTAATTATCTATTTTAACTTTATTTTTATTATTCTTCGTCATTACTCATATTATACTATATTACTCTTTTATTTAAAAAAATTTTGCCTTTAAATTTTTTTTACTCAAAAGTTTTATCACTTTACCACTCGAGCTACTCCTTTTTTTTTTATTGGTATATAATTATATGTATCTCAACACATATTATACTTGAAGATCTGAGACATTCTTACAAATCTGGGAACCCATAACGTCCCAAAGAAATCTGGAAGACACAACTTCCAACAGCCACCTGGGAGACCACCTGCTCCCACACTTTTTTCCTCCGGGAGACCACCATGCTCCCATGCCCACGCCCATCTATTTGAGGACCGAAATCCCGTATGAGATTCGATCCCCCGCCAGCTACAGAAATGGCTGCGCGTTCCGCAGCTGGCGACCAACCGAGCTAGCCTCGGTTGTAAGCTCCTCCTAAGTAGTAAACGATGCAAGCAGGCGTTGTGAGATCAGAGTTTGAAACTCGTCCCTATAGCAAGAGCATCTGGTATCCCTCTTGATAATTAAGAGCGTATGGTCTGGCTTTTGATAATTGTTATTAAGCTTGATTATGATACAAAAATTGAAATGAAATGTAAGTATACTAATCAAAATAATTTTATTACTTCCCAAACATAACCTTGCTATAACATGTAATATTAAACAACTAATTATTCTATTTTTCTATTATTACTTCTGCATTTAAATTATTTTTATATCTTTTTTATGCAACTATTCTATCTATTTTATTTTTAATCTCTTTAATTATCGATAATCATGATCTTTTATTACATCATATCAATTTTTTTTTAAAAAAAAAATTCTGCAATTTTTCTCCTAGTTATCAAACGGATCCTAAACTTTATCTTGCTATCTTCTTCACCAGGATCTGCATTTACTCAGAATATTTTTTTAATTGATTGTTTTATTATTATCATGTATATTTTATTATTTTACCAACTTAACGGTGGATCCTATTATTTAATGGCCGTGGAAGCTATAGTTGTCCACAACAATACATGGTGAAACATTCGGAATGTTTGTTTTACTTTACACCACCGGCGAAATTACTGTAAGCAGTCATTTTATGTAGTTAAATTTTAGTCAGTAGCTGACAATATATATGCAGCACATAAAGATAACTACAGCAAAGAAAATAGTACATATGCATTGCAAAATTTGACCACATACTGATAAAATTATACGCCTTGCAAAAGTCGATTTTGCATTTACTGCATATAATTTTATATAGGAGCATGATTATATATGCAAAAAGTAATCATGTTAGCTCAGACTAAACAAAAATCTCGCTTAACCCCATTTCAAAAAATCCACTTAAAAACACTTCTTTTTGCTTTTTCTCATTAACTTATTTATCTAAGTATATTTAATATATAACTAAGTTTTACCATTTTTAGACATATGTGATATAAAAATTTTTAAAAATATATACGCATATCAAAAAATAGTAAAACTTGGTTTATATATTAAATACACTTACATAGTGTATGGAGCAAAAAACCCAAAATTATTTTTAAATGGATTTTCTGAGGAGAGCTAAGCGGAACATTTGCTTAGCTTGGGTTAACAGGATCATTCTTCTATATACACAATAATGTATTTTAAGCTAAAACACGATATTTATTTATTTTATCTTATTTTTAATTTTATTTTGATTTTTTTCATAAATCTGTTTTTCTAATTGCATTTAAGCCATATATCAAGTTTTGTTGTTTTATAATAAAAAATATATATGCATATCTAAAAATGGTAAAACTTAGTTATATGTTAAATGTACTTAGATAAACAAATACATTGAGCAAAAAACAAAAAAAAAATTAATGGAATTTCTGAGGTAAGTTGAGCCGGCCATTTGCTTAGCTCGAGCTAACACAATTATTCCATTGTACACACAATAAGTATTTTAAGCTAAAATATAATATTTATTTATTTTATCTTATTTTTAATTTTATTTGATTTTTCTTCATAAATATGTTTTCTAATTGTATTTAATCTATATATCAAGTTTCGTGGTTTTACTTTTATATATTTATTTTGATGTTTTAAAAAATAATTTCAAGGGAATTTAAGTGATTTTCACCCCTTAAAAAACTTGATTTAAAAGATAAAAATAAATATATAAAACTATTGTAAAATGGTAAAACTTTATATATAGATTGAATACATTTAAGAAAACATGTTTACGAAGAAAAAATAAAAACTAATTATAAAAATAAATGAATATTGTATTTTATCTTAAAATATATCATAATTTATATATTCAAGCTCTTTTATGTGCAACCACTTTTAGTTACTATTTTATTGGTCGTATATAATATTATCAAATTAACTTTTAGCGATAATAATATAAGAGTTGGTGCAAGAAATGGTCTTTCAGTGACAAGCTAAAAGCATGACTTTTAGGGTCACTAGAATTTTTTTGACATTAAAATATAAATCGATGTATTTAATGAAAAAAAAAATTAATATCGCCAAAAGTTCATTTCCTTACAATGAATCCATTCCAGAAGCACATAAATCACAATTATTTACAATCAACAAAATAATTTCCTTGTAAGTGAGCATATGCTACAAAGTATATGCGAAGTAATAATCTTTAACCTTTTGCAAAAAAAATTAGTTTAAAAAATCGAATTTTTGTAGTCATGATGATGCACTTATGTGGCGTGCCTAAATTAATATGTGTAAAAAAGCTTACCTACTCACCCACCAGTCCTTAACCATTCTTGGAAAATCTTTGACCCTCCTTGGAAAGAACGAAGGTAAGAATTAATGGTCATGAAACTCCTTGTGAGTAGCAAATTTCTTAGATCTAAGGCCCACACCTCAATTTTAGAAGGAATTCGTACATTGTGTTGGTCGACATTAATTAATGCAAAGATGGATGTTCCAAAGAAGGTTGACTGGTGTAATTCCTGTACAAGTTCTTTCCAAAAGAGAATAAATACGCATGCATTATTTGGCTGCCTGAATCGTGTTTGTTAGCAAGGACACATCCTGGTTAGTCAACAGCAACGATTTTAACGCATGAATGGAAAACAGGTGGTCAGGTGCATGAACCCTTCATCGATTCCATTCCCATCCCCGCAAAACGGCTGCCTTCTTTACGAAAGCTTCGTCGAGAAGGCAAGGAAATGATAACGAAAGTAGGAAGAGAATCGACAGGGGTACAAGTACAATTCCAGTCCATTATCATCCCCCTCGTCAGAAGTACAGGTGGCATTCACCAAAACTCGCCGAAGTGGAAAAAACTTTTCAAAGCCAGGGATATCCTAGCAAAACACGTTTTTTCATCTCTGCAAGACGGATTAGGTTCGTCACTGCCGCCTATACGAGCCAGGGCAGGGATATGAGAAATAGGGCTGAGAAAATTCTTCATTTTAACAACCCTCCGTTTTCTTATTTCTATTTTTGAACCGCTGTTTAATTGCCCATGCATCAACGCCCGGTGCCAAAATTTCTGTACAGTGCACTGATTTTTTTTTGATTAGTATATAATTACATGTATCTCAACACATATTATACTTGAAGATCTGAGACATTCTTACAAATCTGGGAACCCATAACGTTTCAAAAAAATCTGAAAGACACAGCTTCCAACAGCCACTTAGGAGACCACCTGCTCCCATACTTTTTCGACCACCATGCTCCCACACCCATGCCCATCTATTTGGGGACCGAAATCCCGTATGGATTCGATCCCCCGCCAGCCGCATAAACGGCTGTGCGTTCCGCAGCTGGCGACTCGGTTGGTCCAGTGCACTGATTTTTAAAGCATGTTAACTGTTAAAGGCATACCCTGCAGAGATGCATTAATGGCATACCAACGATCTTTCGAACAAGCTGCCACTTTTGACGTTTTTTTTTTTTACCTTGATACACGTCAAATAGTTTTGGTAAATGCCAAACGCTCTGAAAATTGAAATATTGGACCGATTTTAGGCCAGGGGTCAGGAAAAAATATGGAGGGTATAAAATGAAATTTATTTATCTATCAAACATAAAGATATATGTATGGTAAATTTTTTGTTCATTTACGTATCTCAGACCATCTAATATACAAATCATTACATGCATAATCTTCACAACATAAAAAAAAAAATTATATTACCCCCATCGTAAGGGAAAATTAATATCTCACCTTACCCGGTCGTAAGAGAAAATTAATACCTCACCGTAAGGGGAGACGTTAATTTGATACGGCGACCTCTTGCCAATAGCACCAATTATGCTTACCACCCAGCTAAGAGTAGTGGAAGTATGCTAAATTTAAATATCATGTACTTTAATATTTTACTAGTTATTAAAAAATACATCATTCCTAAAACAAAATATAAAAAAATATAGTATAACTTTATTAAAATAGATTAATATATAATTATATGTAAAAGTTATATGTGTGCAAATTCTTCTTATTGATTTTTATATTGTTTCTTGGATAAATTTATTCTTCTATTATTGGTATAGTTAATTATAAAAAATGTGAAAATTGTGAAAGAAAATAATAATAAGATTTAAATATATGTTTATAATTTTTATTAAATTAATATATGTGGGACGGGTCTGGACTCTTCTAGTCAGGATATGGTCAACCCACCTTGACCCTATTTTTGAACTTGTTACAAAATTTTTAACTTGTCTCTATATTAAATAAAGTCAAAATTGAGACAGGCCAAGGGTGGGTCACTCTTGAGTTCCCACCCCTAGTCAAAAGCAAATTATGCATATTGCCATGCTCCACCCACCGAAAAATAAGACATGAAAAACTTATTCTAAATAATACATAATTAAAAATTCAAACCAATTATAACTAATACTTTCTTATAACAATCATCATTAACGATTCAATTTATTGGATAATTTCGTTATCCATTTGCATTAGTATAGATTTAAATGGTTAATGCAAATCGGCCGCATTTTTATAATAACGATTACATAACGTTTAAAAATAGGATCCATATGTTGTGTTCAACATAAAAAATTTATTTATAATAGAAAATTTGGGATAAAATAATATTCCTAGATCTAATATTAATTTAAAAACAAATAGGTTAGTAATTCTCTTCCTTAAGAACTTACAAATATAAATAATTTTTTATGCTACGATATTGAGTTTTACATAGAGTAAAATTAATGATTTAGATATTAAAAATAAATCATATATAATCTTTTTTTTTTTTTGCTTCACCTGTTAAATAGAGCATCAGCTTTCCAATCATCTCCCAATTGATATATATATACAACATTACAACTTTTTAAATTCATGGAGGCCCCTAAGTAAGTATTGAATCATTACTCTTTGAACTTTGAATCTTGTCAAAACACAATGGCCGTGTTTGGAAACGTTGTTACAATTAAGAGTGTTAATAATCATGGTTAACTAATCAACCCGCTGGTTTAATTCATTTGTAAATGGGTTTGAATTAAAATTTTTGAATAAATGAATTACGGTCCACCAGCACGTCCAACCATTTAATTAAATAAATGGATTATAACTTGTCAACTCGTTTAGTAACCTATTTAACTCATATAACTCATCCAACTTATTTGACCTATTCAACCTATTTAACTCATATAACTCATTCAACTTATTTGATTTATTCAACTCATTTAACTCATTAAAATTTTATATATAAATATAAATTTCTTAGTTATTTTTCTCATTAAGTTTTCCTCTCGTTAATTAATTTTCATCACCCCATTGTTGTCCCAATTTTATTTTCTTGTGACTACAGTATTTTCATTTTCCCTACGCTAAGAATTCTCTCTCACATCTCCTTACAAGATCATCATTTACAAAAATCTAGGTCTTCAGGTTGTCTGGTATATAACTCATTAACAACCTACTAACTATTTATTAAATGAGTTAGGATTGAGGTTTTTTAACAAGTTAATAAATGAATTATGATTGAGGTTTTTTAACAAGTTAATAAATGAATTATGATTGAGGTATTTTAAATAGATTAGGATTAGGATTAGGCTACAACTTTTCTTATCCATCAGTTAACACCCTTAGTTCAAGCAGGAAAGTGAGAAATGTGTATAAGTGAATATTTTCTGACAAGTTTGGTAACGTAGTTAGTTACAGTGGAAAAGTGAGAAGTATGCATAAGTGAATATTTCCGCACAAGTTTGGTAACGTAGTTACAGTGGGGAAGAATGAAATGAGTATAAGTGAATATTTTCAAAAGAGTGTAAATAAGATAGGTTTAAATTTTTTTTTATCAAAGACAGGTTTAAAGTTGAAATAAATAATCTAGTAGTGAAAAAAGGAATAAAGTTGAAAAAATCATGATTGATCACATTATTTATGGTAGGACGCGTGGCAGAGATTAAAATAGTGAGATTTATTAAAATTATATATCAAAACATTATATAAATTCTAAAATTTAAATTATTTAAGAGTAAATAGAAAGGAATTTAATTTTAAATGATGTATGATGGACTTACTATGTATTAACCAAACGTTATATACATTAAAATATCTTTGAAAACGCACGCACACATATTTGGCCAACGCTCACGTTCGACAGGCAAAATCCACCTGTAGGTCACGTTCATTTAGGGTGCAACTCGGGCTCATAAAACTTAGGTTTATCTCAACCTTAACCCTAGCTCTACTTGTAAAACATCAAACCCAACCCTAATTCTAATCCTATGTATAAAATTTAAACTCTAACCCTATTTTTGAAAATCGGGTTTAGGACGAATTTCAGGTTAGAATTTAAGTGGATAAATTTACATTTTATTTAAGAGTGATAGGTTTAAAATTTTATATGAATGTACAATAATAATAAATTATATAATTAAATAGAACAATATATGGTCAAACCACATATTTTTTAAAAAAAATAACAATACAAAGAAGAAAAGTGATCCCATTAGCCCGGACTAAGCAAACGTCTCCTTAGCCCACCTCAAACAACTCCTTTAGAATAATTTTTTTTATTTTTCTCTTCATACACTTGTTTATCTAAGTGTATTTAACACATAAACTAAGTTTTACCATTTTTGGATATGTGTATATATTTTTTTGAGATTTTTAAACATTTGTGTATATACGTATTTAAATCCTTATCTTAAAAATCTAAAAAAATATAAGCACATATCCAAAAATTATAAAACTTGTTTTATACGTTAAATACACTTAAATAAATAAGTATTTGAAGAAAAAATAAAAAATTATTATAAACGAGTTTTTTAAAGTAAACTAACTGGGTTATTTACTTAGCCCGAGCTAATAAAATCATTCATCTATAAAGAACATTTTTAGAAAAATTTTACATAAAACAAGATAAATGAAGAAGATTATAGAAATAAAAGATAAATATAAATGAAAATAATATACTTTATTTATAATATAATTACAATATACCAAATATGTATTTATAAATATAAATAACATAAGATACAAAAAATATAAAGAAATATTGTTTAGATATTATATATAAAATATATTTTATAATACATATAAAATAGAATTAGGTTCGGATTCACTCGGACCCTAACCCTATCACATTTACAAATCGGGTTCACCACGTTCGAGTTGTAAAAAAGTGAGTTTTAATACCGTAAAAAATCAGGTTTAACGGACCGAGTTCAAGCTCAACCCAGCCCAAGCTGCACCCTTACATCCATTGGATTAGTCGATGGTGTTGCCGAAATCAACATCGGATTACATATATGATATATATAAGAGAAGTATGTTAGTCTGTTAAGCAAATATCTTATTTAACCCCCTTAAAAAATTCATTTATAATACCTTTTTTATTTTTTACCCATACATTTATTTATCTAAGTGTATTTAATATATAAACTAAGTTTTATCATTTTTGGATATATGTATATTTTTTAAAAAATTTTAAAGATAGGGGTATTTTCAATATATATATACACATAGATATTTAAAAGTCTCAACAAATATATACACGTATCCAAAAATGGTAAAACTTTGTTTTTTGTATTAAATACACTTAGATAAACAAGTATATGAAAAAATTTAAAAAATGTTATAAATGAGTTTTTTAAGATAAGCTAAGTGAGATATTTACTTAGCTTAGGCTAACAGGATTATGTTTCTATATATAATCCTCGTTAATATGAAAAACTTTTAAGATAACAAAAAATTGTGAAAATTGGAAAAGAAAATATTTAAGATAATGCGTGAATGATATAATACAATGAGAATAAAGTAGGAATAAATAGAGTAGTTATAAGAAAATTTGATTCTAGAATAGATGTATAAAATTGAAAAAAGTATAATTGTTAGATAATTAAGATATTAAATTAGTTATGAGAGAGTATATGAAGGAGAACTAACCTTGAGAGACGTTTAGTGGTGATTAATAAACCTAGGAAAACCTTTAGATGAGCCAACTATATCATATATGATTGATGGAAAAGCTTAAATTCATACAAGTCAAAATTCCATAAAATAATATCTTGTCATTTTTACCGATGGTTACTTCAAGTGCTGGCGCCAACTAAGGTTAGCTCGGTTGGTGGCAGCACCGGTTTGGGTGCTGTCATGTTGTGGGTTCGAACCCCACAGATAGCATTTGGTGTGGGTTTCTGTAACTCCTTTGCATATGTCCTCCATATTATGAAGGTATTTATACTTAGTCCTTCATATACGAGGTTATCTATAATATGTCTCTCCATTGTGAGGGTTGTGAATGAGTTTGATTTGTAATATCAAGATGTCACAGGTGTATAAAATACCAATAAAAAAAAAGTGTTGGCATTTGGTTGAAAGCCAAAAGCGGATACTTTTAGTGTGTAGGAACTAGGAAGTGATAAAACTTTTTAAAAAATCATTTTTGGTGTAAAAAATTTTTAAATAAAAAATGATGTGATATGATATGGATAATGACAAAAAGTAAAATAGAATATAGCAAAAATAGATAGTTTAGTTGTATGGACAGTCATATAAAAATGATTCAAAAGTAGAATAGTTGTATGTGAATATAAGAAGAAAGAACTAAAAACGGTAATTGTGGAAATTGAAAATTTTTAATTTGTAAAGTTTTTTATATAAATAAATATAACCTAAATCTAACAAATTTTTTTTTACTAAGCCACCACCTTGAATAATTAGATATGGAGGTGTACTTTAAGAAGGGATAATAAGGCCACTAAATTTTAGTTTTTAAAATTTTTATTTATATGTGGACCCCAAATATATCATTCACCTACCCATATTATTTATTTTTAAAATTCAAAATAAAATACTAAATACTAATTTAAATTATGATAATTTACAAATATGCTCAAATAGTTTGATAATAATTGTAAATATATCTATATAGTTTCAAAAATTACAAACAACTCTATATAATTTAACTACAATTGCAAATATACTCAAGCAATTATAACATTATTACTACATCATCACTATGCAGACATATTTGCAAAGTTTATATATATTTGTAAATATACTCACACTTTGATGGTATAGTAACGACATCATAATAATGCGAATATATTTACAATTATGATTAAACACTGTGTGGTTGTTTGTAATTTCTGAACCTATATAAGTATATTTACAATTATTGTCAAAATATGTAGGTATATTTACAAATTATCCTAAAATTACAAAATTTCACATTAACAAGATGTAAGTGAGGTGCATTAAAAAACAAAAACTGCCACAAATGGTTAGGTGCCTTTAAATTTTGTTGCCGATAATAACAAATTTTATTCTGATATCAATAATAATATTTTTTTAGATCAATAATAACAAATTTTTTCACTACCTAGCCTGCCACCTTGGTGGTAACTCACTTGCCCTGTCATATGGTTGGCACGAGTTCAAATAAATGGCAGTTTGGGTATTTTGGACCCATCTATTATTTGGGAGCTATGTTTTCATATTTTATTAGGTAGAGCCGTGTATCAGAACTGTAAGAATGTCTCAAGTTTTCAATGCAGTAGATATTGAGATGTATGTAAGTATGTTAATAAAAAAAAAATAACAAAAAGTTTTGGTAACAAGTAAAATAGATATTAGCCGCGTTTGTTATGAAATACTGACGAATTTAATTTTGGATACGCAAAGGTGGCCGCATAGGTCATTGTTCTAAAGCATGTCGATTGATGGGATAGATAACAATTAAATTCAATTTTCATTCTTAATATTATTTTTATCATTCCTCACATGATCTCTTATTTTCCAAAATATAGCAATCCTTTTTTTTCTTTTTTAATCATTTTTTACATTTCTCATGCAATTATCATTTACTAATATGCAGTGTATCAATAATAACCCCATTTTCAATCTACTTATCCCAATTTAATAAATCCATTGGATGTTAGGCCCATGAAAATTTATGTTGAAGCGGGCAAAGTCATGGAATTGATGAGTATTTTTGTTGAAATCGAGATCAAGTGCATTTGCAGCACGTTCCATGGATTTTTTATTTTTTATTTTTTTGTGGTGTCCATGATTCTAATTTTATGTTCATGAAAAATGTACTTTCTGTTTAAGGATTAAGTCGACGATACTAACTGTCTATAGTTATTGTATTCCCAAAAAGGTTCATTTCCTTTCATATTTTTAGAGCAAATTTCATATATATTCACGAATTTTATCCCTAATTTCATTTATACCCATGAATTTTCAAAAAAATTTCTTGTATCTACGAATCTTCATCCTAATTCCACTTATACCCACGTCATTAAAAATCCGTTAAATGGGTCATTAGCCCCCTTGTAAAATGACGAATATGTCCAAACTCTAATGTCATTTAAGACTATTTTGCTTAAAATTAAATATTTATTTTCAAATAATATACGATGTTATAGTTGTAGAATTACTAAAAATTCGTTATAATATGAATTTTTAGCTATAAAATTACAATTAGGAATGGGTGTATTCGTCATTTTTCAAAGAGTTAACTACCTCTTTAATGAATCTCTAACCGCATGGATATAAGTGGAATTATGATGAAAATTCATGAGTACGAGAGGAATTTTTGAAAATTCACGGGATATAAATGGAATTAAGAAAATAATAAATTTTACTTCTTATTTATATATGCCGTGATTCACCCGCTCTAATATTTCGCCGTGTTTGGCACCAAAGCGTAGTGAAATATTATCCATATGTATTAAGAACTCATGAATTCCATTCTTGCACCTAGTCCGGTGAGCATTCCCATAAGCAACAAATTTCAGTGAGAATTTGTCTTCCGATTGTAAATGAAAATTTGAGAGCATTAATTAATCAGACAATATATTGGACAGCATGTGCGTGGATCGCCAACAATATCTAATCAAACTAGGCCAACATGGATTAATTAATTACATGAGTCGGTGGAGCAGTTAATTAGCTTCTAGTTGCTTGCTTACAAAAACACGGACAAATCCAATTCCAAAGTCGACATACGAATGAATCAGATAGGAACAAACGAGAGATTGCGTGGATTAATCAAGCTGGGCCAATCTTTTGAAGTCATCCAAAAACTGTGCATATTTTTATTTTCTGCAAATACAACCCTCGATCAGTCCATACTTCGGATTATGATCTGATGCACTCCAAAGTCCAAAATATGGGCCAATCTCGCCTCTCCAGCTGCAAATCTAAATTTATTATCAAAGTCGATCAGACGTTCGGAGCGACACTACTTAATGTACATAAATGTGCATACCTACCCCATCATTAATTTATTGCAGTATTCTATCTTCGATCTGGGCATTTGCATTTATGGCTTGTGGACCCTTAGCGATCGTCCTTTCATTATTAACCATATTTGAAATTAAAATTCTACGCTTGTCTTTCTATTCAGCAGGCTCTTTTCATTTCTTCAATAACCAGGATAAATCCTTATTATGGTGTTTAAGAAAACCTAACGAAATCAATTCGGCTTCCTTAAAAAACATATATGGAGTGACTAGTTGAATTTATCACTTGTAGAAAATTAATCCAATTTATAGTTATTCCTCATAACAATTCGTTTTACAAAAATGCCTTGCTTTTGAAGTTTATTTGGAAAAAACTTGTAAACAGCTACTGTAAGTTAATTATTAGGGTTAATTTCAGTAAAGTGAAAGTAAGTTAACCCTCTTTTTTTTATCAAGATTAAGGAGGGACAGTTTATTATATAGCTCCGATCATATCTAATCAAAGTTAATGACAAGGGTACTTTTGCAAATAAAATTATGAATGAAGATATTTTCGTAAAATTAGTAATTGCGAATGAAAATTGTAACTAAAAATTTGGGCGGGCACATGCAAATAGCTCGATATATATTCTCGGGATTATTGAAGTTGACTTGTTGGAACGCGGAAGAACTACGCCATCAGACCAGTTGAAGCAGGTGAGACCCCAATCGCGACGGATAACACCAATTCATAAATTGCTGTGTTTCCAGTTAAGAAAATATTATTTTTTGACTCGGTGGAGCAGTTAGTTAATTTGGATAAAGTCATGCATACATATATATTAATAATTTAAATGAAGACGTGCAAAATTACAAAATACGTAAGGCAAAAGCCAAAGAGAATTTTTTATGTCTACTTGCCCATCTCTGACGTCGAAGTAAAAGAAATCTAGAAAGCTGAGAATAAGTGTAGTAAATGGCATTTCCACATGCATGCCTGTGGCTGAGATAGGAAGATCTTCTCATCTTTATTACTTGCAACCATTACAAAATTGCAGATACCAGACGGAACATGTTCTGGTGAGCTTCAGCGAAATTACCTTCCATCATTAGTCCTTTTTTTTGGTTTTTTGTTTTTTGAGGATTACAAGGCCATGCTGGACTGGACAGGAGTGCTCCAGCTTCTGCTCCTCGCCAATGTACAAAAAGAAGCAGAAGGAAGACTCACCCCCGAACAAACAAACAAACAACCAAAAAGCGAAAAACCAAAAACTCAAAATTAATTGCTACTGTCGGAACAAACAGTTGAGCTATGCAGCTTGGGGCTTGATAAAACCATAAATCGCTGATGATGTTAGATTCCACAGCTGTCCTCGCCAGTTGGCGTGCTACTTGATTCCCTTCCCGAAGGACATCCGGATCATGATTTCCTGCACCCGAGCTGGAGTGCACCCCGTTACATTAAACTATTTTAACTCATTTGTTTTGAATTTTTTTTTTTTTATAAAAGTGTTAATCTAAATATATTTAACATATATTTAAAATTACTAAAATGCCACTAAATTTCAAAAATAAAATATAAAAATCTAAAATACTCCAAAAATAATAAAAATTGATACGTATGTTAAATATACTTAGGTTAACACTTTTATAAAAAAAAATTCAAAAAAATAAAAATGGATTAAAATGGGTTTAATGCACTCGGGTGCACTGAAGCTCAGTGCACCCGGGCGCAGGAAATCACTATCCAAGGACATTCACCATTAGTCCTATTAAACATTTAAGCTACTCGGAGCCTATAGCTAGAAACAGGACACTGGAGCTAGCTAGTGGACACTTGCCAAGGGCTAACATGTGGGTAAGGTGAGTTGTCATATCATGAGTATATTTCTTAATACAAAAACTTTTAAAATTTTTAATTAAATTTTTTTATTTTTCACAACTACTTTGTTTTTTATTATTTTTTCATATCGTCTTGTACAATTATTCTACTTTTTAATCATTTTTACACAATTAACTAATCTATTTTAAATTTATGTTCTTTACTAATTATTATTTTTCCTATTATTTCACCCTAATCATATTACATCATTTTTTCTTAATTTAAAAAAATTTACACTAAAAATTTTCATCGAAAAGTTTTATCACTTTGTAAACACACCAATTAAGTGCATGCAATTTCACTGTACAGTTTATGTATTGTAAGGCTTATTTGATCACGAATGGAAAATCTACTTTACTCACTCTATTTAGAATTATTCAATTTATTTTTTCATCCAAATCAAACATATGTATGAGCTTTATTTTAAAATGGTACAAAGTCAACGTAACAAAATTGTTTATAAAGTAAATATCAATTTTAAAGTGGTATTTTCGACATCTAAATCGCTTATAAGTATAATTTTTATATTGATAAATGATTGCATTTAGCATCACAGTATGCTTAATATGTAGAGGACCTGTTTTGCTCCAAAGTGCACCATAATTTGTTGGAAACAATGTTTAAAACAAAACAAAATTGACCAAAGCATGAGTTTTGATGATTAACAAAGACTAATTT
>JAXCLR010000001.1:72598138-72612933 GCA_035584095.1 Annona squamosa
GGTTTGAGTTTGTTGTAACAAACCAAGACGTTGCAAGTAGAGTTGTGATTGGAGTAGAACTCATCACCTACTTGTATTAAGTGTATAAGGCTATAAGCCCCCTAGAGCTAGAATCTAGAAGAGAGCATAGACTCTGTTTGTGTATGCCTCCTAAAGCTGGAATCTAGAAGAGAGTGGAGTCTTTAAGTGTATTCGAGGAATACATAGTGGAACCCAAGTCACAATGGTGTGTGAGCTTGGAAGAGCGGAATAGTGAGAGGTTACCCAAACCACTATAAATCTTGTCTGTTGTTTTACTTCATTGCTTTTTTTACTTTATTGCTCTCTATCAGTTTCAAATCAAGGGGATTAAGTTCTCAAGGGGTTAAGTTTTAATTTACCGAAGAATTTTTAAGAACCCAATTCACCCCTCCCCCTCTTGGGTTTTTGCCATTAATTCGGGACCAACATAATTATCATGCAATCTGTCCGTGATAGCTTATTTATAGGAAAATATTTTAGCACATATGACTATAACGTGCAATCATATGCAAATAGAGCTCACTTGATTATGAAATCTGGTGATTTTAGAATGAATTTTTTTTTATAAACATGTTTAAAATGACTTAAGTGCCTCCGTATTTAAAAATATAAAATAAATGCATATACTTATTCAAAAATGGTAAAAATTAGTCTTTATAATTAATATAACTAGATTAACGAGTTTATAAAAAAATTCAAAAAAATACATTTTTAGGCCTATCTGAAATGATCAAATGGTTATTTTAATATACGTGGAGCCCATTTTGTAATGGATTGCACCATGATTATGGTGAAGTATGTCCGCACACGAAGATATATCATATGTATGCACACACATATATATGTGCATATATAAAGACTTTATCTTGTACATTTACATCTAATACATTTGACTCAAAATTGGCCCCACATGCACTTAAATGTATTGATATTTTATATAATTATTTATTCATGTATATATTATATTTTAGAAAGTTTATATGCTGAAAAATCATTTTAAAATTATTATTTACATCAAATTATTTTGTTGCATTAATTTCATATCATTTTCAAATGATTTTTATACACATATCTAATTTTGATGAAAATTGATATGCTAATAAAATAAATAATTTTAAATACAATATGTGAAATTAATTATAATTTTATGATCATGTGGTGCTCATTTTGAGCCAAATACGCTAGAAGTTAGGGTACATGGAAATTTATGATTAAAACTCATATGTATATATATATATATATAAGTTGTAAATCTACTATAAGTTACAGTACATTTAGTTGAAAATTTATTTATTTTGCTTTAAACGTGTGTATGAATTTGGTCATGGACGCGCAAATAAGATTTCTGCCCGTGCGCTACCTGGGTTTCGAATCCCATTGCGGAGAGTTTGAACCAAAAAATCTGCAGGCGGCAGTCGTTGTATTATGCAGTGTGGTGGCATTGTATAGTGATATTATTTCTCCCAAATTTGTAGAGAGCATCTACCACTGTCTATTAGTGTTTGGAGCATCTACTATTGTCCATTAGTTGAGATGGCTGAGGTATTTGTAAAATTATTATTAAAAAAATTATAAGAATGTATCAGAGTTTACTATATGAGCACCCATCACTAGTTTACTATATGAGCACCCATCAAGAAAATATACGTATGAACTCCATTTGAAAATAGTACAAATTAAATATAGTAAAATAATTTGATATAAATAACAATTTTAAACTCATTTTTTAACGTGTAAACTTTCTAAAATATAATTTGTATATGGATAAATAATTGTATAAAATATTAATATATTTACATGCATATATAACCTATTTTAAACCAAATATATCATAAGTTATTTTGCATGTAAATGCACATGATGAGTTCTTATATATATATATACGATTTCACTCTATGAAACTCATTTTCTATGTAATTTTCTTTATTTTTAAAATTTTGACAGTTGATAAAAAAAAATCCACACCATCCATTGTATTTAACATCATTTATAACATCTTAAAAACCCTTGTGTCTTTTTAATCTCTTTACATAAGGGTCTCATCTATAAATGTTTAAAATCAATATAATAAAATGGTTCAATGCTAAAATATCAATTTAAAAATAATTTTTTTCAACATTTAAGCCATCTAAATATAGATGGACTACACTGTAAATAAACAATTTATGTTAAATTTAATGAATCAATTAAATTTTGAATCAATCATCAACATCTTGAAAGATAAAGGAGTTACATGAGACCGCGTCTATGCAATCCGGTTACATAGAAGTGGAACCCATATATATATGCTACTCAGCAGATGGATTACACTGTAATTCATGGAAAATGGGCTCCACATATAATAGAATATTATGATACTTTACATAATAATTTATCGATATAAAAATAATATTTTACACGGATTAGATGTTGAAAATACAACTTTGAAATTGATGTTTACATTAAATAATTTTATTACATTGGTTTTATACCATTTTAAATTGGAATTCATACACATGTTGGATTTTGATGAAATTGGTGTACTAATAAAGTAAATAATTCTAAATACAATGAGTGAGGTAAATTTTCAATTCATGATCAAGTGGACCCCCACAATGCATAGATTGTATGGTGAAGTTATACGCACTGGATCAAAATCTTACATACATATAGCGAGAGAAAAAAAATGATCTAGTCCATTTACGTGCATTATAAATAGTGCATTTAGTTTAAAATGGGTTGTACATATATTTAAATATATTAATACTTTATATAAGAGTGAATTCCTTATATACACATGAATCTTACCTATAATTCTACTTGTGCTCGTAAATTTTTTAAAATTCTTCTCATAGCCATGAATTTTCATCTTAATTTTACTTATACCCGTGTCGTTAGGGTTATGTTAAAAAAAGCCATTAACTCTTTAGAAAATGACAAATGTATTCATTCTTAATTATAATTTTATAGCCACAAATTCATATTATAATGATTTTTTAGTAATTCTACAACTATAAAATCATATATTATTTGGAAAGGAATCTTTAATTTTAAGCAAAGCAACCTTAAACTACATTAGAGCTTAGGCATATTTGTATTTTTATAAAGGGGCTAATAGCCCATTTAATGGATCCATAACAGCATAGGTATAAGTAGAATTAACATGAAAATTCGTTCGTGTGAGGGGGTGTTTTGAAAATTTATGGGTATAAGTGGAATTAAAGGTAAAATTTATGATTATATATGGAACTAGCCTTTTATACAATCATTTATCTATGTATAAAATATATCTTATATTATTTATATGTTTTAAAAATAACTTTAAAATTGGCATTTACATCAAATTATTTTATTGTGTTGATTTTTTTACCATTTTTAGATGAAACGTATATACATATCCAATTTAGATAAAAATTTGGATACTAATAAAAGAAATAATTCTAAATATAATGGATGGAGTAGGTGTGTATTTTATAACCACGTGATGACATTATGATCTAAATGCACTGTAACTTACTGTACATGTAAAATGTATCTAATAAGTTCTTATATGTGTTTATGAACACATTTGATTCGGATGAAATTTAATCTTTTAGCTGAACAAATTATGTTAAATACAATAAGTGAATTGGATTTTTTACTAAATATCAAAAGCTTAAAATTTGAGAGGATTACATGACTCAACTTCCATGTAACCCATCTGGTCAAGTAAGCTTTAGCTCAACTGCCTGTTTAGAATTATTTTAGCATGATTAGGGTTTTAAAAAATATATTTTTTTTAGCTGTCGAGACATGCAATAGAATAAGATTCCACTTGAGACTTCTTGTTTGTGTGCACTCTTAAGGATTTCAACGCCAGTATTTTATTTTATTTTATCCTAGTGGGCAGCAGATACTTTGTGCCAGCAGATATGCCAAGATATGACTGGTAAGATTATAAGAACCTAATTAGCAAACGTGCCCCCACAAGTCAGCAAGTCTCAATCATGGATTTAGTTCTATGTACTACAGGATTGTTTGTAAAGATGCCAAAGGGAGTGCTCCACCAAGCGGTTGCTTAGGAGTGCGGCAGCATGCGTGGACTACACTTTTTTACGCACCTATTGTTTGTTGCAGCTTGATTCATGCAATACATCTCTTAAACCTAAAATATGGATACGGTTGAAAACTTGTTGGGTTTGAATGTCTTGTATTTCGTGCATAGCAAGGACATTAGACTTCTGACATAAGCAACGCCAATCTCCCATCAAAATACTGGGCCTTTGAAAACGCTTGGAGGTTTGAGCTTCTCCATTTTTGGGTTTTTCAGGGGCAATGTCTAAAAGCCCGCATCCCTGTTCTAAATTGTTCTTGTGCCACTTTTTCTGTGATTCATGTCGTTGTTCTTGTACAACATGGTTAACTATCAAGTTCAATCACAAAAAGGTGTGACAGTGTTGCAACCAGGTTCAATTGTGCATCACTCACGTTAATTGCAGGAGTCACTCAAAGCCGAGCCTGGGGCTAGATTTGGTGGTTCCATCAACCCCATTTGCGAAGGGGGAACAAATCGCGGAGGGAGAGGGTGGGGGTGGTGTGGTGTGTGGGGGGTGGGGGGAACACTAAGAAATGACGAGAAAAATGCTGACAAGATGAAGTTAGATCGTCAAGGATAATACGTGCGCATATTTTTGACATAGAAGCAAGTAATAAGCTGAAACAGGCAGCTTGGATATATGTGGACTGGAAACGGGAAGGCCAATCCCACTACAAATAGGATTAGACAAGTCCTGCAACCTGACTAAGTTCCATCAACTTGGAACTTTTCCAACTTAAAATGCGTGCTATCTAATGCGCCGTTAGTGAAGGTGTTATTATTTTTTTGCAGCTCAGAAGTCATTGCTTTGATGTCAGGACTATGTACTGTAGTCTATGTTCGTATGCTAATCAACAACCTGAATGCCAGTTAATTGGTAGAAGCATACAAAAAAATGAAGTTCAATTGCAACGAGAAGGGCATAGTTGTCCTCATTGTCGGCATCATCATCAATGCCGTTAACCTAATCAGGCTTGCTTAGTGTTGTACCTAATCCACTTTTATTTGCCAACAGATGTTTTGATTAGAGACGGCTTTTTGAAGCAGTGCACGTCCAGCACAAAGCTTCATAGAAGCTTAAGAAATGGATAGAGGTGTGCCTAGATTCATAACTGCACACTAATTTAAGTTCATCGAAGTAGATCGACTCAGATAATCCATAATAGCAAACTGTCTTTTTATTTACTTTTCCATCATTCAATGTGACAAAGATTGCAGCAGATCCATGAGCATCTTTGAGAAGTAGATGTTGAAATCAGGGTTGTAATTTGTTTACTCGAAGCAATCATGAACAGATGGTTATATCAGCAGTTGCATGAAGTGAACCTAAGGCAGTCCACAGATAAAAGTATGGCTGAGCCAAATACAGTTGCCTCAAAGTCATATTCACCAGCAGATATTTCCAAAGATGAAGTTATGGTTGAAAGGATTGACTTATGATCAGATGAAACCCATTAAACTGAACTTTAAGTGTCCTTGTTGGCGAATGCCAGGTGGTTAGCGCTATCAATAAGAATTTAAATTGAAAATGTGGGTCACTGAAACAAAGATTTAGTTTGCAGGAATATGGGATGTCAGCAGCTTTCAATAGTTAATAGCATAATTAAGTTGGCCAATTCATGCGTTGATGTGAGATTCTGAAGGACAAGGTTGAATATCAACACTAGAAGCTAGGCTTTTTTCATGTTCACCAAATCAAATGAAAACATCCACTACCTTACACCAAATCAGATGGATTGATCATGAAACTTGATGACGTTTTGAGCAACTAAACACCACTTAGAGATGATGTACCTATGTTTGAGACTAGTGGAGCCGGAAAAGGTCGTTCAGAAACAGTCAGTGAAAAGTTGGGATTATGATGTCAGCACTTTCGGTAGACGTCAAAGGCAATTGCTCTAGCAACAAAATATAATCAAGCATCTTGCTCGATCACATTCACATCTTGGGGATCCATCCGAACAGGGCCTATAACCTGCAGATGCCATCAAACTGCCATTTCTATCTCATCCAGGGGATAAAATAGGTGAGCCCAAGGGTACTAATGAGGCAAGGGAAATTTCTATGCCCAGAGCATTGATTCAAAAGCATATCATAAAAAAATGACCAAAACAAGACTACTAATAAATGTTTCTATACTGCAAAAGTTATCCTATTATCATTTATAACATGAAGAAATGGGAAACCTGAGGGAAAAAAATAATAAAGATTAAAAAATGTCAGGCTGCCAAGTTAGCCTTTGGCTTGACCATGTTAAAATCCATTGGGTGATGTCAGATGGCCCCATGGAGCAGCCTGCATTCGAGTTATTCTTGAAAGCTGGAACCACATTATCTACGCATTACATATGGGCATGAGTATGGAATTGACTATGAAGATACGCATTTGTCCTGTTTGCTCTGAGTGCTTCAATGATCCTCTGCCATTCAATTTCAACCTAATCCACTCAAAATTTTAAATTTTAATTTACTAGCCTTTCAGTAGATTTGTTGAATTTAGATCAAGATGATGTGTGCATAATGAATTTTTCTAAGCGCTGTTTTCAGGTTTCTAACTAAATGGAAGAATGAAAAAGCAGCTTATGAAGCTTAACTTCATCATTTGGTAGTTGATATGAAAGTAAGATTCCATCTATCTCAGGCTTGAGCAAGAACAGCATAGGTTGTAGTTGATTATTTCCCAGAGCATAACCCGCCAGACCTTTGTTGCTTTGAAGTCCAAACAGCACAAGCAGATCCTGACGAGTTTATCTGGATACGCGCTATGTTCAGAAATGCACGTTGCTTTCATCACATGCAGGATCCTTTCCCAGAAAAGGTTTTTATATGATTGGGCGTCGAGAAGGGAGAGACGAATCTTTACCCAATCTGGCGCCACCTCTCCGAGCTGAGGATTGAAATGGATGCTATCCACAGAAAAAATTAAGAAGAGATTCTTCCCATCTCTTTTTGGGGAATCAAAACCAGAGTGATATTGGATTCTTCAGATCAGTGATGGCTGAAGACAATAAATGTTTGACTTTACACTACTGACAAAACAGGCTGAATTCTTCATAATTGAAATTTTAGTTTCATGCGTATATGCGTATTTGATTATCCGCTTGAGTTTATGCTTTATTATGGGAAGTTTTAGGTCGCATGCTACTTCATTTGCTACCTTTGCTTTTTGTAAAGTGACACATATAGAAGGACAAAAATGCATAAACGCATGGATGGAGAATGAATGTAAGAAACAACAAAAACTAATAGTTGCCTTGTTGATCGAATGTTTATTTAACTTGATTAAAATTTTCTGCGACGATGCAGCTTCAGATCACCCAGAAAGAGGAAAAATAGGTAACCAGCATGTGCAAATGATGGAAAAATTTTCACTCCTGTATTTAGAAATGCACCACATGCATAGAAGATTAGGAGACTTAACCCCACCCACTCTTGGGTTTAGTCCCACCATCAGGTTCCCTGGCCTTCAGGACAACAGGTCTGGTGATCCTCTCTCAGTTACTACCTTTCGTTTGTATTTGTATCCAGTGAAAGCACTTGATAGTTGATATACTGGCTAATCTTACTATTCGTTTGCACAAGAAACAGCACCCCACGACAATACCATATCACCTTCACAGCAATATTGTCCATTTGACCCTGGGTATCTGATTCCAATCATTACAAGATTTTAATCAAGACCACTGCACAGAAGCTATATTAATATCATAAAATTCAAAACCGTCCATTTCATAGCCATCCTGGTTTAATTATTAAAAGGAAAAGTGATTTCACCAATTGTATGATGTCCAACAGGAATCGCTTTCTGGATGGTCCTGTTTAGTTCGAACCCAGATCCAAAGAATTTCATCCACCTAGCATGTTGTCAAGTAAAAGCCTCTCTGTTTAGCGGAAAGTTAAGACCTTAGAAAGATTGGAAAGAGAGTAGCAAAGGGAGGTATTCTCATGTACTCCCATGGGCTGAAAACATGCTTATGACTTTTCTACCATGAATGATGAAGGTAACCGAGAAGAAATTTGGTGGGTTCTTAGCCTTTTTATGTATAGGTTATCCTTATCCCCCCAATACCTCACATGTAAGAGGTTTTGGCTACTAATCAGGTCGCTTTTTGGCAATCGCATGGTTGGCTGACGATTCTTAGCTTCTTTAACTAGACAAACAGAAAGGCCTATTTCGCAGGCTGCTGGTAGAAGCAATAGAAGAGATATCTTAAGACAGCAGAAAGAACTCCATAGAAGAGCAATTCCGTCCTTTGAAGACTTTGCAAAAGGTGGGGAAAAGAGGGCGAGTGGTCATTCATTTGCATCATGGAACTGACAAAGAGAGCCATTTATTAGAAAAATACAATTCTTTTATAACAGTTTGAAATCAACTTGAGCAGCATGCGCATCTTTACAATCTTCTTATCACCAGACACATGGGCAGTATGTTTCCTCCCAGAGCTTGAGTGATATGGTACAGCGGCAACCAGGAAAAAACTGAAAAAAAGCCCACCTTCTCTGTAAATCTCTATAACTTCTCTAATCTGTGATCTATTTACACACACGATTTCCATATCCTCCCTTCCAAAGAAATAACAATGATTGAAACATCGTCATGGTACCGGCGCCGATCGCCGTGTGGTATCTCTAGCAGCTCGTGGAAGTCCATACCTAAAGAAAGAAGAAGCCAGGATGGTTAAACCGAAGAAAATATATCTGGAAATCCATGTATTTATGAAGGTTGGTGTGAAGTTCTGTTTGTGAGTGTATTCGATCTATTCATCAGCAGGGTCCCACAAAAACTACATCATTCTGAAAATGGAAACGTCAACTTATTTGGTAGGTCATACGCGTAGTTGCCCATGGGCATTCCATCATTAATTTCCACGCTTCTGATTTTCTTAGCATGTAGTTGTTCCTCTTTGACAAGCGGCTAAGAGGTCAAAATTTTTGCGACCAAGTCACTTGGCTGACGAAACAGCCTAATTAAGCACCAGAAACTGTTAAATATTTCCAAAAAATCTGTTTTCGACTCTAGACAGATGGATCTTACCAGCTTTCTTTGCTGCACGGAAAAGGACTTCTTCAACGAGATGCTGTGCAGGATCTCCTTCGGGTGATTCCACAATGAATCGTTCCACTAGAGCAACTGCATCTTCATTAGTCATATACTGATAAAGCCCATCAGACGACAAAATCAAAAATCTGTCTTGAGGGCTTAGCCTATGGTGGTACAAAGATGGTATACAACTGATGTATGAAGAGGTCCCGACGTAGTCTATTCTGAACATCTCTAGAAGTGCATTGTTCCATTTAGGCTGCAATAAGAAACCAAAGGCAACATGTAAATGCAATATAGAACTTTTTAGATTGTTAGGTTTGTCAAATGGAAACACAAAACATCAACTTTGAATGGGTGCAGTCCAACAGGCTGGCCTGACAAATTTAAAGAAGGATCAGTTCTGAAGCCAGAAGGGCACATTGCTCAATGCTAAACAAAATGACGATTTCTTGCTTCAGCATTTTGAATGCCATGCATTCGGATGGACTAACAGATCAGATTTGAGTTATTATTCGACAGAGGTGAAATGAATGAATTGAAAGTCATAGTCAAAATTCATAGCGGTCCAGACATGACCAAGTGCCTCTGTCCTCTATTATTTCACTTGATGGTTCATCCAAATGATGCCTACGTAAAAACTTAACACCATATCCAAGTGCAAATGCCAAGGATCTGAGACTGCCCATAAAAGGGTTGTTTGCCGTTCGGGAGCAAAACTATGGATCATGCATCAATTGGGAAATGAAACACATCGGTGATAGAAAGTTTGAAACTTTACAATGTTTGGGAAAAACAGAGCAAATCTCAGCAATTCTATGAGTGGAATCTATACAAAAGCATGCAAGCCTGTATTTTCAGTGTATCAGATCACCTGTTTGAGAAATCCAGCACCAAAAGCTCGCGTGACTTTCAGAGAGCCTTTAACACGGTCGTTGACAACAGCAGAAGCATCATCAGGGTGCTCACTTCTGATTCTTTCTACTTCCTGAAATGCAATTTAAGATTATGGCATGCTAGATTTCATATCAACAGAAATAAAAGAGAGTAGTCACAAGCTGCGCTGATAGAGGATTCAGAGCAGAAAGAAATAGCATCCAACTTCTTCTGTCAAAACCATGGTATGATTGGGTGCATCTTTCACTATCTCTAATCATTGACCTATGAACCCACCACCATGGCTCATCTTGAATCCTCCCATTATATTATCCTAGCAATCTGACCAACTTAAATTTCAGATATCTAAGATCAACCAATGGAAGATAATCGTGAGTTGGACTAGGATCTCATCAATCGAACAAGTTCGCTGAGAAAAGCTCAGTCAAAAGTCTGACACTAGACGTCTTTTAAGACTAAGTTTACTACGCAATGCAGAAGAACTGGAGATACCTCTTTGATGCTAGTGCTGTGATCCAAAGTAAGCTGCAGAGCTGTCAAACTGGGCAGTTCCTCAAATGGATCGGCGTCAGATGCCTCGAGATCGTGCAAAGTCTCCTCATTGATCCGTTCCAAATCCTGATAGGCATTGCATCCCCAAACGTTGGGATCTGCCTTCTTGCCTAGGACAGCTCTGCTATCGCCCACATTCATCAAATATACATCTTCCCCCTTCATCAGCATGACCAAAACGCATGAACCCATAAGAGCCAATTCGGGATTCTCCACAACCATCTTATCGGCAATATCCAAATAAGAGTCCTCAGTCTTCTTCAGTGCTTGAGACAGAGCCTTCAAAACATCTGAATGGTTCACGGCGCAATCCGAGCCCGACTTGCTCAGCTGTTCCTTCAGCCTCCGCTCAAGCTCCAACCTCTCCTTCTCCCACTCATACTTCCACCTCTTCTGGCTCTCCTCCCATTTCTTCGCAGCCCCTTTAAATTTTCTCTTCGGATTCTTTCTCCGACCACTCGTCGCATTTGAATTCATGTCAGCCCCAAATGGGAAATTCTCTGCTTCAACGCACTGGGAACAGCTCTCTGCCATCTGACTCCTCGAATTCGGAGCATCTGATTCGTGGGTCTCGACCGAAGCACCAGAATCGGAATCCGCAGCGGCTCCAGATAAAGATTCGAACTTATCATCCCACAAGAGCCCTTTAAGCTCCTTGTGAACAGCAGGGTAGAGATTGGAGAGGAGGAAATCGGGAGCATCCGGACCGTTGAATCCGTCATAGATTCCGACGAAAACCCACCCATGTTCTTCAGAGACAACAACGTGAACGCGATCCTCCCCGGCCTTTCCCTGCGCCCATTGAAGATTCTGACTTTCTAGCGAACTGTCGTCTTCCATGCTCAGATCGCTGCTTAGATTATTGCTGCTGTTTGTGATGTTCTCTCCGTTCTTCTCCGAGCCCACTATCGAATCCAATTCCTTGACGGACAAAACCCCTTTAACGGGCGCCACAATCGAATTCTGCCCAATTGTCCTGGCGATCGCCTTCTTCAGGACCCTGATCAAAGATGCCTTCTTGGATCGAGCCCGGAAAGCAAACTCACCGTGAGAGAAGCTCCGCTGGAACTGATCAGGCCCCTTGTCGAGAGGCCCCGAGAAGATACCGCGATCGAGCGGCCCAGACATGAAGCCCCTCTCGATCGGCCCCGATAAGAAGCCTCTCTCCATGGGACCCGACGCGGCCAGACTTCCCGACAAGGGCCCGGAATTCAATCTAGGGACGGGCTGGAGAGGGATGGAGGCAAAGGAATTGGAGCAGTCGAAGGCGGCGGAGGAGCGGTCGATGGAGTTGTAGGAGTAGAGGTCGACGATGGAGGTGGAGAGGGGGGTGGAGGCGTTGGCACAGATGGAGGCACCGGAGATGGAGCGGAAGGTCGTGGTGGTGGGGGGGACGGCAGATTCCTCGGAGTGGACTTTGGAGGAAGATAGCAGAGATGGGTCCGGGCGGACATAGCAGAAGGAGTGGCCGAGCCCTTCGTCCAGCGGCTCCGAGATGACGACGGCGATGTCGTGGCGGCTGCGGCTGCGGCTACTTCCGCCGGAGAAACAGATGCCGACCTTGCCGATGCCGTTGCCCATGGAGGACAAGAGAATGAGAAAACAGAGAGAGAAAGAGGAAGACTAAGGATTTTTTTTTTTTTTTTATTGTCTTTGTTTTCCTCAGGAATTATAATTCAATAGGGGTGAGAGAAAGAGAGAGGAGGGTGGTGATTGGGGGGAAGAACGGGGGATAAAAGAAGAAGCAGCAGCAGAAGAATAGGAAGAAGAGGGCGTTGACTTTTGGACAGAGGGGGGGTTGAAATTCATTATTTTTATTTATTATGCTCCTTTTTCTTTCTAGAGTATTTATTATTGATTGTGGTGGAGCAGGAAGGCGTTGACTATAGTTGGGTTAAGTGATTATGGTTAAGTTCTAGTGCTTTGGTCTTTAACCCGGGGTTAGGAGCTGCAAATGCACTCGCGTGCACGTGTGTCGAGCACCTGCCCGCCCACTTTCCACTCGTTAGTCACGTTGTGTTTTTGCCAAACGCGGGTTCGCCGTTTGTGTGCAACTTGCCGGGTGCCATGCAAGTGTCTTTTTAATGTATAAAATTTTTGATAAAAATTTTTAAAGAATAAAATTTGTTAAATAATGTGATATTGTAGGGATAATAACGAGGAGTAAAGAGAATAAATTTAAAATAAATAAGTTAGTTGTATTGGTAGTTGTGTAGAAATGATTGAAAAGTAAGATTATTGTATAGAAAGATGTGTAAAAAATAATTAAAAAAAGAGTAGTTATAAAGAGTAAAAAGTTTTAGATTTAAAAGTTTTAACGTGATAACTTTTGCAAATTGTCAAACACACCCTTCATCTATTATGTGTTGACTCAATGTTGAATTAAAATTGAGTTAATTAAAAGTTTATTTTTGCTACAATTTTATATGACGAACAAACTTTTGAGTTTTTTCATTTGATGAAAGTAATTTCAAATTTCACGAGAACTCATTTCTTGAAATGCAATAGGCTAAAGATATGCTTGAAAATTTATAAAATTTTTGAATGAAAAAATTTTAGTATAAAGTTTTTTATTAATAATGAAAAGTAAAGAAAATAAATTTAATTTTATAGAAATGATTGAAAAATAAAATAGTTGTATAAAAAGTTTTGAATAAATAATTAAAAAATAGAATAGTTATAGAAAATAAACCGTCTTAACTTGATTTTTTTCTTATTGCCAAGCATACTCTAAAAATAAATAATACTTTATTAATATTTGTGCTTGGCTTAGATTTTCTTTGCTATGAAATATGACTTTTTTTGAATTATTTAATTTTATTTTGGAAATTAATGTATTTTAGGACATGAACTCATGCACATGTATCTACGTCGTGAACTTTGATTTTCAAAAGTAAAGTAAAAATCAAAAATATTTTAAAATTACTAAATTTTATGGAGAAAAAATCTAAGCGAAAACCATAAATTTATTTAAAAAATAAAAAGTTAGCAGTCATTCTAATTACATATGCAAATAAGAAAAATACCACATAAAATTATTAGCCTATATAATTAGTTACCGCAAATTTTCAAGTCAAACATTATATCTCTTGTTTTGAAACAACTGAAATAACACACTACCAGAATTAAGCTATACTGGATTAATTTCAATTAGTAGAGTCATCCCAAAACGATGGTGCCGTTACTATAAATATTAGTTAGTTGAATTAAAAATTACAAAAAGGTTTATTAATAATCTAGTATAAAATGGAAAATACCAATACCAACAGCACATGCGATCATAAAATATTTATAAACAAAATTGATATCTTTTAATTTTCCGTAGCGCTTCTATTATGATACGACATAATTGCTGTTAATTATCTACAACAACTTTAATTTTCTAATTCATTATGTTCTAAAGGAGATATATTTATTTCAGCCTTATACATGGTGAATAAATAATTAAATTTTGTTTCATCTTTCAATACAGTTTACTTTTCATCCCTCTGTGAATTTAATTTTTGGAGGGTAACTGCGCAGTCAACCTTCTAATAGCATGTGTTTTAAAAAAATTTTGATTGTATAGTGCGTGAATGGGATGAGATTTTTCACTATCTAAATACCTTTTTTGATTTCTAATATAATTTTTTTAGATTTTCAATACTAATTTTCTCGCGCTCTGTATGAGATGAGATTTTTCACTATCTAAATACCCTTTCTTATTTCTAATATAATTTTTTTTATATTTTCACTACGAATTTTCCTATTCTCAGCATACATCCTGATATTTGTCATCAGTTTTCTTTTGCATCCTTAGCAACAGTCAATACGCATATGCATGAAGTTTGAGATGGTTAGGGTAACATAGGCCTTTAATTCAGGTACAAAAGGAAGAGGAATGGTGGAGGGATGCGAGTGTATGTGGGGAGTCAAGTTACAGTGTGAGGATGCGTTGAAGAGTTGAAGCAGGGCGGGAGACGGATTGAAAGAGATGGTGGTGGGGAATGGGGATAATTGTCAATGGGAGGGAAGGAGGGAGGGAGGTGTGTGCATGGGATGGCGTGCCGAGACCCGAGGGCCGTTGGATCTGGGTTATGACACGTGGCAATTGGTGAGGGGCTCCGTGAGTTTTTCGCCAACTGAGTTTTCCGCGTACTTGTATGCTGTATCTGGCTGGCTGACTTTTGGTTTGCTTTTCGCGGTCAGATCGGATTTTTTTTTTTTTTTTTTTTTTTTTTTTTTTTTCTTT
>JAXCLR010000001.1:72613033-72635448 GCA_035584095.1 Annona squamosa
CAATCCCTCTCTCTCCACACTGTATAGTATACGCCTCTGGTGCACTTCCTCCATGAGCCGCACTGGCTTGGCAGTATGTGGTCGGCGCACCGAGCCCCGTCGCCTGGAAGTCACGCCATTTTTGGCCGAACGGTCAAATTTCCGTATCTAAAGTTTTTTATATAAAAGTTGACGGGGAGAATGATGTTATAAAACAGACGCGATGAGGAGTAAAGTAAAGTAAATTAAATTAAATTAATTAATTAATTATACGGATAGTTGTATATAAATAATTAAAAAATAAAATAATCGTATTGAAAAATATGAAAAATAATTTTTTTTTAAAAAAGATAGCTATGAATGATAAAAAGTTTTCAATTAAAAAATTTTTAAGTAAAATTTTTATCGTATCTAAATAACCCCTTAGAAAAGGACTGATCACATGTTATTAATCACATACAACCCTTCACGCAACATGTACTTTTTTTACTTTTTATCTTTTCTTAAATATATTTAACCTATGCACCAAATTTTGTCATTTAAAAATATTTTTGCATTTTTATTTTTATTTTTATTTTTAAAACTCATCAATTTCGAATGTATTTTAGTTAATTTCACCCTTTAAAAAATAAAAAATAAATTTCCAATGACAAAAATTGGTATATGAGTTGAATATATTTATGAAATAGTTTAAAAAATAAAAATATTGTATGGAAAGCTTCCATGCCATTAATCACAATTGATTAGTCCTCTTAATTTTTTTTAAAAAAATTTAACATGATTTTTCATTTTCTAATATATAACAACATTATTTTTTTATCTTCAATAATACTTTCTTAATTTATTATAGTTTTTTAATTTCTCAATACATTAATACCATTTATATGACATTTATCATCCCATTCATATCTTATTTTATCCTTTAGGGTACTCTTTATTTAAGCTAGTAATTTGTAATATAAAATAAGTCATATGGTTCTTATTTTGTTGGACAAAGAAAATTCTAGAGTCGCATGGTCCGACCATTATTGTTAGTAACACACTCATAAGATCAGTTAGATCATTAAAAAAAATGTAATTGAGAGTTATGTATATTGAATATTTACTTAACCTGCGAAACATTCAAGCAAATATTTCTTCGCAGGTGCCAAAAGTTGATTGTTTAAATAAATGTACTTTAACTACCTGTCTATATCTTCTTCGTAGAAGAACTACACTTTGTACCATTTATTTTGCTATATCACAGTTTATTTCGTATTCTATAAGTGTTAATTTCTTTTGTATTATTTTATTCAAGTTGTAATTGCATGCAATCAATGCACCTGGGTGCATATACCCATTTTTTATTTTTTAAATTTTTTTTACAGAACTGTTAATCTAAATATATTTAATATGTGTACCAGTTTTTATTATTTTTGAATATTTTTAGATATTTTTTCTGAATTTTAAAAATCATTTGCATTTTTAATAAAATCTGAAAAATTTAAAAATCTTCAAAATGAAAAAAATTGATACATATGTATAACATTTTGTAAAAAAAATCAAAATAAAAAAATAAAAAAGGGTGAAGTACATTTGGGTAAGCCTCGACACGCTGAGTGCATAGTACTAGTTCCCATTTTATTCAAACTATTTTTTGAGTAGTGTATATTTTATGCTCATCTCAATTTTTAGTATAATAAAACTATGAGACATTTTTGGAATTTGCAAGAACATGACTACATACTTCCAAATATTCCTCTAGAGACAATGAGTTTTATCTATCAACTTGGAAGAATAAACTTCTACCTTTTCAAACTCACTCCCAATTGGCTATACTAATTTTATCTCCTCCTATGGAATCCAAAAATAAAGCTCCACCTAAATAATTTGGAGACAACTCCATCTTAAGAAAACACATAAAGCTCTTTGATTAATATCAAGGGAATATAGCCCTAGTGATTTGAATACACACTAGCACTATGGTTGCTAGCGGTGTTACCAATAGCCTCACACCCAACTAATTACTTTTTAGAATGTGTTTAGTAAGGTGGATGAGAGGAATTCACATGAAGTTAGATATAATATTATTTGCTGGAGGGCATCAACTATATAAACTGAAGGGTTTCATTTCTATGTAACCATGTAACCGGGTTACATAGAAGCAAGCTTATGTAACTTCTTGAAAATCTAAGATTTTAATCCTTGATGAAAAATCTAATTTATTCATTGCATTTAACAACATTTGTTTATTTAGGGAATCAAGTTTTATCCCAATCAAGTATATTTATGGGTCACATTTATTAGAAAATGTATATATTTATGTATAAATTATGAAAAATACTAAAATATCAATTTTAAAGTAGTATTTTTGATAACTTAACTGTCCAAAATATTATTTCTATATGAACAAATGATTCTATAAAGCATTATTATATTCTAATATATGTGTCAATGGAATTAAGTGTTTTTCATAGTTTATGTATGAATATATATATATATATATATATTTAAACAAATGTGACCCATAAATATACTTAATTGGAATGAAACTTAGTCTTTTAGAGAAATAAATTCTGTTAAATATAATAAATAGATTGAATTTTCCATAAGGATCAAAATCTTATATTTTGAAGGAATTACATGAGTCCGCTTCTATATAGCCCGACGGGTTACATAAAAGCAGGACCATAAAATAAATTATATTTTAAATGTCTTAAAATTTTAAAAGTCAGCTCCATAAAACTCTACAAATGCATGCATTCATCGTTATTTTAAAACTTTAAATTTTGCTACATAAAAAGTACCATTAAAAAAATTTATTTTTAAGAAATCAGCCAAACACAATCAATGCCACTAGGTCCTGTTCAAGACCACACTAATAGAATAAGATTGTTTATTATTAGGGTGTACATGGAAAGTAATAAAACTTTTATTTTTGAAAAGTTTTTAATATAAAAGTTTTTAAAATGAGAAAATAATGTAATATATTAAAAGTACTGATGATGAGTAAAAAAAAATTTAAAATATAAATGTTAGTTGTATAAATAGTTATGTAGTCAAAAAGTAAGATAATTATACAGGAAAATGTAAAAAAATAATAAAAAAAATAAAATAGCGGTCAAGAGTGAAAAATTTTAGACTAAAAATTTTAATTTAAAAAGTTTTGTGGTTAAACAAACGCACCGTTAAAAAAATTACTTATTTCCACTACAAATATTTAAAATTCAACTGTCCACAGCTTTCTTTCTTATCTAAATCTCATCTAATTTCGCGTCAAGAAAAAGACATCCATCTCATTTCACACCCTTCCCCTCCCCGTGTAATGGCGGAGCACCTGTTGTGATCCACATGCATCCAATTCATCTTATGCGATGACATGAGCATTCCGGAATATATTTTTAAAAATTATTTATCGCTATTTTTCAATACAAATATTTTACTTTTCAATAATTATTTTATCGTAACTATCTGTATAACCATAATATTTATTTAAACTTTTATTTTATTGTTTTACTACTCGTCGTTATTTTTATCATATTACATTAATTCTCTCTAATAAAAAGTTTTACAGTTTTTTTCCCCAAAAATCTCATCAAATCCAAATTCCAAAAAGAATACTCCAAACCCGCCCACTGGGAAATCCCCGGGGTGGAGCTCTTGTCGTCATGGAGAAGGCACCAAACCAAACCATAGGCCCGTCAACCGCCCCCAGCATGCAGATGCAATGGCCTGGCTAGGTAGCTGTTGCCACTTCAATTCGCCCATCAATGCCCCAATTCCTCGCATTTGCGGCGGGCATGAGTCAAAGTTCAACTCCTAATTCAAATCTTCTGCCAGATCAGCCGTCCAATTTCGTACCCATTTCTTTCCAATTAAGGCAGCAGTTTCAAATTTCCTGCTTAGGAGGATTCTCGCGTGTTGGTTGCGGCTCTCGGCTCGGAGCCATGAAGTATACCGCCTTTTATACAATTTATTTTTTATTTGTTTCAGTTTTCTTATGAATATGTTTTTTAAAAAGTGTATTTAACCCATGTATCAAGTTTTACCATTTTACAATAATTTTATTTTTTTATTTTTTATTTTTATAATCATCAATTTCAAGAGTATTTTAGTCAATGTCACCCTTTAAAAAAATTAGTTTTTAAAAATTAGAAATAAATATTAAAATTATTATAAAATGGTAAAACTTGATACGTGGATTAAATACACTTAAAAAATAAATATTGTATGGAAGTAATCATGGCTCCTCGGTTTAAGGGCTTAGTTCTCGCTTCGCCTTCCCTGTGAGGAGCGTGAGTTTTCTTTTAACGGTGTAAGTGGATATAAAAAATTTATAAGATTTTACGAGCTTATTATATAGTATGATATGTAACAAAGGTGTAAAATTGTAAATAAACGCCAATTAAAACGATAAAAAAAATAATTCTCCCATACTTCAAACGTCCATTACCGTTGGCGCCCCACCAAATCACCTTCCATCCATCAACCAACACGATTTCTACTCCAATGATTTGATGGCTAATATTAACATCATTGATCTATGTTCTTGGGAGTTGGGACGAGGTATTTTCAAAATAGTCTTCGCATAAAGATGAATTAACATTCTCGTTTTGGATATTTGCATTTTTTTTCGAAATAATAGTGCAAAATAGACTATATAAATATTTGTAAGTGATGGTGGAGTGATCACAAAGAGTCGAGATTTAGAGGACGTCAACACTCAAGTGGTCACGTGGTTGATACCAGCGTGAATGCGTGAAGAACAAAATGGCCTAGAAAAATAGAAGATTCATTTATAGTTTTTACAAAGACCCATAAGTTTCATATTTTTGCATTTGAATCCCTTCCAATTAACCTCCTTAGGCTTTGCTATATAATAAATATCGGCTGCTCGATGTAACCCTATTAATTTTTGAGATTTAGATGTTTAATGAAAAAATATAATCTATTTACCGTATTTAACATCATTTGTTTAATTAAGAGACCAAGTTTTATTCAATTAAATGCATAAGCCATATTTACTTGAAAAATAGTATATTAATGTGTAAATTAGGAAAAATGTTTAGATCCATTTAGATATGTATTAGACTGTAACCATACTCTATAAAATCATTTATCTATACACTTTTGATATTTTAAATGATTTAAATGTTGAATACTACTTAAAATTTAATATTAAATTATTTTATTATACTAATTTTATACATTTGTAGATAAGGCTCATATATAGCGATACAGGACAAATAAAAGGGTTCCATAGTTATATAAGTTATGCTAAATATAATAGATAGAATAAATTTTTTATCAATTATTTAGATATTTAAAATGGAGAGGGGTACATAGAAGAGGAGTTTCATGAAAGCACTCCCAAATAAAATTTATTTTGTAATATTTTGAATTTTTGAGGACTTGTTGTGTACCTAGAAAATTCACGATAATTCATAATTACCCAAATTGACAAGATCTATTTGCAACTACTTCAGCTTTTTCAACTCGGCACCCATGTCTACCATTGCAAAGTGTGGTGCTAAGGAGGTATATCATTACTCTTTAAAGAGATATTTGGTAAGTTGTATTTTGTGGGGGTTGTGCGGCGGAGAGGCGAGTAAAGAGATTCACGATTCAACATGACAAGATTATCTAGAAGATGTTATTAAAACCTCATCCATTTTTATGTCTTGATGATTCCAAGCATATCTAAATTAAAGAAATGCATGGCTATATTTGTTTAAAAATATATTTATATATAAATTAAGAAAATGCATAGATATATTCAAATATATATTAGAATGTAATAATATTTTATAATTATTTATTTATACATTAATAATACTTTAAATGATTTAGATCTTGAAAACATAGCTTTCAAGTTAATATTTAATATTTAATAATTTTATTATATTAATTTTATACATTTACGGATGAAGTCATAAACAAATGATATTAAATAAATGATGGAATTTTAATAATAATATAAGCAATGCTAATATAATAAACGAAGTGGGTGAGCAAATGGAGAAGATTATACAGAAGTTTTCTTAATTACATATAGCCTATTACTCCCACTGAACTATGCCCTGTACTACGAGATTACATAAATGGTAAATTTGATAGAAACATTTATGTATGGGAAATACTTCAATGCAACTAGTTGTATTTTACAACTACTTAATTCTGTATTTTTGCTACCATCTGATTCATCTATTATGTTCAAAACTACTTATTTAACCTGTATATAAAAAAATTAAGTGGATTAAAAACTTTTATGGGCAATAATCTTTAAAAATATAACTGTAAATAACCTTACGTACTTACACGTATTGTGGATTATAAAAATCTAAATAGCAGGATTTTTCATGTCATGGTAAAATGTGATGAATGGTGAAATCGGTTGTAACCAAGAATTTCTCTTTATATACTATAGAAATCTCACTGGAATCGAATTTTCTAGCGGATGGAAAAAGATCTCACCTCTTTCGACGCTTTTAATGCTGAGTAAGGTTAAAAACTTAAAATATAAAGTGATTCAGGTGCAAGAATGGGAGGAGCCCATTCCTCGCACCCACTTTCGTACCCAAGGTCCCAAACACCACCACCCAACTTTTGGCATAAGCATAAAATACTGATGTGGCTGTTGGCATCGAGAAATAATGTGAAGAGTACGAAATTTTGGTGGCGGATTAGGCGTTTAAGTGGATCTCTCTCCTCCTCATAGAGATTTTATAGCTTGGCTCTTTGCCATATGTCGTCAACATCTAAATCATCTGTCAATTGTTTCTTTTGAATTGAAGTTACTATAAAAATTTTTTAGCTATTAGCTATTTATATTGAAGTTTGCATATATTATGTTTTTAATAAGGGTAAGAAGTAAAATAAAAGCCACAAAATTTGTATAGAAATTTTTTTATAAAAATGTAAGTATGATATGATATATTAAAAAATGAAAGTATGATATGATATAATAAAATCAATGATAAAATAATTAAGGGAATTTTATATGAGTTGAAAAGATAAGAACGAACAAAATATAGAAATAATAATAACAACAAATAAGGCAACCTCCTATTTTTTTTAAAAACATTTCAAATTCTTTTAGTGAAAAGGACTCGTCTTAATTAAATTCCTTTAGTAGTGGAAGGTTTGAACTTTGAACGCGTTCATGCAATCTTTTGTACGTCTGTCATTTTGAAATAGGGTCCGTTTGGGAAAAAAAGAAAAAAATTTCCATCCTTTGACATTTTAACTACTTGTTGGTCATAATATATTATTATTGTTTGTATTTTTTTCATATTTTATAATTATTATATCTTTTTTGATAGTTTTATAATTATTATATCTATTTTCTCTTTAATTATTCTTTTTACTTCTAATAACTGCCCTTATTACATATTTTTCATTATCCTCGATCTTTTTCAATTTTTTCCTTAATTTTTGTGTTCTAAGACATTTTTGTTCTATTACCAAAAACACCTTCAATATCTTACTTAGACCCATGCAAGCTATGACGTCCAAGTGGCGACGAGACAACATACAGGATATCACCGATCCTCCCTTATTGGTTCCTAGCTCGTCCAAAAATGAAAATAACATCATCATCATCATCATTTTATTTTCATTAATTATAAATTCTCAGCATCTAATGTCAACCTTTCCAATTTTTCCTTTTCCATGAATTTCAATAGTCTCCATCATATACGAAGGGTTGCAAATGCTGTATATCTTTGACTTTTGTCTTAAGCTTTATTTAACCACAGGCAATCGATAGGCCCACCAGCTAGATCTGGAAACACAATAATATTATTTCAATATCATGCAACATAGACAAGGAAGAGAACAACATAAATATTTATAATATACTATTTGCATTTATCATCTCATGTTTATGCAACTTTGTAATTTTAACCCACAACTCTTATGGTGCAAAAATGCTTCTGCTCGATCTCCTTCTTATAAACTTGATTTGTTTTAAAAACATCTCCATCCACAACCGCAGTTGTTAAGTTTTTTATGCAAGTCAAATTTCTATTAGTTAAAACTGACCTATTTACTAGCCATTTTAGGATCAAGAATGACACAATCTAATTAATCATATTATGAAATAGCTCTTATCATGTCCAGGTAGGTATCAAGGATATTATTTTAAGCAAAAGTCATAAATAAGGATATTTTTGTAAAATCATTGACATGAGTTAAAATGGCATAGTTAGTAAAAGATGACGCAAATGCGAACGGGAAGTGAGCCAATGGAAGCGTTTCTCATTTCCTGTGTAAGGAAATTCCTGGTTTGGGCTTCACCACGTTGATTTTGTTAAATCTAAATTATTCATCTTGTTTTAAAAATAATGTCTGATATATTATAAACTAGGGAAATAATCCAATAATTAAGGCCGAGTTTATCGTAAGTTTAAAAAATGGTGACATGTATCTAGCTTAGATATGAAAATTATAAAGCTACTTATCTGGATAAGCATCATTATTTAAAATGGAGGTGTGTAGTATACACGATGATAACATTCCTAAAGTTTGGTAATCACTTTTCGTTTAGAAAAATTTATATAAATAAATAAACAAATTTAAATAAGTATAAAAATAAATAAATAAATGAAGCTAAAATAAATTATTCAAAATAAATAATAAATATATGAACAAGTGATTGAAAATAAATAAATAAAATTAAATAAGTAAATAAATAAATTTAAACCTATCCACTTATTGAACTTACGAGAATAATTAGAAGAGTATATCTAGACCTCCTCATTTAAACAAGGATATATATATATATAACTTTCAAATCCACTTATTACATGTCAATTTTATTTAAACTTATGGTAATGTTGACCTTATTGAATTATTTTCCTAAAAATAAAAATATATGAAGCAAACTTGATATAAAATTTTAATATTTTCATATATTGTAAAATGATTTAATTTAATGATATATTATGATTATTTCACAGCGAATTGTTTTATTTCCTAAGAAAATACGATAGATTAAATATAATTACATAAATCAGCTTAATTAATAGGGCCAAAAATGGGAGACATTTCCGTAAAGACTTCCCAATGCAAATATCCCAATATGATTTTATGGATCCAATGATCTGATACAGAGGGGCTCGCTCCCAGCGAAAGTCCATGATCCTGGCCACTCGTTTCCTCAACGCATGGCTCATTTAGGCGAGACGGCTTTTGCATGGATGAGTTGGACCTTGGTCCGGTTTCACTGCATACCACGGGCTTGAATGAGATGCGAATATGATGAAAATTGTTATTCTCATTTTTTAGTTTTAAAAAAAAAATTCTTTTTCATTTGCAATATAATTGGATTCATTTTCAATATTTTTTTAAAAAATCTTAATATAAAATTTCATTTCTCACTGGACATCAACCTCTCTTTGTTCAATCTTCTTACTTCTGAATACCCTGGACCTGTTCTGAAAGCCTACGGAGCGCGCAGACCACAGGTTTCAAATGCTCATGGCGAATCAGGAGAAGCAATTTTCTACTCGGGCAGTTCGGTGGCGATGCTGGGGTAGGCAGCCAGTTCACGGGAATGCATGTCTTTAATTACAATCGGACCTTTTGAATTAGCAAGTTTAGACGTACTATACATTAACCGGAAATAACTCTTTTAACTGTTACATGCCTAACTTGGATGTTGGAAAAGTCAATTGCCCTTTAAAAACAAAAAAGAAAAAGAAAAAAAAAAAGCTGGCAATGTCAAAGCCCACGTGGTTTATAAAATTCTGAATGCATGCATGCTATATGCATCATAGATTCATAGTCAATGGGTCGAGCAGTTCGGCTGTTTGAATTGAGTAATAAAATAGAAAGCGGAGCATTACCGTTTGGCGATGGATGTGCATGGGGCGGTCAGGGCAGCCAGAGTAACTTCGAAGTAATTGAGTTGGTCAACCGCAGGAGTACATGGTTTTTATAAGCCCTCCATTAAATACGGTGAAGTTGAGAGGCGTTTGAATTGAAGGTGGTGGCACACATTGGTTGGGCCGTTGGGGTGAATTAAATGGATGGAACCTTTCTCATGAAACGTGTCATTTGCAATTGCCACGTGGAGGGATCTGGGACGGGTAACCATGCATATACGTGGCCTACCAGTCCCATGTCCGACCATGTGTGTTCCTAGATAATTACCATTTACCAAGCAATGGTGGGGGCGGCGGCGGCTTTTCCGGGACTATTTTCTAGACGTTTGCATGTTGACGACGGCAAATTCAAAACGTCATCTGGATCACTATAATAAGCGGTATTTGCAAATCAGGTTAACGTGAAGCTCATGTAAGTCGCACTCGGCTTGTAAATCGGATTAGAAATGGGGTTGACAAATTTTCATTTGAGGTAAGAATTACAAGTTTACAATGTCGAGTGCAAACGCAACAATCGACAAATTGTGTAGAAGAAATAAAATATACAATCTAATTAAAATTGAAAGAGTGTAACGATGTATTCTATATGTCTAGAATAAAATTTTTCTTTTCAAAATATCATGAGGAAAGAAAACTGATAAATGTAAACTTATGACATTTTAAACATAAATGAAAATAAAACTAAAAAATCATACAATTATCAAGTATATATTTTGAATACAATACACATTTTTTAAACAAAAATATAAATTGTATACCATGTTGCACCCTAATTAAGTTGTACTGTGAATAAATGAGGCTTGTTTCGAGGATAAAATTAAAATGAACTCCACCCGTTAAATGTATATCATTGCTTTAAATCAATATTTGTATGGGCCTTCTAAAAAGTGTAAAAATAAATGTAATCGAATCATTTGATTTATATATCACTTTTAAAGCTTTTAATATGATACTTATATAATAATTTATATCATCTAACCCATCATTTTTACGTAGATAAATAATTTTATAAAATAATATAACATTCTAAACTTCTAATGCATTTATGAAGGGGTTGAAATAATTTTCATGATTTACACTTATTTATTTATCTTTAAATTGTGGCCACTAAATATTTATTGAATCGAGTTTTGAAAACATGATACAAACAAATTATGTATAATCATATCATTGAATTTTGATTTCATTATTAGGGAATCTTTAATAACTTGGAAATGTAACGGAATGGAGAAAAATAAAAAAGTCAAAGCCATTAATACCCACTTATCTTTTTTTTTTCCATTTCATCTCTATATTTCAATTATTTTCTCATTTCTTTTCATGTCATTATCCTATATATTTTCACTTTATTTCCATTTTACTCTTATTATATTCATTTCAATCCTCCCATTGAAATCTTACCAATCACTGTTAAATGTAAACCCCATGCTATCAATGGTGCACCTAGCCACGGTGTTACATGATACACTCTAGCTTATCCTAATATAAACTACATAAATATAAAAAAAATGTTATTTAGATTATATATAACATATATTTTTCATAAATATAATAAAGTTTAAGTTCCTCATGTTTGAGTTTGCTTGAACCCGCGCTCAAACTCTTTTTTAAAAAATCCCCTGAGCCAAGGTCGGGCTCAACTTGCCAAGTGAACGTTATATATAGAATTAAAGATACGTCATCTAAGGCATAGCCAAGTTTTTTGAGATCTATCCGTGCGTTAGTTAGATCGTTCTTCCAAGTCCCGACTCAAGTTCCAGTGACCCGTTCTGCATGCACGTTCAGCCGAATGGCGGGCTTGCAGCGGCAGATGATTGGTCTGCAGTGACCGGAATATTATACATGCACCCCCAGATATATATATGCGAGATTAGTTTGGACCATTAATTCTGTTGCCTAATTTAAACAATAGAATAGAGTAATAATCATACATAATGATACAATATTTCATGATTTAAGACAGGAAAAATACATTTTGGGATGGTTAAGATCATCAATGACTTCACTAGTTCATTGTCCATCGGGTATACCTATGAAATTCCAAACACACCCACAGGAGCGCCCGCGGGATTACGCACCGCAAGCCATTACCATGATTCTTTAATGGACTTATACACCCTGATCTGTTCACAGCATTTATCATCATATGCTTTCAAGTCAAAAGCGCATTATTCTTGCCACCATTCGAAACCTTTGATGGCCAAATCAAGGCGCGAAAGAAGGATATACAATGAGGCAAATTAAAGTTAGAGACAGAGAGAGATCAACTGGTCTTGGGGCTGCCATGCGGCTGAAGCAAGTTTGAATGGAAGCTTCATCTTCCCATTTATTAGGTGAGGATTTGTACTTCCAAGTTGATAGGTGAAGGTAATGATCTCCAGAGTGATATCTGTAAACATGTAGTCTCCCAATTGTAACTTATAAAAATATCTCGCAGCTTTTTTATAATATAAATTAAGATATATATACACACACTAGTAAAAAAAAGTTAGAAAGAGAGCAATGGATGGATGTTTGATTTAAAATCATGTCATGATCAGTAAATGGCCAACTTTGTATAGAAGTATCCAAAAGGCCAGATATACATGATGTCCGAATCAACCTGATATATATTTTTTTGAAATTAATTCAACCCGGTACTTGCATTTAGTTCAACCACGAAAAATCCTTATTAACTATGTTACCATGCCATGCATCTTATAATTTATCCACACAGTCCAACCGAAGGGCCTAATCAGCAGCATCCGCAAAATTGCAGGATCTCACTTCGAACCTTTCCTTGTTGGTGCCAACTGCTACATGGAGGTCAACCTCCGCTGGAGAGAGAGAGAGAGGGGGGGGCGAGTGGTGGACCAGATTGTATGATTACGTCCAACACCCACGATTGTTGACGAGGACAATGCCCAACGCTCATTTATTGATATGGACACTTGAAAAGGGTGCAAAGAAAATAAAACAAGAAGAATGAGGGAAGTTGTTGTTGGAGGAAGGAAAAGCATAGCGTTCCACAAGCACTCCTCACATACTAACAAACCGCACTTGAGATTTCAAAGCCACCATCATTGTTTCTTCCTAGTGGAGTAAACCTTTGAAACTCACCATCCACACTTTCCATTTGCTTTCACTCTACCCCACCTGACCCTTCCCTTCCCTTCCCTTCCCTTCCCTTCCCTTCCCTCTTCTCACATCCAAGCATATTATGTATCATGTACCATCACCATAAATATTATCTACTGACACCTAAGGCGGCAAATTGTCAATTTTAAACCCAACGCCCGCCACAACGTTTAGAGATAAACAATTTGGATTGGGCTCTTTGCTTTTAGAGATATTGCGCTTGCCTACGTAAGCCAAAAATATATTATTTACAAAAAAAAAAAAAAATTATTTTCTAGATGATAACGCATATGCAGATTCAGTTATATGCTTAATTCATTATACCTAGACAATGATTCAGCCAAACATTTCTACCAAAGTCTTATTGAAACCTTTTTAATTATAACATCTTTTGATTAATTAGGAGAACATCTTGCAAATCTACCTGTTTGGCTATAATAATCCTAGGCGTGTACATCAGTAACATCAATAAACATGAATGCAAGGACAACAATAGAAATTATGGATTGAGAAAACTTTTAGTATAAAAGTTGTTTAAATTAATAGAAAATGATATGATATGATATGATAGGGATAATGATAAAGAATAAAGTTCATAAAAAAAATGATAAAGAATAAAGAAAAAAAAGTTAAAATAGATAGATAAGTTGTAAAGATAATTGTGTAGAAGTAATTGAAAAATAAAGCAGTTTGTATAGAAATTCTAAAGAAATAATTAAAAATAAAATAAATGCAGACATTGAAAAATTTCAAGTGTAAAATTTTACATGTTGCAAAACACCTGAGCCTAGGTTTTTGTACAAATGTTAAATGGATCAGTTCTACGCAAGATGACAGAAGCCTCTTCCCCGGACAGATATACATACTGCTAGACTTTAGTCGGTAAGTGGGATTTATGGCCATGTGCATGGTTATAGTGAATAATTACATGTAAACAATTGGCTAGTTCGCTTTTGACAGTGTTGTCCTTACAAATAGTTAATTAGTTGTCTTCTGCTCAGGCAACATTGGAAAACTTTACGGTCCGGATCGGAAAAGCCGAGCAGATGGTCAAACACGTGTGCGCCGGCCGGCTTCAATTCTAAAAATGCAAGGCTTTCCATGTGCCATGAAATTGATAGCTTAGTGGTCCGCCAGGGAGACCAAAATGCTTGTTATACTACACCTTTCTTCTTCCAATTAAATGGCATATTATATTATATATCCAAATTAATGGTTACGTTGTAGCCGAAACATCCTCGGCCTTGCTACCACAACAAATTTACTTAGATGCAACCGTTGTTTTTCTTGGCTGAAAAAACATCCATGCAACAAATACCTCAGCCGCTTATTTGGCTGCATCTGCTCCGTAGCATGTGAATTGCCGTATCAGCCACATTTTTATATTTGTTGTACACAATATGCAGGAGATTTTATAAGGTTGACTGTAAATCGCCATTTTTTACATTTTTAATACATATACGAGACCCGTATTATATGCACATATGTATAAAAAAATCTAGAAAATACAAAAAAAAAAAAATCACTCGTAAATCACCCAAACGACATTTAAAAAATTTTTATTATAAAAAGATTAATGTATGTGTATTTAATTTATCAATCAATTTTTATCAGTTTTTGAGATACATATTTTTTATATTTTAAATATAAAGGTATTTTAGTTATTTTTAACAGTTGGAAATGACCAAAAATACCTTATATTTAAAATATGTCTCTAAAAATGATAAATTTAGTTTGAATCAATATACATATATTAACAATTCTATAAAAATTCAAAATATTAAAAAAAGGTAAAGTAGCCCAAGCCAAAACTTTCATTTACTAGCTCAGGCTAATAAGATCATACATTTTAAACGCAACCAAAATTTTTACTGGTACCATTTTTTTTCGGCTGTAAAGTAACATTGAAGCCGGCTGTGTAGGATTATAGGTGGCTGAATTCATAGTTAGCTACTCAAAGACGGTTCCACAAGAGAGGCTTTCTTTCAATGACCTTGAGTGACATGACCGATGCATTTGAAATTCTATAACAAAATCCTGCAAATCTCTCTTTAGTTTAAACTCTGGGCTTCCTTTCTTACTCTCATTGTTAAGTTTTTGAGAGAATTTAATTTAGTATTACGATGCTTAGAAACTTCATGTGTTTGCCTGTCGGATCTCTTTTGATATATATTTTTTAAAAAGTTTCTGTACAAGTATGGATCCAACTTTGATTGGTTTTCATAATAAATTTTTTATTTTTAAATATAAAATGTCAAAAAAATTGACATGTAAGGGAATCGAGGTCTACACTTGTGTGCGTGTATATATATATATATATAGCGTCTAGATGTATGGGGTTTCTATGCATCTAACAGTATCAAATTGCGACCCTTTAATTTATATAAAAGAATTTTTTATACTGTAAATGAAGATTTTAATTAGATTATCAGAAATGAATATGCCACATGTGACATATGAGTCAATTGCAGTGGGAATCTCAATCCCAAAGATCATCCAATCTTTTGATTCAACCCCAAGAAGTTCCCTTGGTCTCCATCTGAATAATTGACCCCCACATCTCTGTCAACCCATACACGCCAGCTATTCTCTTCTGGGATCAGGTTGAAACAAATACAGAACTAGGTCGATGTTCATGATCTGCAACGTCATTGACTTTGATTAAAGCCGACAACATTATAGACTTTTCTTCTGATCCCTCCAATTTCTCCACATCCATTTATATCTACAGGTAAAAGTAAGAAAGGAACGACGTCCGACACCTATATGTATGCATTGATGTAAACAAATGGATGCTGGACTCCACCAAGCGTCGCGCTTCCGGATACACTGCTAGAAGTGTTCTTCTATTTCAAGTTTTCAACTCTGTATTTTTCTACTTTTACCGTCTAATTTAAACCCTTCTGACAATTAATTAAGAACAGAAAAAACCACTAATTCGTTGAAATTTTAATATGGAATTGAAGACCAGTCGCATTCCAACCTAGCCCAGCCCAATCACAGTAATATGGGCCTGAGGATTGGAAGGTGGATTTTATACGTCTTCTGGCTTGAGCATGACACAACCAAGGTACATCAGCAACTGAGTCAGTTGGGTTTTCGAATCCATTAACGGGGAACAAAAAAAAAGAGAAAGGAAAAGAAAATTCGCGATAAGAAAATTCAGTATATGAAGTAGCAAATTATTATTTCGCTGCATATGACATTACGAGAAGCAAATAAGCTCTGCATTTAATGCTTTTTCTTAATCATTTCTTTTTGCAATATATATATATATATATATTTGGTTACAATTCATTCTCAATTCACATTACAATTTTCAATCTACATACATTGGCAGAGGAGAAGACCAACAATCCTTAAAAGAAGACCAAGAACTCATTTAGCCGGGATCAAAATCTCAGCCACTTGAACACAAGGCCCAGATTTTATCGATTGAACTATGCTTGTATTGGCTGCACTTCACACTTATTTGCGGCGTTCCATCAATATTATGTAGCATACACGTATATTGAAAGTGACTCTCAAGTACAAACTATTGTAATTTACAACCGGTTGTATATTTTTATATTTTATTTTGTATCCAATCATCCGTCATGTTATAATCCATTATTACTTGAATGACATTAAAAATCATATTATTTGAAAATTCGTAATAAGTGTAAATGTATGAGATTGTTTATAATGATATTTTTCTACATTATTAGTTATAAGAGTTTCTAATTTTCTTAATTTTTGATACATAGGCTAAATAAATAATTTTAAGCACAATGGATAGATTGGATGTGAAAAAATAAAAAATCAATTTACAACTAGTTATTTTTTATTTTCATACATCCAATCTATTCACTGTGCTTAAAATTATTTATTTAGCCTACGTAAGTGAATTGAAAACTTTTGTAATCAATAATCTTATAAAATGTAATTATAAATAACTGCATAAAATTACATTGATTATGAATTATATATAAATCTAAATAATATAAATTTTTATGCCATTCAAATATTAATGGATAAAATATAATTGATATCAAAAATTAAAAATCGAAAGATACAACCAATTGTGCATTGCAGTGAGTTGTATACACTGGAGCATTTCTCATTCTTTCTTCTCTCTCTATATATATGGGAAATCCTGCTTTGGTTTTGGTTAAAATTCGTTGGATTTAGATGTAAACCGTTGTGCACATACAGCAATATAGTTGTTAGTACATACATTCAACTATGTTCATATTGAATGCAGCGAAATACTTATGAGCAGCATAAACAAATTTTTTTTTTTTTAAAAAAAGTGGAGATGTGAAAATGTGGAGAGAGAGAGAATGATGTGGTTAAATACATAGGACTTTTGAACTATTCGCAAAATAGATGGTTTTTTTAGATGAATATTCTAAAGAGAAGGTTTAAAGTTGTAGGTAAAAAGAGCAAAAAACTAAGATTGTTAAGTTAATTAATTACACGTGACACTTAACTAAAACTTCATGAAGAAAGGGGCCGGGAAAAAAGAGATTTCATTTCGCTCATTCCCATGAAATATAAAATTGGTGTTTTTTTTTTTAAATTTCTATATTTCAGCTTTTGGTTCATGTCATCAAGTATTTTTTCCAAGAAAATCTCTTTGTTATTTTTTGCATCGGATTTCTATGACCAATTTAAATGAACAGCTTCTGCAAAAACAAAAACAAAAAAAAGTCGTGTAATTAATTCAAATAAAAGGTGGTAGAATTGCTACGACGTCCCCTCGTGATGGAGACCATGGGTCTCTTTTTGAAGGAAATGTTGCAAAAAAGTGTCTTGCTGATCACTTTGCACTTTCTCATGAGATATTCTCTATTGGGTTCCAGCTTAGGAAAAGATGGCCACTGCTGGTAGTTGACGAGCGCCACTATTGCATTTGCACGCGTGCATGCGTGAGGACTGAGGACCGGGGAGAATACATAAAAACATGAGAGATTCTCCATCAATCAACCCCACCCACTATATATGATCTCTATCTAGCTAAATAACCAATCAGGAATAGATTTTCCGGCTCATCATGATGCTCGAATATATATTGTCTTCTGGTAGAATTTTTCCATTTTGTAAATGACATGCATGCTGCCCTTAGAGCAGGCATACTTCCAACATTTTCTTTTTCAAATATTGCATCTTCTACCGGCCGGTGTGACTTCTGAGTACTAGTGCATGCTGCCTAGTGCATATTATCTCATTGTAGCCCAGACTGCTGCAGGCCTGTATCATGTCACCTCTCCATATGTCATCCACTGCATTCCTTTCTGTGTGCTGAGGGTACATCTCTTATGATGCAGGTATATGTTCGTGATCCGGGAATGCAACTTCCGGTTATGGTTGGCCACGACAAGAACAACTGAATAAGCAGGAGCTAGCTTGACCAGTTCTATTTATTTGGGTCCTTGTTTTTCCGATTTCTCATACGGTTTTGCTCTATCTAGACCTTTTCTCCTTAATATTTGATAATTTTTTTTTTATATAAAAATTCGTTTGTCATTTGGGATTTTTGAAAATCGATAAAATGAGAATGCCAATTTTATTGATTTTCAAAAATAAAAAGTCAATTAAAATTCACAAAATTATCAAAATTTACGACAAAATTCAGTTAGGATTCACACATTTATAAAAAAAAATATATAAAAATATTTTTATGACAGCCTATAAATTATTTGGTTCATATGCGGGGCCCTTAAATTGGATGACTGGTGGAAATATTTTTATTTTTTATAAATACGTGAATCTCACATAAATCTTACTCCCTATATGAAATTGGGTAATGTTTAAAAATTTATTTAAAATTCTTATTTTTGAAATAAACAAAAATAGCATGGAAACATGCGCCCGTCCACTCTTTTTTTTATTGATTTTTGAGAAATGCAAATAATGGGCCTCCCGTATACATGTGATACGGACCCTAAGACTAACATGATACTTTCAACTATTTTTAATATTTTTTTTTCTTCTTCTTCTTATTATCGTCATCTATTTCTTTGGTTATTTCTGTTTTATTTTTAATAAAAAAGTTTATTTTTCTGATGTCATTTCATATTACCAACCTCGGCCAAAATGACCATGCTTATACCGAAAACCTGCAAGTATTATTGTAATATTGAAATTTGAAAAACCTTCTGTAGCAATATAAAAAACTTCAGAGCTAAGTATGAAAATTATCACATTCCTTTTTTTCAAAAAAAAAAAAAAAAAGTGAATTCCCTAACGATGTTTCCTCTAGCATTATCATCTCACGATGCTGGTTAATTACTATTTGACAAATTTTGGACTTTGCAGCAAGATTTGCTAAGTTAATTTTCACATGAAATACATATAGACTCAATTTTCGTTTTATTCGCGCTTATTATTATTGTATATATATTTTTTGCAATTTCGAATAGAGAAATAGAAAGAGAGAACTACGTTAGAGCTAAGGCTTTGACTTGTTTGGGCTGGGCTTGTGGGTTCTTGAAGGGCTCCAAAATGTTCTTGGGCCACGGTAATGAGCTTTAGCGGGTCAAGAAACGGGCGAAGGCTCCTCTGGCTGCATGGATCTCTTGTTTTATATTTTAAATTATTATTTTTCGAATCTAAGCCACTTATCGCATTTGGTTATATTTCAAAAATTAGCATTTGGTTATATTTCAAAAGTAAAATGCATTGAAAACTTTCACTACAAAAATTTTGATTCTTAGCAACTAAAAATTCCTTAGGGTGTGTTCGGTAACAAGTTAAAATTGTCAATTTAAAACTTTTCAATCTAAATTTTTTTACTCCTCACAACTACCTTATTTTTTTAATAATTTTTTCATATTTTTCTATACAACTACCTTACTTTTTAATCATTTCTACACAACTACCAATACAACTAACTTATCTATTTCAACTTTATCCTATTTATTCTTCATCATTACCCCTATCACATCACATCATTTAACAACTTCTACTCTCTACAACTTTTCATCAAAAGTTTTATTTATTCCCAAACACACTCTTAAAAAGTTTAAGTCGGTAGTTCAAGAAAACTTTGGTTGCTCATAATTTATTACATATTCTGTATATTAACTATTAAGAAGAAGTTTAGCTATCAACATTAAGAAAATTTTTTCTTTACCTATAAAAGCATTATCACAAGCATGAAAATTTTTTCTTGCATATGTAATTTCCTTGCTTACAAGGGCTGCAACAAATGTATTTTATTGTGCTGGTTTATTAGTCGTGTTATCGTGCTATGCTAAGTTGCGGCCAGCCAAGCAAAATTGGTTCATACATATATTATTTTCAAAAATAAAAAATGAGTTTAAAAATTTTATATTTATATATTCCCTCTCAAGAGATAATAATTTTTTTAAAATATAATCACTCACTCTCAATGAAAGGTATCTTTTGAACAGCAGGATAAAACACAATAAATGATTTGAAGTTGAATCCTTACATGCCACAAAGCAATTTTAGCCACATAAGTAATTAAGTAAAAATAGCTTCAATTGGAAGAGAGTCAGGGACAGTAATAAAATATATGTTAAGTCAGTATGTATAAAAGTCAATGAAAATCATGAACTTTAATGGGATTCAAAACTTCCTAAGCCGACTTCTCACTAAGAATGTTAATGATCATGATCAATCCATCAACCTTTTCGTCTAACCTATTTATAAACGAGTTTAGATTGTGATTTTTGAATAAATAGGTTATGGTTTGTCAACCCATTTAACGATTTAATTAAATAAATTAATTAAGAATAAGATTTTATAACCTGTCAACCTATTTAATCTATCTAACTCGGCAACCTATTTAACTCGTTTAACTTATTAAAGTTTTATATATAAATATAAATCTCTTGATTATTTTTTTCACTATGTCTTTCTCTTATCATCTAATTTTATTTTTTCACTGCTGACTTAATTTTATTTTTCTATTACTACCCTATTTTCATTTCTCCTCCACCAAAAAAAACCCTTTAGTTGGTCCTTGCAAGATAATTGTTTACCTAAGTTTAAATGTTAATGTTGTCTGCTATACAACTAATTGACAACCCGTCAATTCGTTTATTAAATAAATTAATATTAGAGTCTTAAATAGATTAATAAGTGGATTAGAATTGGATATTTTAAATAGATTAAGATTAGGATTAGGCTCAAATCCAATTTATTATTAGTCTTAAGCTATATTAAATATTCGTTTTTTTGTGAAAAATATTCGATTTTTGTTTGGTTGTCGTGGCTGGCCTTTACCAGTTCAAAAGAAATTAGGTTGAAGGTAAAACATGGCAAGTTGCGAAAATTCTTCACTCGTTAATATTGTTCCGTATATGCCACGAGATTCTTGCCAACGTCGTCCAAACAAAGCGGTGCTCCATCACTTCATCAGTCATCCACCATTTCATTTCATTTCGTGGAACTCCGAATAAATAATGTACTAAAATGGATGCTCGGAAGGGGTATCCCTTCGGCCTATTTATGAATGTAACGCCGTGTGTAACGTGATTTAAAAAAAGTATGATCATATGACGGAAATGAAAAAGATGCGGACAAAAAGGAAAATGCAGGTTACTATTTGTTTTAAATGCAAAAAAAGCGTTCATTAGTATTGAAATTTCATCACACCCAAATCCTATCATGTTTGTGAATGGACATTAGATCATGAACGTGTGAAGCACTTTAAAAAAGTGCATCATATGTAATATATTTTTAATATCTAAATTACTAATTACATTCTAGTTGAAATTTGATACCTTAAATTGATATTTTAATTATTTATATATTTTTTAATAAAATATTTATTTTTAAACTGATATTAATTCTATAAATATCATTTGATCTTAGTGTTTTTGCTATAAGCATATTTTTGTATTATCAGATATATTTGGTTTTTCATGAAGTGATTTTAATATAAAAGTAAAATTAATAGATAATTCTGATCTTTCATTACATCTCACAAAAATTCATTGTCAAGGAAAATTGCCCTGTGAATCTATTCCTGCCGCAGGAACATCTTCAATTTCAAGTCAATGTTCTGACTTTTATCATTGGAGTACGGAACGTCGTCAAACAAAATTCGCGCACCCCGGCCACTGCGCGTGGCAGTTCCAAATCTGCCGTCTGCACGCGTATCTTTCATAACCGTAAGTGTCAACTTGGGAAGTAATAACATTTTTAATGAGAAAATATAAAAATGATAAATTTAAAATATATAAGTTAGTTATATGGATAGTTAAGTAGAAATAATTAAAAATAAAATAATTATATAGGAAAATATTAAATAAAATAATTATAAAAAAATTAAAAATTTTATACTTATCCAAAGACAACCTAGCCGCACTGGTCCTCATATTCCCCTGCCTATCGGGTCAGAACGCGCAGTCGTTGCTTTGCGTTAGGGGTGTTAACGGATCGGGTTGAACGGGTTGGAGCTTAATCCTAATCCTAACCCATTTAATATATCTCAACCCT
>JAXCLR010000001.1:72635548-72647281 GCA_035584095.1 Annona squamosa
GGACGAGTTAAATAAACGGGTTGGACGGGTTGACGGGTTGCGAAGCCTCAACCCTAATCCGTTTATTTAATTAAATGATTGAACGGGTTGGCGGATTACAACCCATTTATTCAAATATCCCAACCCAAACACATTTATTAATGGGTTGAACGAGCGGGTGAATGGATTGACCATGACCATTAACACCCCTGCTTTGCGTACACGCGCCGCCGGGCGGACTAGTTCAATCTCGTAGACGTTTATCCGCCGAAAAAATCACGTCCGCAATTGCAGGCCCCACGTTGATATGAGTTTTAAATCCACTCGATCCGTGATCCATCATAAAAGAAAATCTTCAAGAGTATATAATAGTAGAGGCGTAGATCAGTTGTTGACCTGGATTATATGTCATTTATTAAATTTTTTATTTTTTATTAAATTGTTAATTTAAATGTATTTAAGGTGTGTTTGACAGCTAATAAAATTTTTAGATGAGAAATTCTGTATAAAAATTTTTACAATAGACAAAAATGATATAATATGATATGAATAATGATAAACAACAAAAAAAATAACGTTAAAATAAATATATTTGATGTATGAATAGTTGTTTGGAAATGATTGTAAATAAGATAATTGTATAAAAGTACGTGAAAAAATAATTAAAATTAAATATTTGTGAAAAATATAAAATTTTGGTGCGAAAACTTTTATGTGTGGCAAACAAACTATAAATTAAGTTTTAACATTTTTAAAAAGGAACTTCGCTTACGTAGAAGCAGTCTCATGTCATTCCCTTAAATTTCAAAATATTGATGATTAACATAAAATTTAATTCATTCATTATATTTAACATCATTTGTTTAGTCAGGAGACTAAGTTTCATCCAAATCAAATATGTGCATGGGCTATATTTACTTAAAAATATATATATCCATGTGAAAATTATGAAAAATGCGTAAATCCATTAACACATGTATTATAGTGTAATAATATTTTATAGAATTATTTTATCTACATAGTTGTGATATTTTAGATGGTTTAGATGTTGAAAAAATTATTTTAAAATTGATATTTTATAATTAAATTATTTTATTACGTTGATTTTACATATTTATAGATGAAACCTGTATATAGTGAAATTAAACAAATGCAAGTGTTTTATAATAATATAAGTGATGTTAAATACAATGTGTAAAGTGAATTTTCCATCAACCATTAAGATATTAAAAATAAAAAAAGTTATATAGAAAACGGATTTCATAAAAGCAGGACTGCTTAAAATGCATATACTTTCATATTTCAAATATAAATATATTTTAGTCATTTTCAATCATTTTTAAATGCACGAATATTTTAGTCAAAAAAAGTTAAGATATTCTTGTATTTAAAAATAAAAAAAGAAATAATTCTGTTAGTCTAAGCTTGAACATATCTTACTTAGCTCACCTTAAAAAATCAATTTAAAATTTTTTTACTTTTTCTCCATAGACTAGTTAATATAGATATATTTAATATATAAATTAAAATTTACCATTTTTGGATATGTATATATTTTATTTGAAAATTTTAAACACAAGAATATCTTAAAATAGCTCATGATTCCTAACAATAGAAAGTTGTAAATAGTTTGAAAAGCATTCTGGCCCCCATTAGCCACCTTTACGAGATCGTCCATCCAACTTATTTTTGAAGTATTTTATGATTATTGCGATTACGAGTATAATCCAGTTCGGCAAACAAGATCAGTTATCAAGCTAGACTACGTAACTCATTTTTTATTTTTATAAAAAAGTTGATTTAAATATATCTAATTTAAAAATTAAGTTTTCTCTAACATGTACATATTTTTTTATCGAGAAATGATTTTGTTAATTCGAGCTACTTAGCCCATTACAAAAAATAAAAAATGAGGTATGTAGTGGGGGTTGACAACTAATCTTGTTTGCTGACTTGGATCATACCTCATAATCACAAAAATCATAAAATAGTTCAAAATAAATTGGATCGGGGATCACATAAAGATGACCAATGGGGCCCCAAAATACTTGTTAGACCACTTACAGCTTCCTATAGTCAAGAATCATGTGAACTGGTTCAAAGAGGTGGCCAGCGTGTACGGACGGGAATCGGCCCCACACGTTTCTTTCTTGCTTTGCTTTTCGCAGCCAAAAAATCTACGGCGGCGCACCCGTAATTTACCCGCGCGTTTCGTTCGTCAGACACAGAGGGCGACAGTTGACAGGTACCGGCGAGGGGTTATTTGGTACTCTGCCATTCATAACCTGACAACAAATGAGAGTAAATCAGCCCAAATTAAAATCAACGATTTGAATCAATAAACATTAATACACCATCACTAATTGACCAATTCTGCCTAAATGAGGCTAACTAAAAACTATCTTAATCTCTTTGTAATCAAAGGAAAAAAAAAAAAAAAAAAAAAAACCGTCTTACGCGTTCATGGGAATTTGATATTGGTGGGTTCAGATTTGATGGCATTCCGGCGACTGTCCAATACACAAATCTGACGCCTTGTACAGACATAACCACAAATTAACATCAATCGAAACTTACGTCGTTTAAATTAAAATTGAAGTGATCCCACGTGGATCCGTATCACCGTTCATGTGCCGGCGGAGTAGAAAGGCTTTTCTTCCCAAACTGGAAAGCGGCGAAGGCGCCGCCAGAGTCGAGAGGCAGAAAATTAACGGAAGGCGGAGAGATTTGTTGTATGACTTTTCTGGTCCGTTTGGACGGATGGACGGACGGACTACGATCCACCGAACATTACCTGTATGTTCTCTGCTACTGCAACGCTTTTTCAAAAGAACTTTCTTCCTTGTTCTCTTCTCTATTTTTCGCGTTCGTTATGCTTCCGTTACTGTTCCAAACGAGGCAATATTCCCTGTCATTCTTTTTCTTCATCCTCGTTGTTCCTGCCGTGTGAATTAGATGGACGCTTACTGAATTTAGTTGTAAATAATCAGACCCATACCTTCTTTTCCCTTTTAATTTTGTTGAGTATGCGTGTTTTTGGTGTTTGTAATCCTTCTCTGTGTTTACCAACGTTTCTGTTCTGGATTTTTTTTTTTCCCTTTGCTTTTCGGGCATTCCTGGTTCATTTTAGATTTATGGAGGTGCTGTATTAATTTCTTCGATTTGACTAAATAGGTGGAATGTTAGAGAATTGTATTGTAGATGTATTCTTTCAGGGGAAAAAAATAGTTTTTGGTGAAATAGACTGAATTTCGGAAGCATACTTTTTATTTTTCTGAAAGGATAAGTTGAGATCAATTCGTCCCAATGCAACCTCGATCTCTCGTGGTTAATTTATAAATAGGTACCTTGCTTTCCAGTTTGCATTTCTCTCATCCATGTGCCTATGAATTAGCTATTTGCCAATCGGGGTTACGGAATTTGTGGGATTTAAAGAATAAATTATGGCACTATTGGGTGAATCTATTATGGTTCTTGGCGGGAATCTTAACTTGCCGTGCTCTTGTTTTGTGCTTTTCCTTCATTCCAAATTTATAGGTAAGATCAAGATCAAAACAAAAAAGCTTTATGATTTCTGCCATACTTTTCAAGCAGAACATCATGCCTTCCTTTTAAACATGGAATATCCCTTTGCCTATAATCCTGAACAACCGCTCCACGTTGACATTGTCTTTTAGTTCGTGTTTAGGTACCAGAAGACAATCAAAGACTTAAGATAATCCATGTTGAATGCCATATCCTGTGTTTCTATTTCATTGATATGCTGGCATTTTCGCCCCCTTGTTTAAAAACACTACATTGAGTGATGGACTTTTTTCTTTTTCCCCAATCTTGGTTCAGGTAAAAAAATATAGCTTCTAGGGATTAAGAATTCATGAGCGGCTTTGGAGAAATCTCAAATGCCTCCCAATATGCAGAATCAATTGCAAAGGGAGTATTCCACTACTCGGTTTCAAAAAAACCAAAGCTGTATCCGAGGCCTATTTCACTTCTTCGATTTTCATCAACGGGTTCATCTCAGGAAGATGCTTTCAGACATGAAGCATGGGAATAGAAAGTGGCACACTGGAGGTGAGAAATCTAGAGAAACTAATTCATGGCTTCTTATTGAAAAGGGACCTTTTGCTTATCTATGATATTTGATTTTTTTGTTAGATTCCGAAATTTTGGTTTATCGAATCCATCAAGAATAAGAAACTCTGTTGTGAAAATATTGGTTCGTGAGTTATTTGCCAATTGTAAAAAACTTTAAGTTTTCTGAGCATTCTTGGCGTCTGTCTTATATATATTTTTCTTATTTTAGGGCAGTAATAATGCAATTACACATCTTCCACCATGCAAACATGTCAAGCACGAAACTTATGGCATGTTTCCAACTTCCAAGCCCTTGCTTGAAATGTGTCCTAGTCTTCTACATCTTGTTCAGAAGGAGATGCTGCATCATCTTTTGGTGTGAACTTTCTGATTCTTTTTATTAGTCAGAGACATGAGAAATGGCAGAATAATTAGAGGGTATCTGGTGCAAAAACCATAGACAATAGTTCTTTTATATTTTCAATTAAGCAACTCTATTCGTGATGCGATTCTCTTTTATATGTTAACTCGGTTTTCTGACTCTGACTTTGAGACTCGCAAAGTCGAAGAAGCACAGTGCACTTCAGTATCATTTAGCTCAATAAGTTATTAGAAGAAGAAATAGCTTCTTTCAGAATTAATCTTGTAAAGTTTACTAAGTTCTTATGAAAAGAATAGCCTCTATCAGCATGAATGTAAAAGTTCACCAAGTTAATCATGTAGCTAGTTCTTCACCGGAATGAGATTGTCAGAAGAATGTGATGGGCCTGTATAATTCTTCATTTAAGAATTATGTCATTGTCCTTTGGTTTATCTACTGGGCTCTGTTGTTTTTTGAGTTGTGTCACATTCCTTTTCTTTTGCTTGTTTATTTACTTTTTCATAGCATCTTTGGTCACATGTGTGCTTCCTATAATAGATGTCAAGAATTCAAAAACAAAAGCAACTGACTCTGCAACTGGGGAGGGTCACAACACAACGGGTGAACAAGTAGATGACCTTGTAAGTTCATGTGCTCAGGATCCTCTGCAACTGATGCAATTTGTTTTATCAGTGTGGTACCACAGAAGTACACATGAATTTTCATTTTCCTGGTCTCATGGGTTTGCTTATATTTTTACTCTGTTGTTGAGTTTTTTCTTTCTTCTCTTCTCATGAAAATCTGAATAGATTTTTTTTTTCCTGTTTTGTCATCATGTTTTTGCAACCAACTGAATATCTTCTTTGACTACTTGTGCCAGATTGAAGATAAAATGAAAGGTTGCAATCCAAGCAAGCAATCAGACCAGGAATGCATAAAAACACTAATTGACAGGGAAATGTCTAAAGAAAGGGTGAAGAAGAGGCGATCCTCATCCTCCTCTTTTTCATCACGGTTGTTGATGCGTACTGAGTCTTTGCATTATGCAGATTATGATCCTGATGTTATGCCTTCAGTTGATAACAATTCAAGAATTGAACTCTCCCCGCAGAAGACCAGCTCTTCTACAGGCAAGATTCATGAATCCCTTGTGCGAAAACAACATGATCATCTCACGTGTAAGAAACGGTGTGAGGTATGTGGAGCGATGAATGGTGGGAACCTCTCAAATAATGGCAATCTTGACGTGAATGATAGCCATTTGCTTGAAAGACAGTTGCTTCTTGAGAAACTACTGGAAGCTAAGGATGCATTATTGAGGCAGAGTCAATCAAAAGAATTTCTCGAAGCACTCCAGATATTTAATGCCAACCGTGAATTTCTTCTAAAGATTCTGCAAGACCCAAGTTCCCTTTTGGCAAATCATGATCAGGCCTCTCCTAGTAGGGAGCCAGTACTAACAAAGTGTGGGTCATTCCCTGGAGCTGAGGTGCTGGGTAGAATGAATCTGGATCGTGTGAAACTCAAACATAAGCAAAGGGAATCAAAATCAGTTTCAATGCAAGAAGATCAGTTGCAGATTCAGTACTTTCAACAAAATTCCAACTGTGTTAGCGCATCAGACAATAGTCCCTCAGAGATAACACCATTAGCAGACGGTGGTACTAATTTAGAGCCTCTACCAGGTGCATCTCCTGTGCTGAAAAGCAAGAAGGACAATCGAATGATTGTAAACAGGTTTAAGGGGATTAAACAAAAATTAAAGTATGTGATCAACGAGAGCAAAAAGGAGAAGCTTCGGATTTCCATGGATGGTATTCTGCACAAGATACCATACGGCTACAAGCCTTTGATGAAGACAAAGTCTCTGTTTGTTGGTTCTGAAAAGAGTTTCGAGAGTGATGGAGCATCTTCTTTGAGTGGAAAGAATCAAATACAAAGAACACCTTCACTGAATGAGTCACTGGATAAATATTCTCAATTGTTTGATACTATTTTAAGCAAAGAAGCTAAAGGGGATCTTTCGGAGGGAGTGAAGTTGGGACATGATGATGGAGATGAGGTGCCAGGAAAGCGTTCCAAGAAAACCTTCATGAGAATACTTTCGTCGCCAGAAATGTGGACTTATGATTCTAGTAAAGAAGTGGATGGTGATGCATTTCGTGAGGCACTCCATATGGGAACACCAACTAGGATTTCTGTTGACAATGGGGCTGCAGAAACCAAAAGCCAGGATGCTGATAAACAAATTCAAGCAGATATTCCCTTGAATTCAGAAGCCGAGAGACAGATTGCACCTTTCACTGAAAATGAAGGTCAGGAAGTTTCTGTAGATGAAAGCATCAGTGGAGCCGTTGATGGGGATGAAATCCAATCAATATTGCCTTTCGAAGCTAGTGAAAATGATGAGATAGATATTATTGAAGATGATAAGTCACATATGGATGGTACTGAAGATAATAAGTCAAGGATGGTCCAGGAAAGTAACTATATTCCTTCACATGAGCAGGAGACTGAGCGAACGAAAGATGCAAGTACCACAGTGGTGCAGCCAAGTCCAATCTCTGTTCTTGGCCCGTGTTTTGCAGATGATGCTGGTAGTCCAATGAAAATCTCCTTTTCAAAAGGTAATAGATGCTTTTCCCATATCCTAGCAGCGTTCCTGGCCCCTTGACCACTATAATCATGTGATACTAAGAGTTATAAACTGCAATACCATGTTATAATGAATTAGATATGGACACATATTCAGTTCCTTTGATCCCATTGGGGGAGAATGAAAAATAACCTGGATTCTCTCCAACTGGGTCTTGGCAACCAGGGACGACTGATTGATTGTAACTGCTTGCCTTCATCATCAAAGCAACATACAAGAAAAGATAATCGAATATGGGCACCTTTACATGAGTTTGGCAGTTGAAAACACATACCATGCCTTGTTACTTTCGGCTGAAGAAAGAAAAAACAAAATGTTTCATATATCAATCTGATATCAATGAGGTTTAATATAAAGGAATCAGTTCTGTCTATAGATACTATTTCCTTCTTTCACTTGATATGCTTCCAAGCCTGTTAATTGATCAAATCTAGTCATGTGAACATAACAATTAAGCTAACAGCAGGTTTGGAGCTGAAACCCGGGGACGTCTGTTTCCAAAACGAAGAATTGCAAGCCAAAGCAGATGTCCTTGATAGGGGTCCAAGTGATCGTGCCTATTTGGGCATTGCATCCATGCAAGTGGATTCAAAGGATGAGGCAGATTTCAACTACGTGAGGGACATACTGAGGAAATCCAGGTTCAGCATCGATGGACTGCTCGGGGCATGGTATTCACCTGACCAGCCTGTGGATCCATCATTGTTCGATGAAATTGGGAGCACCACCCTTGGCAAAGGCAGCGGCCCAGATGATATAGGGAGTATCAGTTTAGACCACATGCTCCTGTTTGACCTCATTAATGAGGTTTTGCTTGAAATATATGAAAGATCGTTCATGTGCTCTCCTTGGCCCTTGTGCAACAATTCCAGCATTAGACCAAGGCCTGTTGGATCCCAAGTTCTTGAGGAGGTTTGGTCCTGCGTTAGCTGGCATCTGAGCTCTGGGCAAGAGTACTTCACAATAGATTACATTGTGGGGCGCGATTTAACAAAGAAGGATGGGTGGATAAATATCCAACCAGAAGCTGAGTGCGTCGGGCTCGAGTTGGAAGACTGGATAATAGATGATCTTTTGGATGAAGTTACTTACGACATAGCTGGCTTTGATCCATATATTTAGGATGAGTCTTTTGCTTCCCTTTGAATGTATATATGTTTTTATTGTTGACATATTGAAAATTTTTTGTAGTCCTTTTCTGTGATTACATACATTTGTACAGCTGCATAAAACAATACAGTTCTTAGGTTATTTGTATCATTATGTCACATTGTAATATTGAGTGGTGAGCTGCTTGTATTCTTTTGCCCTGTGATGAACGAGTTTTGGATTAGCTAGCCTAAAATGTTGCTTCTGAGACTTGAGTCACTTGACTAGTGGAATTTTAGATCTGTATGGATTCTACTGCACAGTATGGTAGGCTTCAGTCAATAATTCAATAGTAGGACTAGTTAGCCTAAAATGTTACTTCTTAGGTTTTGCTTGTCGTTGCTTTTTTGCTTGCTTCCGAGGAATGGTCATCCGTGCTTTTGGGATAAGCGATATTTTAGCGCTTCTAAATTTAACCATAGAAAACACCCACCGGCATAAAAGCCACCACCCGCAGTGCCAATTGGGTTTTCAATTTCTTGCAGTAAGTTTTCCTAAAGCACAGAAGCTCTCTCAGTACCCTCCCCTTTAGGCATCCTCCCATTAGTTTCAGTAGAAAGCATAGTACTAGTTTGCTGCCTCAGAGGGAAATACGAAGTCCAAACTTACAGGACGTAAGCTGGAGGCTGCATAGCAAGATCAGCAGAAAAGGGTGCCCTACCAAATCATTCCGCAGAAAGTTACCAATACCAAAACGAACAAGACCATAAGAAAGCTAATTGCTCAGATAGACACGGGAATAATCTTGTTTCCTATTTTCACTGTAACAAGTGCTCTTGAATTCATGTTGTGTCTACCACCGTATTGCCTCTTGAAAAACTTGATTAACAACCTTACAATAAGAGAGGGGGAAAAAAACCAGTATCTCTCTGATCTACTGAGTATGCTATCAGTAGTTACTACAAGGCCCCTTTCGGCAATTTACATTTCCCCTGATCAGGTCATGACTCAAAAACCACTGGTTGAAACATTCGAAGATGATTACATCCAACTCTTAAAAAAGTCCTGATGACAAGAATAAATGGTACCAGTCCTGAAAACAGTCTCAGTGCAGGTTATATGGCTCCAGAAAAACGTTATCCTGCTTAACTGCTTCAGAGTTCATCTGATATAGAAAGTTCAAATGGACATATATTTCTATTAAATGGATGACTGCTCAAAGGAACCAAATCAAGTGTGAATTTTCCACATGCCAAGTCCATAGCCCATGCGGATGAGAACAAGCTCAAAAAGCATGTGTATGATACTAGTCAATCGCACTTTAGACCCAGGTATCTCAGACCAGTTAACACACACCTCTATCATGGGAATTCTTAAATGTTTGCACAGGTAGACCAGCTCCACATCAAAGCACCACCTGCACAAGACATTGAAGTGTGTTTTTGGACATTGGAAAATGAAGGGAAATGGTGATGTAAATATGTAACAAGATAGGAAAAACTTCAAATATAAAATTAATAAAGACAATAGACAAAATGGTAATGATAAGAAATATATATAATGACAAAGAAAACATAAGAGGGTTGTCATCAGTGAGTGAAGTAGGCAAATGCTGCATCAATTTTTTATTTACCTCATATTGCATTGACATTGACTATTTCACACTACCCAAATGCATCATTACTATCATTTTTGCACTCTTCTTGCTTTTTATAGAAGATGTCTACCCTTATCCTCTCTCTTCAACACCAACGAAGAGATTATGTTGCAAGGATGCGGTTCACTGATCCCATCATCAATAGAAAATGTGGCATAAAGAACCCATATAATGTAACTCAGCCATGTCTAATGAGAGTTATCTGAGATGAATTTGTTCAAACACAATCTGGTAAATGACATGAGCAATCCTTTCAGTTACCAACAATTCAAGTGAGTTGGGCAGATGCAGATCTAGAAATCTTTTAGCAGGATAAGAACAAAAAACAAAGAAAGTAGGAAGCTGACATAATCATGCACCTCCTTCAGAATACCTTTTCAAACGAATGTTGCAGAAAAGCTTCCGAGCAGCAGCCCTTGTAAACATCTTAAAGCCACACTGCAGTGGATAAAGCAGTTTGCATTATCAGTCAAAAGAAGAGGAGTCTGCAGTTTTGGAATTAGAGTAGATCTGGTAGGGTGGGGAGGCAACCTATGAATGTCATCTTCTAATTTGACAGCCAGACCCAATCCAGGTCACCTAAATCAACTGAAGTGTGTGGAACATGGTCTATCCAATAAATTTCAAATAGAAAGTGACTCAAAGAGCATGGGCAAGAATAATGGTTACTAAACTTGTTGCAAAAATTTTAATTCCAAACAGACTGAGACCTCATTCAGCATTAAAACTCAGACCTAGACATGGCAGAGCAACTAGACAGTGAACTGATGGCAAGAAGAAAATGGTCTTCTTCAGACAAAGAAGATACCTGGGTATCACGAATTCCTGGACCAGCAGTCAAGAGAACTACAAGATGGAAGCCCTTCATAAGGACATTACGATACCATTTACGCTGAAATAAAAGGTGTAAACCAATATCATTAAGAGCATAAGCAAAGCTCAGAAAATCACATACAGCGTACATGATATTATCAAGACAGACCGTTGCCAGAGCCTGCTTCTCAAGGTGAGCACGAGAACCAAAAGCAGCAACAGCAATATCTGGAAGTTTCAAGCTTGAATCCCTAGGTGTGGTAGCTTCCAGCTTAAGTTCCTGTTCAGCGATTCTCTTTATCTGATGAAAACAATAACAATACTCATTGTCATCACTATCATGAGGACCTGAATGAACATAGGTAGCATCTTCTTTGCGCAGGTAATGAGAAAAAACTATGTCAGCAATCTAATGAAGTAAAAATATAAAAAAAAAATGAATAAAATTGGAATATATATTTACAGAAAATAAATGGTTAATTGTGAAAATGATAGGATTGAACATCAAAATAGCTTGACGACAGAAAAAATAATTTTGGCAAAGAAAAAAAAAAGAGTTATGAAATATTTAGTATTTCCTAAAAAAATAAGTATTTAGTATTTTTAAACAGGGGAAGGGTAGATAAATGCCTTCTTGTGTAGTAGTTACTACTTTCTAGTTTCCATTGCACCTAAACAAAAAGGCCTGTCATTTAGCCCTATCCATCTATATAGATCTGGTTTGAAATTTGAGCCATTGTAGAACATATAGCATGCACTTCCCATGAGAGAGTGGTCTACAGACCTCCGATTCAAGTTTTTCAAGATCAATGACCTTTGTGGCTCCATCAGCATCAAGCATCAAAAGCAGCTCACCACGTGAGTGAAGCATTCCCTGTTTTAACATGCTTTCACAGAACAGGAGAGCATCAATCAGTTTATGCATATGACATGTAAGCTAAAGTAACACATGTCATGAGTAACCAAAAAATTGCAAAAAGCACCACCATCACCAGCAGCAACAATAATAAAGGAAGGAGATGCCCACTAAGGGTGTGTTTGGTTGGAGATAAAACTTTTGATGAAAAGTTTTTGGAGTAGAAATTGTCAAATCAACAGAAAGTG
>JAXCLR010000001.1:72647381-72660668 GCA_035584095.1 Annona squamosa
AAAAATAGAGTAATTATGGAGAGTGAAAAGTTTTAGATTGAAAAGTTTTAGTTGACACTTTTTTATTTGAAACAAACGCACCCTAAGTCTCCGTTTCGTAACATTGTCATATGGGAATTGGGAAAGTGATTTCCCACTTTTTTTTGCACATTTTTCAAAAATGATTTGATATATTCATTACCTAACTACTCTACCTTTGCCATTTTCCCCCTATATTCCAATCATTTTTCACACACTATCCTATTTATTCATACTTTACCCCATCATATCACATCACTCTCATACTTTTCAAAAATATTTCATTTTCTATTTTTCTACCCACATTACCAAACACACCCTAAATCATGGGACATGGTTTCACAATTATGAGTTGATCTCCAAAGTTTGCCTCCTTTAGCATATGGACATAGACAAAACCATAAAGGAGAAGGAAAAATACTTGAGGACCAATGACCTCAACAAATTCCCCGTGGTAGAACTAAATGGTTAAGATAATTGCAAACTTGAAACGCAAAAGCACAATAAGAAGACCATAGTCACCATATTCATAACTGACCAATCCAAAAACAGTAAGCATAAGTCTACAGTAAGTGATGCATGTAGTGATGAATGTGCAATCAGGCAAGAGTTTGGATAACCAGAATAATCCAATTTGAGATATTTTTGGTCAAATCCTTTTTGATATCGAGCTATCACATGTAAAAGATAGATCCTGCTCACATTCACTGAGATTGACAGATATCATGCAAAAGCATCAAGTATCACATCCTCCAACAAACAGTCATTATTACAATAATTGAGCTCACAATAGATGGTGAGTGTAGAAAGGCTCACTTTTCTGATAGCTTCTCCCTTTCCATGATTCCTTCCAAGAAGAATAACCCTCACACTATCTACTGTATACTTCCTAACAAAGTCAAAAGCTACTTTGGCTGTGCCATCAGCACTTCCATCATCAATTATCAACACCTGTTGATGCAAGGAACCAGTTATCAAAATATAAAGGAGGTGCAAAGATACAAATTTTTTAAGCACCAATGCAAATTATTCCAAGGATTAAAGTAATACTAATTCAAAAAAGCAATTATTCTGTTGCAGTCACTGCTGAATAGCAGTCAAGAACTGGTGTCCAACAGGAATGCCATCCCATGGAGAAATGAAGTTCATCCCCACTTTGTCAGATCAAAATGTGAACCATAAACTCTCATGTAATTTGTAAAGGGCAGGGGAATGTAATCACCCTACTAGGAATTGAATTTGATGACAGTCAAGCAAGGGAACTTCAAAGCCAGAGATCCAACAAGAAAACAAAAACAACAAATTTGCTGAATGGTCAGTTTCCACTTTATCAAAGAAAAACACTAATAAGTTTCCAAATTCATGAATGGGCTAATTTATATGGTAACAAAATTCCCTAAGCATATTTTGGCTCCTAAATTTCTAAATTTTCAAGACATGTCTCTGCACATAACATACAAAAAAATAAAAGACACACCTCATATGAAAAGGATCTGTCAGCAGCAGCACGTTGTTGTAGATAACTGTAAAGAAGCAAATTCTCAAATCATTAACAAAAAGATCAATGTAGTCTTCCCCATGATATACGACCATCACTTTGAGACAACAGAAAATGAATAAAAAGTGCCTTTCACATAATTACCACAAAAATTGTGGCAAATACGCAAGAAACGCCCACACCCCTGAACTGAAATTTGTCTTCAGCTACTGGTCCATGAAACGGCAAGAAGCATGATAATCAAGAATCAACTTACTTCATGGTCTCATCAAGAGCTCCTGGAAGCCTATGCTCCTCATTGAATGCAGGTATTATTAAAGAGAGGTACTTCTCTGCTGGATCAAAGACAGAGGGGCAGGGAACCTGGCATGATAACTTCCAGTTCTCAAACCACATTCAGAAGTGATATATTGTATATACCTAACTAAAGTAAAAAGAGACGTTTCACTGATCAGCAAATAATAGAGCTGTGAAATGGTTGTACACAATAGTTTAAATTTGTAATTAATTAGCTGCAGTCCTTTTTCCTGCTAACTGTTTCCTCTTCCTATTGAACAGAAACAAATCCCATCTGCACTTCACAAACTTGATAGCATGATAAGAGACAAAGAAACAATGAATAAAATTTAACAATTTTCTTTATCTACAAAAAGTACTTCTCTCTTTCTTCATTATGGGTGTATTTGGCAAAAAAAAAAAAAAAAAAACTAAAACTTTTCAATCTAAAACTTTTCACTCTCCATAACTACTCTATTTTTTAATCATTTCTTCACATCTTCCGATACAACTATCCTATCCTATTTTTAAATCATTTATACACAATTACCAATACGACAAACCAATCTATTTTAACTTTATTTTCTTTACTCCTCATCATTACTCCTCTTATATCACATTATTTCCTTCTAATTTAAAAACTTTTCATCCAAAAATTTTATCGCTTCCCAAACATACCTTATAATTAATACGTCTTATCCTCTCCTCCATTCACTTCATCTTATTTGTTTAACAAGTGACATTGCTCCCAATATCTCAGATGTTATTATTTTTTCCTCATTTCCTGCTATTCAAACATACCCAAATAAAAATAGCTGAATGATAACTCCAAATTTTGACATTTCACTTGTTCAACCGGCCAATTAGAAGATTGACCTAACATCAGCACCTCAATGTTGCTATGTATGCAGTCACGAAATATAGCCTGAAAAAGCATGATATTAAAGCAAACTGAGAAATCAAAAAAAAAAAAAAAAAAAGAAAGAGCAAACCGAATGAGTTCTGTAAATAAATAATGGTATTAAGCCCGCAAATCGGAACAATAAAGCAATCCAAGTGCAGAAGACAAATCGTTCGCCAGAGGAGGAATAACATGTGCTGTATATGTAGTAGTCCAGATGCAATTCAGTAATTCAATAATCGAATATGCATGGATTCCTAGCTTCAGCTTATGGTGACACCCATGAACTGCATTTAACTCCAAAAACGCGGTGTCCACTGTCCAAGAGCTCGAAGTGCGACCAATCACCTTCAGAGCATAACATGAGGTCAACGCACCGTGTACCTCTCAAGCACCTCTCGTACCAGCCATGCAGATGAAGAGGCAGGAAAAATGCACTCACCCGTTTTAATGAACTCGGATCCTCGAAGAATGTCGCCGCCGGTTCCGCGCTGAAATTGATACAAACATCCGAACTTGATCTTAAAGAAAAGAAAAAGCCGATAGCTGGAAATAAAGAAAGGCACGAATCCGAAAGCAAATTGGAAATGGACATACCAGTGCTTGCGTTCTGTCCTTTTGATGAATTCTAAGAAGAAAATCACAATGGCGACGATCAATATCGCAACCTACCGAAAGAAATCATGGTATGAGAAAAAGACGGGAAAAAGTCAGCGTAATAGAAAATCTGGGGTTTTGTGAGCGAACCAGAGAACAAAGAATAAGAGAGAGATCTGCGATCGTCCATCTGTAGGTCGTCATGACACCAACTATAAAGGGATCTCAGCCTCCTCGTCTTCTTGTTTGCCAGACACAGAGGGGGGAGGAAGACCTGCCACGCAGTCCCAATGTTCGATGAAAGTCCTGTCTACAGTCCACTAGCTCTTCACGTTCGGCTTCAGCAGTCCCAGCCAGCTTCCCTTCCACAACCCGTGTCCGCTTTGCCAGACGGCCGACACAGTCAAACGCTTCTATGTGATCACGTGATTGGGAGATTGTATCCCGAACAAAAATTTCTTCGCGGCGATAAGATAAATCGCTTTGGTTGATTAAAATCAATAAAATACTAAATTACAGTATTTTAATTGGTAGTACAATTAGGCTCTAAGACATTTTTACATGTATCTAACTAAAAATCTAATTTTTCTCACAATAATTCCTAAAATACCACAGAAAATTGGGGGAAAATAAATGTTACCGCCAAAATTATTAAGAAAACACAGCTGCCAAGATACGAACTAAGAACACTCAACTCACTAGGGCAATTCTTGACCACTGAAACAACAACTCGGCAGCAAGTATTTAAAATTTTTCAGTTCACAATTTTTGTTCAGAGCTCTCCACGAAGCTGGGATGTTTGCATCCATTTTATTATTGGTACCCGACGCTTTGCTAGTCAGCTAGTTAATAACGGAACTCGCTTTTATTGATTTTGAGACACTAGTGGCTTAACAAGCCAATTGCAAAGGGTGCAGCCCCGAATGATTGAAGGTTTCTTCGGGGAACACGTTCAGGTGCGAAGCAAACCCTATCATCTTTTGTGCACGTTTTTCGAAAAAGTTATTTGACAGTTGCGGGTTTCCCTAGTTTTACCTTTATGCTTTAGTTTTAATATTTTGTATTTACAGTTCAACCTAAGTATATATTTAATTTGATATAAAAAGTATATATTTTAATTTTAACTTTATGAATATAAATCTAATAATGGTATTGACAAATAATTATGAAGATATTACTCCAGAAAAATGAAGCTCAAAGCTTAAACCTTTTCACCCTCGGTAAAACTCTTTGCTAGTCATGCTAATTGAGTGACACCACCTCTTAATCAATTTAAATTACACTCAAGTTGTCATATGTATAAAAAAAATATTTTCCTATTGTGTAGGATCATTTCCGTGGTGGGAAAACTCTCTTGTTTTGTCCATGGCATGCGAAATTTAAACTTTAAATATATACACGGTAAGGCATAAAATTTACACATGTATGCATTTAGTGATGGTTAAAAAAGCAGAAAAAATTAAGTATAAAAATTCTAAAAGGGTAAAAAAGTATTTTGATGATAATAAAATAATGATCAAGAATAAAGATATATTAAAAGAGACATGAAACAAGTGAATGAAAAATTTTGGAAATGACTAAGATATAGGTTTAGTAATAATAAAATAGGGTAGTTATATATATATATATATATATATATATATATTTTATTGGATAGTTATATACGTAAGATGACAAATTATATCACAATATGTATAGTAAGAGAGTAATTTTTGCTACCTTGTTTGTGGTTTGATATTTTAATTACCTAATTAACATACTTATTTTATTGTAATTTATGTATTTCAATATTTTTAGTTTTTCCATATAACTTTTGTATCAATTTTATATTCGTTCTCTTCGATCTTAATGATTATTCTTATTACATTATATCGCATTTTTACTTTTCAAAACTTGATTGATATTACCATGGGATAAGCATGTGGAACAAAAAGTGTTGTTGTATATTAAAATGAGCAAAACTATATCAAAAACGAAAACATTAAATTATTATTTTTTATATTTTAATAACAACAAAATTATCTTTAGAATTATAGCATCCTCATCCGATAGGCACCCTTAGATGTATTCAAAAGATATTTAATTATTTGTTTGAGTAGTAAAATTAATGCATTGATTATAATTTATAATATTTTCAACCAACTGTACATTAAAAAGTACATTTTATAATTGAGTACATATTACATTTTATTTCATATTGCAATTAAGCTTAAGTCAAAGTAGTGCTTAAGGAGTGAAACATATGTTACTAATGAATTCACTGTAGTCATTGACTAGATAAGGGTACGTCTGGGAAAGAGAAAATCATTGAAAATATGGGATGAGGTGGGAAGTAATGAAATATTTTGTGAATTATACAATTAATATAAAATAATAGAAGTAATGACTAAATAACTAAGATGGTTGTAGTGTAGTAAGAAAAAAAAATAATTAGAATATAAAGATAAATAAGCAAAAATATAATTATTTTTTGATGGATCAATAAACTTAAGAATTTGTACTGTCACATTTTTCAGCACCACATTTACCACATATGGTACCAAATAAGCCCTTAGCATAGGTTGCAAACATGTTGTGCTTCATATTAACTTCTAATGGAAGAAGATAACACATAAAAGGTTTTCACTTTGATTTCGTTTATATGATTGATTAATAAGGAGAATGATCCATGCGGTCCTTAAGGTCGAGTGCATGAGACTTATATATTTTATTTCAAAATTTTTTATACATCCATGAATTTTTTGCATAATCTATAATTCTATATTCTTTTTTTATTTTTCAAAATCATAAAATAACGGATTTTATATTTTGGAAAATCAAAAAATAGATATGGATTAGCCAACAATTTTTTTTTATTTAAAAAATTGTATGGACTTATCTAAGTGAGATTTAAATGCATAAATTTATATATATATATATATAAAAGAAATATTCACGCGCAGCATGCTTTCAGTGCAGCATCGTTGAAATGGGCCCCACATGATCATCAAATCATAATCTACTCCACCAATTATATTTAGAATAATATATTCTATTAACATACCAATTTTCATCCTAATAAAATATGTACACGAGCTCCATCTGAAAATGGTACAAAATCAACGTAATAAAATATTTTAATGTACATAACAACTTTAAAATGATTTTTTCAATACATAAACCATTTGCTATAAAATTTATATATGAATAAATGATTGTATAAAATTTTATTGTATTATAATATGCGTGGAGCCCACTTTTGATCCAATATACTGTTATTCTAGTGTAATTGCGTGGCATCGGAATATCGCTCTCTCTTTCTATATATATATATATATGAGTCCCACACATTTAACCACCTGCGATCATTCCCTATTATTTATATAGCAAACACAAGTCTGCTGGGGAACATGTAAAAATAAAATATTGTTTCCCATCCTTTCCTACACATTTTTATATGTTTTTGCATATAAATTACCTAAATTTTCTGCTTATTATACTATTATCTGTATACGTCAATTATTTCTACATATTTCTATATAATTATTGTACTTATTTTAACTTTATTCACTTTCATTCTAAGTATTAATTTTATTACGAATTTTGAAAAAAAAAATTCAAAATTCCATCGGTGAATTTCACGGTCAGTCTGAAATATCCAGCCACATTATTACCAATCAAAAATGGCCACATTGGTTCCAACTCCAACCAAGGACAAATTTCGGTTCCAGCAAATAATTGACCTTGACCTGAACCAAACGAACCCCAATTGCAAACCTTTCGACGGTGCCATACACTGTCGAGTCATTTCCCGCTGCACACGCGGCACGCCGATGGGCAGAGTTGCGTCCTTCCTTCGGCCTCAAGGAAAGAAACAAAGCAGGAAATTTCTAATATTATCATTTTTTTTTTTTGTTATTTTCAACTATTTTATTTGTAGGGTATGTTTGTCACTTTAAAAAAGTTGTCAAATTAAAATTTCTTAATCTAAAACTTTTCACTGTCCATAACTGCTCTTTTTTTAATTATTTTTTACACATATTTTTATACAACAACCTACTTTTTAATAATTTCTACACAACTACCAATACAAAACCTATTTATTTTAAATTTATTCTCTTTATTTCTTATCATTACCCCTCAAATATCACCTCATTTTGTATTGATTTGACAATTTTTACGTACAAAATTTCTTCTCAAAAATTTTATAATTTTTCAAACATACTCTTAGTCCGTAAATTTGCTCGCCATGAACGAGCTTATTGACAAAGTCTTCACCAATTCCGACCATTTCTAAGTATTTCGCAGACCTGTTTACGGGGAGCCGAGCCTCGAAATTGAAGAGGGATGGTGAAATTTGCCCGTGGAGGTAATGACGTGAAACGAGGGAACCATGATAAGCAAACATAATAAAATTAAAATAAAAAGTTTAACCCGTAATTATACAGAAATGATTAAAAATAAAATAATTATATAAATAAATGTTAAAAATATTAAAAATAAAATAATTATAAAAAATGATAATTTTTAATGTGTTTGATATTAGACCTACAAAATTGTCACCCAAAGTTACATATGCACAATGGCATAAATTCAAGAAAGATTACTTGGACAAGGGGAAAGGCAAGTTAATCAACGGCCAGGATTATTCTACAGGTGGCCTCGGGCAACGACTGACCAATGGGTTGCGGCAGTCAACCGACTCTTGAGTTTTGCGAAAATGCATCCACTCCGGGCTTACAGGCGGTCAGCCGATCGGGGCAGGTAAAACTCCGTTTACATCCGACGCGAAATTCCGACGAGACCCAATCCGCTCCAGCCTCAGATCGTGCATCGATCGCGGAGGAGCAAAACATGGCCATCAACAACGTCATGCTTGCCATCCACGAGAAGAAGACCTCGTCCGTCGAGATGTACCGCCCCCTCCGCCAGTACATCGCCTTCCACTACTCCGAGCGCGAGGCCCAAAACCTAGAAGACGACCTGCAAGCAGTCCGGCAGATGCGTTCCGACTTGGAGCGGCCTTCGGACTCCCCAGACGCCCGCCGCGATCTACTCCACTCCTACTACCGTGCCCTCTGCGTTATGGAGTCGCGATTCCCTATCTCCCCCGACCGCGACCACATCAACGCCATCTCCTTCACCTGGTACGACGCTTTCAAGCCCAACAAGAAGGCCACCCAGCAGAACATTCACCTCGAGAAGGCCGCCTTACTCTTCAATCTTGGAGCTATCTATAGTCAGATTGCGCTCTCCGCCGATCGCACCTCCGCCAACGGGCTGAAGCAGGCCTGCAGCTCGTTCCAGTCTTCAGCGGGTTCCTTTGGCTTCTTGAAGGACAATGAGTGCACCAAGGCGGCCATAGGAGGGGCCGCGACAGTCGATTTGTCGGGCGAGTGTGCCGGGATGCTAGAGAAACTTATGCTAGCGCAGGCGCAGGAGTGTTTCTTCGAGAAGGTGATTGCGGATGGGAAACCGCCGGGGCTTTGCGCAAAGGTCGCCAGGCAGGTATTTTGTTATGACTTTGGCGTTTATAATGATTTTAGTTTGTGGTTTGCTTCTTTTTCTGTAATTTCATGCAGTTGCAATTAGTTTCCTGACTCAGCTCTGCCTAGCTTGCATTTTGCACATGGCCACGATTCCTAACATCAGAATCACAGGCCAGTTGATCCGCGGCAACTCCTTCATTGATTGATGGACAGTATGGATTTGCTTGGAATTGAATTGAATAGAACGATGTCAGCATAAATAATGGGTAACCATAGACAAAAAGCAGGACATTAATGGAAGGTATATGTTCAATCAAGTCCTTGGAAGTGATCACCCAAAAAAAAAAAGGTCTTTGGAAATGAATTTTCCAAGCAATTCCATTCAAAGCAAAATCAATTCCATGGTCCCAATCAAGCTCGCACTTGTGCTGGCAACTGGCACGATTGTTGTATGTTGAATTTGTTCCCCCCTCTAATGATAAAATAGTCTTCATGTCAAATTCCCCCCACTTCCCAATGGTCCTAGATCTGCCACTGAATTTGCAAATTTGCATGTTCTTGACTGACAATGTTTTACATTAGTTTTTGTTCTGTGAAATGCTCACAGCCAGATAGGTAGGTTTAGCTTGCTTTGTGTAAATTCACACTTAGTCTGATTTTGTCTGGATTTGCTCTCTAGTAACCAACTTTCAAAATGCTTGCGCTAGCAAAGTTCAAGGTGGAAAAGCACATAAAAAAAGTAAACCAATGTTCCATGTATGGCATTCATTTTTGAGTAGTCTTGCATGCCCTCAAGTCCTGCTGTGATGAGAGGGAATTGTTTTGATTTTAGATTTCAATTATGTTTCTGGTGTTGGCAGCTAAGATATATCCACTAAATGTAACTGCAATTCACTCTATATAGCCTTGGCCTTTTGTGTTATTGGTAGGTAAAAATGTCAACTACATAACCAGTCTGTAATTCTATCCATTTAGCAAAGAGAAATAACAGAACGATGTTGGCACAATCTCAGCATGTTGGACAAGAAAATTTTAATTGGTTACATTCCTTGTCCAACAGTGGAAATGTGCTTGGATTTTTTGCAATGGAGTTGTCCCTCCCCCTCTCACGATGTTCATTTCAGTTACATTTTTCAATTTGCCAAATCGTCTACTATTCAATTTATATCAGTGTATAATCATTATAGGGATGATTATATGAAAGTGTTTCATCCTATCTGTAGGTTGGCATTTACTATGAAGAAGCTCATGCAGCCTTAAACCTTCCACCTCTTAATCAGCACTTTGACCGGACCTGGATTTCTCATGTTCAGCTAAAGGCAGCTCAGTTCTATGCAGAAGCTTGCTACCGTTTTGGGTTAGAACTTCATGGGAAAGAAGAGATTGCTGAGGAAATTGCTCGCCTGAAAAGTGGGATCACTGCATTAGCTGATGCAAAGAAATCAGTCAAAGGAGTTGCAGCAGCACTTATTGAGGCTGTTAATAGATTGGATGCTAACTTGAATCAGAACCTGGAGAGGGCAATGAAGGAGAACGATAGGGTTTATCTCATGAGGGTTCCTGCATCTAACTCCTTGCCACCGCTACCAACAGCTTCACTGGTTAAACCAACTCCCATGAGTGAAATTTTGGATGCAAGCAAGGAAAAACTGTTTACAATTCTTGTCCCTGATTCTAGTGCAAAGGCACTGTCAAAATACACAGAGATGGTTGATGAAATTATTCGCACACAAGCTGAGAAATTACAGCAAGGGAGTGAGATAACCCGAGTTAGGCTCAAAGAAATGGACCTTCCTGATTCCATTCTTGCATTAGAAGGGAATTTCACCCTACCGGTGGATCTTAAAGAAGATGTTGAAGCGGTTCAGATTGTTGGTGGGCCATCTGGTCTGGAGGCAGAGTTGCAGCAGCTTAAAGATTTGAGAAGGGTGAATCAAGAACTCCTTGTACAGACCGAAGAGCTTCTGCAGAAAGAATTGAGGGAAGATTCTCAATTTCGAAGCCAATTTGGTACACGGTGGACTAGGCCTAATTCAAGTACTCTAACAAAGAACTTGCAGGACAGGCTGAACAGATTTGCTGGTAACCTGAAGCAAGCTGCCGAAAGTGATGCACGGATTGAGCGTGCAGTGAGGGAGCATTCAGCTCTTATGGGAATCCTTGATCATCGGCCAGTATGTCACATTGTGTATTATTTTAACATCATGGATGTTTAAGAAAACATAGGTGTTCCTTGTGGTATTATTCTTTGTTGTTTGGATATGGAATAGGTTCCATTTATGCTCGTTTGCACGGCTTTTATGGGTTTTCACTGTCATGATGTTCCATTTTGTTACTCTTGTTTATAACTTTCATATCTCAGATTCTCTCTTTTCCTGTATTTTGACAGAAGATGATTTTTCTTCAAGGAGCCACCTTTTAGATATCTGAACCATGATTGAAATCTAATCTCTGTTTCAATCTCTTTAATAATTTTATTCTACTGTTCAATGCTACCGAGTTCTACACTGGTTTAGTAGTACTTGCTTGTTGAACTAGTTTTCTCTGGATGAATAGTACTTAGTTTTTTAAATCTTTTCCTTTTCAAACAGGAACAACGTACTTATCTTGTTTTCCAGGGTCTATCTGGGTTGCAAATTGGATTGTTTATATTGTCACTAAATTAACTGGATTTCATTTTGTTATGCTATTTTCAAACATATCACATCCCATCGCTGCTGATTTTAGTTCTTTTTCACATCATAGATAGAAGCTGCTCTTCCAAGTCTTGCAAGGCCCATTATGTCCTTGGATGGGAATGAAGATGCCATTGTGGGGGCTCTGAAACAGAGTCTGGTAATTACCCTCTTTGACCATAGCATGATTTCCCTTATTTCAGCTTCTATCCATTGCAGATAAATTGTACTTAGTGCATGACTTAGATTTTTTTTTTCCTCATTTTATATTTTTATGTGCCAATCTATCTTTCTTTTTCCTGCTTTCTATTGTGGCCTATCATTTAATTGTACACATAAAATATAGGAAAAATGCATCGTTGACTCATTGTTTTTCCCTCTTACATTGGTTGGATAGGAGATCAATGATCTGCAAATGCATTATTATTATTGTTATCATATTTTTTAGTTATCACACACACACACACACACACATATTTGGTTTTGTGGTAAGGGAAATTTTCTTTGAGACAAAACAGGATTTCCTGTTTAGGTGTGGTAGGCCTCCTTTGGACCTTCTCTGATTCCCCTTTCAATTGGAAAAAAAACCTAGACAATGATAAATTAAACTGATTTTTGATGCAGGAGCCATACCAATCATTGATATCTCCTACAAGGTTCTCAAAGTTCTTTCTTTAGCCTAGGATTTATTGTCGATACATTCATTGCATCCTGTCCAACTTTTCATGTGCTAACTTAAGGTGCGCCGTGGGGCCAAATTGAAATATATTGCCAATGTTAGTGAGATATATTGCCAGTGTCTCTATTTTATTTCTTAAGACGAGAAATTGAAAGAAAAAAAACTAGGAAATTATTTGAGAAATTTCTCGACAAGTCTTCAGGATAAAAGTTTAGTTGATGGAAATTTGCATTTAATCAAAAAAGATCTCATTCAACATATTTTGCGTAACCTTCAGGAAATATACATAGACATTATAGAAACAAGAAAGTTTTGCCTTAGGTATCATTTCCCTCTTGTCGCCTTTGTCTTTTTTTTATGATAATTGACATGTTTAACTTGCAATTTTATATTTCAATATTCAATGCTGAAAATACACAAATTACAAAATGGGAAATCCAGTAGAATTAAATTAATCAATATTGATGATGTGATCTCACGTTTACCAAAATGAGGTCAATGGGTTCTCATTTTCTTCCATATGCTTATAGCTACCGAAGTAAATACCTCTAGAGACTAGAGTAAATTTCATTCATTGGATCTTGCCAATTTGATTTAGATCAACAAAAATTGCAGTATATCCAAGTCAATGTTGCGGTCTCAAAATTCACTAAATTGGATTGTTAATCAGATTTGGTAGAAAAGCAGATTACACTAAAATGTGTATTTTTTGTTGTCATTTCTAATTGGATTATTCTTTTCCATCTACTTAAAGGTAATGAAAGTGGAATGTCTTTAGGCATGGAAATGTGATCATAATTTGCTAATCTATCATCATTGTATGAATATCATAATTCACTAATGTTGCATTAGTAGGTAATCTTAAAAAGTGTCTACTTGCAATTTAGAAGTGTTTTTTTATCTAGCAATAGAGAGTTCTTTTATTTATTTATTTATGCTTCCAAACCTTGACCTGCGCATGGATTTTTTCCTCTTCTAAAAAATAAAATAGAATACAGAGGTTCATAGGATTTTTTTTTTTTTTTTTTTATCAGTGGTGGGAATATTTTTTGGACCCCGATTCAGTGCTCCCGGGAGCATGCAGTGCTGCATGCTCCCGGGCGCATACATATATATTTTTTATTTTTTTTGAAAATATTTTCATAAACATAATCATAAACATAATATTAAATACA
>JAXCLR010000001.1:72660768-72684496 GCA_035584095.1 Annona squamosa
TAAAAATTTACACACAGATTAAATACACTTGGGCTAACATGTTTATGAAAATATTTTCAAAAAAAAGTAAAAAAAAATATATGTATGCGCCCGGGAGCATGCGGCACTGCATGCTCCTGGGAGCACTGAATTGGGGTCCCTATTTTTTTGGGTTATTCTTGTGGTTGACTTCTTGTCTTGGTTTTGAGTGAACCTGAAATGCCTTCTATAAGAAAATTGTTTTCTTTCCTGATAAATTTTTTACCTTTGCAGAGGCAATTGGAAACCCTTGGTGCACAACGGGCAGGTCTTGAGGATATGCTTAAAGAGATGAAAAGAAAGGTGCACCTGGTTGTTTGTCCAATATTGCAGTTTTAGAATAAATCATTGGAAAAAAATATTCTTGTTTTAAATTGGTCATTTGTCCCATTTAGGTCGGAAATGGTTTATGATGACGACGAAATTGGTCCCTTGTGATCCAAAGGATATTATCTATCATTATCTGTCTTGGAAAATGATGTATACATTTTGCATTGAAATATGTGCCTGAGGTTGTAAATGTTCTGTATTTAATTTTTCTTGCCTTGTTTTCATGCATGACGAAGGCAACTTTCATTCCTTAAGTGGAAAAGTGACAAACTAACCCTTGAAATGATTAATGCCAAATTGTTTGTTGCTGACCCTTAAACTGGGCTTGTAATGATGATGTTGGTTCAAGTTGCCTGGTCCTATTCTTGTGTCTATTACACAATTTGCAGTCATTACAAAGACTGCGAAACTGTTCGACAAAGTCTTTATACTGTGATGAATGCAGGATGCCACAACTGTTGCACTGGTTCTTATTAGTCATAAATTCAGGGAAGGGAAGATAGAAAGCTCCAGTGGGCTATCTAACTATAAGAAATAGTTTTTGCCTCTTACCACTGAAGGATGTCCATGAATTCGATGAAACCATATCCCATGCACATGTTTGATCGAATAAACTCCTTCCCATTTCTTCTCCACCCATTTCTATATGCATCTATAACTGAGTTCTGTTGAATGTACTCTAGTTATGAAAGATGCTACTTTTGTTTATCTGTCTTCTTGTCATCCTTCTTTTGAGATGAAATTACTGTGTTTATGTTTTTAGAATGTCTTGTCACCGGGACTGAACATTTAAAATAACTTCCAATCAACCTTACATATCACAATAAATGTCATTATGCTTTATTAATTGTGGTTTCAGGATGATATACTACCAAAGTTGATGACAACAACTGGATCACATGAGGATTTGTTCAGGAAGGAGATATCAAAATATGACCACGTATGTGAAGAGATTGCCAAAAATATAGAGGCACAAGAGCAGCTACTGTTGCAGATTCAGGTTTTTTATTTTTATGTTGTCACCCAACTAAATCAATTCTACAGTATATTTGAGGTTGCATTTTTAGTTTTTTACTACACGTGTAAGTCTCTGAATCAAAATAACTCACCTGTATTTATCTGCATCTTTTCATAAGTTGGAAATCATTTATCTGACCTGAATTTAACATTATTCCAAGTCAAGTCTTGCTCTGCTAAGATTGAGAGAGCAAATTTGCTACCATAGTTGTTGCTATGAAGATGCCAGCAAAAATTCATTGTAGTCTCTTGCTGTGTTTTAGGCTTAAAGACATTAGGATATTCTGAATTAATTACCAAATTATTTTCCTATGGTGCTAATATTATTGCCCATTTCTGCAGGCTCAAAATGATCATTTCTCTGCTGTCTTTAATTTGGAAGATTACAGAGGTAGGTATTAGCTTCCGCTGTTCCTTCACATTTTCTGATAATCCATGGCCAACTATTTGGACTGCATAAACTGAAATTTTGAAATAGATAATTCTGATGAATAATTCTGCCAGAGTAATTCTGGTGTTGACTGATGTGCCAATTCAAGAAGTGGAGTTGGTCTTTGATATTTATTTTAGTGTTGATTTCTTGTTCTCTTAAAAGTATTTTTGACAATAGGATCATTACCAGTAAGCAGCACTGTTTTTTAGTTGGGGACTTGCTGCATGTTTTATAGCTTTGGGTTTTAGTGCGGACAATGTTAGCTGTAAAAGAGGAATGGACACAAAAACTGAAGGAAAATGGGATTTGTGCGTTCATGCTACACATCCTAAACATTTGTAATTTCATATTTTAATCTTCATGATTTTATTTTTACTTTCTTGCCTCTGTGAGATCTAATTTCCTCCTATAGTTTTAAATATATTTGTGCGGATGTTTCTTTTAGCTTCTCGTGAGAAGACTTGTAAACAAATTGCTGCTGCGGTTTCAAAATTCCGAGAAATCAAGGACAACATCAATGAAGGGCTTAAATTCTATGTTACTCTTCAGGTAAATGATAATTCTCGCGGTCTTTTGGCGTATTATACATTGTGGGTTTGTTTGGGAAGATTTAAAAGTGGGAAAGTGAAAATGGAAAAAAAAATTTTAAAAAGTGAAAGTGATATGATACATTAAGGATAATAATTATGAATAAAGATAATAAAATTAAAATAAATAGAGTAGTTATATGAAAAGATGTGAAAAAATGATTAGAATGCAAAGATGATAACAAAAAATAGGATTGTCAGGTAGTTAAGATGTCGACTACCAAAAAGAATTGTACTTTTTTAAAATAAACTTTTACCTATTCCCAAACAGACGTTGTATTGCATGATAATGCTAATCATGTCATTTGCTTATTAAAATTCCCAAGAGTGACCGAGACTTCAAGCAAATATGATGTGCAACGTTTTTTTTTACGTAGGATCATGACCTTGCGTGGCTACCCAAATATTGGGTGATATGCAGTTACACAAAAAATATGCTTTTGTCTTCTTTTTTTTTTCATGGATATGTTGGTTCCACATAGATCGACTCCCATACCAAAATTGATATTTTCTTGATTTTCAAAAATCAGAAAAATGAGTGGGCGCATTTATTCATGCCCCTTTTTTTGATTTTCAAAAATACAAAATATATAAAAAAAATTAAAAAATGTAAAATTTAGCATTAGAACAATCTAGGTAGGGCTCATATATCTATGGGCTAACCACATATGGAGAGCAGCCACATGCAGTTGGAATGTTTTTCATGTTACCTGAACTAGTCGTCATTAGTACAGTTTATCCTATTTGCCAACTCAGTGTTATGGATGCATGGTAGTTTTTGAGGTCCAATTGGATTTTAGTTCGTATCTGTGAAATCCTCGTAGCTCTAAGTGTTCAAGCCAATCCTATTACATTGCAGAACTAACCAACATGAACTTACTGAGGTATTTACTTGTCAGATTAAGTTGCATTTCTTTGGGTTGACAAATTTCATAGGGGCTAAAGAAGAGTAACAAAATGTATGCGTGGGCTTGCTGGTCTTTGGCATTATTTTGCCAAAACAGGGAGGCCAAGTTTAAGAAAGGTTGCCACACTTTCTACAGTCTACCATAGTACAAGATAGATAGAGCGGAAGAGAGAACTGGTTGCCAATTAGTTGTCGATGGGCTGTGGTGGTAAGAGAGTGCGCTTCTGGGTTCAAACCAAATTTCATAATCAAACTACTCTTGATACCAGACCCAATTTACATCCCCTTCTTACAGGCCTAACCCAGAGGAAACTTCAGTTGCTACAAATATATACTCATTGGGTGTGTTTGGGAAGTGATAAAACTTTTAGATGATAAATTTTTTGTATAAAAGTTGTTAAATTAATAGAAAATGATTTGACATGATCGGGGTAATAACAAGGAATAAAAAGAATAAAGTTAAAATAATAGGTTGGTTGTATATATAATTGTGTAGAAATGATAAAGAAGTAGTGTAATTTGTATGTGAAAAATGTGAATAAGTAATAAAAAATACAATAGTTGTAGATAGAGGAAAGTTTTAGATTCAAAAGTTTTAGGTGAAAAGTTTTACTTGTTTTCAAACACCCCCATTAAAAAATTGAATAATTAAGGAGCTTTGATCACTAGTATCTCTATGTTTGTTAATTTGTACTGATGCTGTCAAGATGGATAGGCTGACAAAAATCAATGGAATACACCTGACTGCTCTGTCTTTGTTTTTATATGAATAACTACAGGGGAAAGAGCAACTAGTGATCCCTTCATTTTATGTAAACAATCATTGTCTAACCGAATGAACTGTTTCATGCTGTTGGCCTTGTGTTGTGCTATAATGGAAGAATGGGCAGGGATTAATTTTTTAGTTTTCAACAGGACGCAATTGCAAATGTGAAGCAGCAGTGTAGTGATTTTGTGATGACCCGAAACATTCAGTGCCGTGAAATGATTGAAGATGTACAAAGGCAAGTGGCAGGTCTCAATTTTGGAACTGATGGAAGAAGTAGCTACAACTATCCTTCAGCTGGACAACCACCACAAAGAACCGTCCCTCAACCCACAGATGCCCAAAGCCCGCCACATCCTTCGCACCCACCTTATTACCAATCTGCAGAGCAGCCAGCTGGCGGATTTTCACAGCCTCGGCCTCCATATCCCTCATCTCAGCAACCCCCCTACCATGCCCCAATGCCTGCTGGCGGTCCTTATCAGCCTCACCAACCAGCAGGTAGCCATGAATATGGGCAACCTGCGTACCCAGGTTGGCGTGGCCCATATTACAATGCTCACACACAGCAGCCCGGCTCTCACCCTCCTTACACTGTCCCTCAGCAGCCTGGAGGACACCCTCCACCTCCTTATACTGTACATTCTCCGTATCCTCCTCAAGGCTCCTATTATAAGCACCAATAAAAGATGTTGACGTTACTCCATTTTTTATCGTTATGCTTTTTGATTTGCCATGAACGTATTTCTTGTGTAGACTTTTACTGTGCACAAGGCTTATGTTGTCTTTTCTTATGCACCAGATCCGTTTTGGATTTTGCTTGCCAAAAGTAGCCAGTGTATTCATGTATGTGCACCCTGTCTATTCCTAATAATATCATTTAGCGGTGTGATTTTGCATTTTTTATTTTTTTTGCTGTGTCGAAAAAGAATATCCATATTTTATTATTGTCGGAAAGTTGGTTCTGCGAAGCAATATATGAAGATTATATGAATTTGTAATCTGAATATTCTCATGGAAGCTTTGTTAATGCCAAGCAACTCTAAATTAATAAAGGTGGAGAAGCTCGTTATATTTCATTATTTCCAAAGAGTGATTTTCTCTAGTGATGAGGTAATGCAAAAAGAGTACCGCTTCCAGGAAACCCCATTCCTTTTTTCTACCTTGATAATGAAATGGGAGATCTACTCCTTTCATAACAGAGGAGTTTCATCTACATGAAAAATGTGAATGGGCAACATTAAATATGTACATTCATGTGCAAATTGTAAGAAATGCTTTATTCTATTTACATATGCATTAGTGTCACAGTATTTTATAGAATCATTTATTTGCATATTAATGAAATTTCAGAAAAAGTTACCTTTATATAACCAAGTTGTATAAAAGTAATTTTATGTAACTGTATTTATTTTTCATACCTCAAGAACTGATTTTTTCCTATTCATTATATTTAGTATCATTTATTTGATTATAAAGTCAAGTTTCAATCAAACCAAACATGTGCATGAGCTATTTTTGTTTAAATATAATGTGCTAATTAGAAGAAATAGTAAAATATTTAGATATGTTGTTATATGTATTAAAATGTAATAATATTTTATAGAATTATTTATCTAAATAATGATGATATTTTAGATGGTTTAAATATGAAAGTACAAAAATTTTAAATTATTATTTATCATTGAACACAGATTATTATATTAATATTGCATATTTGTAGGTAGAGTTCACGGGACTGTGGTTGTATGCTCCTGGGAGCATACAACCCTGCATGCTCCTGGGTGCATATACTTATTTTTTTAAATTTTTTTTTGAAAATTTTTTCATAAACTTGTTAGCCCAAATGTATTTAATGTATGTATTAATTTTTACCATTTTTAGATATTTTTAGATATTTCTTTTTAATTTTTGAAAATCAGTGCCGTTTTCGTAATTTAAAATTACTTAAAATGCCACTGATTTTCAAAAATAAAAAATAAATATCTAAAATACTCCAAAAATGGTAAAAATTTACCTAAATATTAAATACGCTTGGGCTAACAATTTTATAACAAAATTTAAAAATAAAAAATAAAAAAAATAGGTGTATGCACCCGAGAGCATGCGGCGCTACATGCTCTCGGGAGCATACAACCAAAGTCCCAGTTCCTGCGCTAAGACATTAGACAAACATGGAGTGTAGTTTCATGATAACATAACTGACATAAATTGAATAATTTTTCTATCAATCACTAATGCGAGACAAATTGATGAGGTTATCTAGAAGTGTGACTTGCCAAAAAAAACTTAAATTAATATATTTTGACCCACACATTTCATAGATTTATAGGTTTTATATTTATTTATTTATTATTTCCGAAGACCGTCCATCGAATGGTAGGGAATGAGAATTCAAGTTAGGGACTATTTCAGTAGCGGTAAAGTAGTAGGAAAAGATACATAAATTATCTCAAAGGCTCGGATCGATCATCTCTCTTGAGTTGGAGTGATGAGGCCAAGTCATTGCTACTCGGACCAAAGAAATCGAGTTGACTCACCCACCAAGAACTAACGCGAATCTGATAGCTTCGTTAAAGGACGGTTGAGCACATGAAACAAAGAGAAGTATCTATATATGCGGAGAAAATCAACGAAGGGAAGGAGGAGAAAGGGTTTGGATGGTCCAAAATATTTGAAAGCAGTACGATATTTTAGGAAGGGAACCAGTCTGAGTGTGCTGGTCCCTACACACTTTTGAAGGACTGAAAATAGCTGTCTCCATGATTTGCACGAGGAGGGGAGGTGGTGGTGCTTTATTCTAGAGGAGAAAGTCGCCCACAAAGACTGGATAAGCGACTTCAAAACCCCACCACCACTTATTATAATAATAATAATAATACTAATGGAAAAAGCAAGTCCTATTGAATATTGATTGATGCTCATGTCCATCTCTCTTTTCAATTTCCATCATGGTTGCTTAAAATTCCGTCAAGCCATGTGGGGCCTATGATCACATAAAAAATTGTATGGCTGTCGGCTTTCCCTGTCTTAGGATCTGCTCGGGAAGAAAGAAATATTGGAAAAGTAAAAGTGAAAAAAAAATTAAAAAATGTAAAATTTACGTAATATGATAAGATAATAATTAAGAGTAAAGATAATAAGATAAAATAAATAAGATAGCACTCTTTTTCTACATTACCCGACCAAAGTTGGAATGGATAATATGAGTTTTTAATGAGGCACTAAAAATCCTATTATCAAAAAAATTTTCACCGCTGTCCGTGGGAATTATCATGGGAAATTAGTATTTCATTTTATTTGTAAAATCCCATCATATATATTAAAATATAGTTTGGACTATTAATATTGAAAATTATTAAAATTAGATTTTAATATAGTTTTAAATAATAAAAATTATAAAGATTATATATTTAGGATATAAAAAATAATACTCAATAATTTGAATAACATAAATTTTTTTTTTAGACTCGTCTAAATAAATACATGTGCACAATATGTCGTATTGTACAAATCTTACTGTCGATGTTATTTATAATCTTAAAATTATGCGCCGTTAATATTCTTCTATAATAGTTTTTTAATTTACATATTTGTTTGCGATGATTTTTACGGTGGATGGTCCAAATCATATGTAAAAAAAAATCTGCATAGTAAAGTTTTTTAAATAAAACAAAAATACTTTTTTTTGACAGTTCCCACGGACATCGATTAACATTGGGCACCCACCAAAGCCTTTCTGGCGGTGGAAGATGTCACAAAAATGATATGCAGAAGTAAAATGGGAAAACTAAAATAATTAATAAGTAAAATATCAAACCATATCAATTTTTTTTTGTATTTTACCCTTAGTTCTCAACACAAGTTCCATGATTTATCATATTTACCATGTGCAAGCAAGGTGGTTACATACTTGCATGCACATCAGCCATATGTACATCCAAGTGAAGCTTCGGCGTTCACGCTTGTTCGAGCCCCACATAGACAAAGAGTCTCCGGTAGATTATTCCAGACTAATTTGAAATTTATTTTAGATAGGTTCAAAAGATATATTTTTTATTTTTTCAAAGTTTTATAATACTATTAATTTAGGTATATTTAATTTATAAACTAAATTTTCCTAATTCTGGAGACACGTATACATTTATTTTTTATTTTTAAATATAAAAATATTATAGTCATTTTAAATTATTGAAATATGATTAAAATACTCTTATATTTAAAAGCCAAAATAAATATATGTACATCTTCAAAAATGATAAAACTTAGTTTATAAATTAAAACATATTTATATTAGAAATTTTATAAATTTTTTTGAAAAAAAATAAAGAAATTCGAATTGGTCTGAATTGATCATTTAGCCATTCGAGTGCCCAATCATCAATGGACGTTCAAGTACCCCTATCTTGATGAAAAAAGGTAACCCTATCATTAATAGTTCATTTCCATATCACCAGCCATCACAGTAACAAAAGTTATCAGATGTGCCGACCTTTTTTGAAAAAAATTTAATTTTGATTGCATTTGGTGCCAAATGAAGATAAGTACTGTATTAATTGTACCCAAAGTTTTACTACTGCTTGTAACTAAATTGTAATAATTATATTAGATATTACATTGTATTTGATGTAAGAAATTGCTACACTTAAACTCAAAAATAACCAAACATTTGTAGCAATTAATAATCAATAATAGCTATTCATAAAAAAAAATCAATTATAGCTAAAATGGATTTGGTGCTCTTAAATACGTGTTATATGCGACTAAAAACTTAGATACATAAAATGAAATTTGTTGTCATGCATATTTCTAGAAATCGGACAGATTGATCTACGCCATTGCAACGGTGTACGATATCATCTATTTTCTCCTGTGAGTCTCAAAGACATATACCTAACACATGAACTTTTTTTTTTTTGCTTGCTTTAGTCCTAACTACAAAGCGTTCATTCATTCCCTCGGGCGGAGAAGAGTGGGAAACAAGAAAGAATTGGCAGTTAAACTGGATATGTTTAAAGCCTACGATCGGGTAGAATAAGATTTTCTGAGCGACATGATTGTAGCCATGAATTTTGGTCCTGTGTGGATAAATTGGATTCGCTGGTGTGTGCAGTCTGTTCGCTACCGGATTATGGTGAATGAGCATAAAACCCCTCTCCTCGCCCCACATAGGGGTCTGAGACAGGGAGACCCACTCTCTCCAGATCTTTTTCTTATTTGTGCAGAGGGTCTCTCTCTTCTTCTTGCTCACGCTCATCTCCACCGGTCACTTAATAGTATCAGACTTTGTCCCAAGGGACCCACTCTATCTCATCTTTTTTTTGCTGATGACGCCCTCATCTTTTTAAGGGCTTCTGACTCCCAGGTGCGACTTCTTCTCTCCATTCTGAGAACGTATAGTGAACACTCGAGACAAATCGTAAACATAAACAAGATGACGCTTTTCTTTAGCTCCAATACCAACCCTGTTGTGAGAAGCTCTATTATTGAGGTGTTTGGATCATGTGCTCTGGATTTCCACTCTTACTTGGGGCTGCCTATTTGGCTGGGGAGATCGAAGAAGGATATGTTTAAAGACCTAAAGGACCGTGTATGGCGGAAGATTCAGGGGTGGAAGGGGCGACTTCTATCGTGGGGCGGCAAGGAGATTCTTATCAAAGCAATCGCACAAGCTATCCCTATTTATTCTATGAGTATATTCTTCCTCCCCAAAAGCTTCTGTAATGAAATGGATAGCATGCTGAGCAAATTTTGGTGGGGTGAGCGTGATGGGAAACATAAAATGAGTTGGGTAGCATGAAGAGATATGTGCAAGACCAAGGCTGCTAGGGGTATCGGCTTCCATCACCTGATTTCTTTCAATTATGCGTTGCTTGCCAAACTGGTGTGGCGACTTGTCTCAAATGCCGATTCCCTTTGTTATTCTACTTTGAGGGCCAAATACTTTAGTCATGAAAATCTCTGGGCATGCACGGTGAAGCCATCGGATTCGTTTACCTAGAGGAGTATCCTTAGAGCTAGGGATGTGATCCTTCGGGGTGTTGATGGCGGGTTGGATCTGGGAACCAGGTGAAGTTCTTTCAGAACAGGTGGCTTTCTTCTCCACTTCAAAAGGCCGAGCCCTTACTGGCTCACATTCCTGATGACGCGAAGGTTAGTTTCTTTCGAAATGAACTGGATGGGTAATGGGAAGAAACCCTTGTTTTGCAAGCAGTTAGGGAGACTGGGCATGACATCATATTTTTAAACCCGCCTCCGAATGTGGGAGAGGAGGATTTTTGTTTTTGGGAACCGAAACTAAACGGCCATTTCTCTGTGAAATCTGCATACAGGCCCCTCACGCAGATACCAGAAAGGCCTTTGGATGATGGTGATGTCGGTGGTGATCGTAATCAGGAGATATTCAAATTCATATGGAAAGTTAAACTCTCAAGCAAAATACTTATCTTTTGTTGGCGGTTGCTATTGGATGCTTTCCCCACCCTTCTTAATTTACAGTGGCGTGGTATCACGATGGACTCCTCATGCCTGTTCTACAAGGGGGCTTCAGAAGATATATTTCATCTTTTTATCAACTGCAATGCTACCCAACCGGTCTATCACAATATTGTGGGTGATTTGCTTCCTTCCGTATTTGGCACCTCCATTCCGGATTTTTTTTGGGCTTTTAACATCACAAATTGCACGGATGTTTTTCTCCTCGTCCTCCTGTACTGTTGGCGTATCTGGCACTTGCAAAACCAACTTTGGGCGGATGGCACCCCATCGGTGTTTTCTGATGTTAAGGAGTGGTGCATTAACTTCAAACATCAGCATGGGACCGTGATGGATTTAAGGGAGTTAGCTTTTTTGACAAACCCTAGGTGGCCAGATGGACTAAGCCTGTCGTGGGCACTTTCAAGGTTAACATTGATGGGTGAAGAAATCTCCACAACAATTGTACGGGGATGACAGCGGTTATTAGAGACTCTTATGACTCTTTCATTGCTACGAAGGGATGGAGTCAGTAAGAACTTCTGGATCTGCTGATCATGGAAGCTACTGCTATGTGGCCGGGGTTGAAGTGGGCCTTGGATGGCCGTTTCGCTAACCTACAGATGGAATTAGACTCGTTGATTCTTCTTGATTTCTTGGTGGGTGATCGCTCCATTAGGGCCTCGGTGGGTGCGATTCTCTCCCAAATCCGTCAAATTGCCCTTCAGGCCCACTCTGTGTCTTTTCACCATGTCTTACAGGCTGGGAATTCTGTCACTCACCTTTTGGCTGATTTTGTGTCATCTCATTTTTTGCCTGAACAAGAATGGTGGAATACTCCACCATTTTTTCTTCAGGAAAAACTCTATAGAGATAATTTTTTGACAATGTTATATGATGATAGCCCTATCTTCTCCACCTCTGGTCGTTCTCACTCTCAGAGGTTGGCAGGATAGGCACTCATCTTTTAATATAAAAAAAAAAAACTACAAAGCGGGGTAATTAAAATAGCATCCTTAGGGGTGTAAGCTGATTTTCGAAATAGGTGAAGGACTGGGGGTGGAAAGACGAATGCCATCCAAGGGAACAGTTAATGTCCCCTCGTAGTGCCACGTACCGCCTGCCCATTGCTATTCCCGCTCTTTTGTCGGACATGGCCACATGAACGAACCGCCATTAACTAGTTAACGGCCGCTGCCTACATGGAACTAGTCTTCCGTAACTCATTTCTTTTTTAATATTCAATAATTAATATAAAATTTGCTCTGTTGGTTAAATTTTACGCCCTTTGTATTATTATGCAAATCTTTTCATTTATTTAGTATTATTATGTATAACTATTAAGCCCTATCTATACTTGTGTACGGTCAGTCTAATAAAATAATTTAATATAAAATATTAATTTTTAAGTATTAAATATTATTACAGTAGCGTACTATTCAATTCTAAAATACAAATGGGGCTTAAGCATATACTTTTCTTTTATAAAATTTTAACTTTTTCTATTTTGAGTAGTTTTTGAATTTTTAAAATGAAAAGTGCCCTTTTCACGTGGCAGCATATGAAAAAGCTAATTTTTTTATTTTTGAAAATTCAGAAATAATCAAAATATCAAAAAATAAAAATGTCATATATAAAAAATACATACTTAGGTTCACCCATGTGTGGGCCATAAAACCCAAAAATATATAATATATATATATATATATTATTCACCTAAGCTTCAATGCTCACATTTGCAGTGAACCATAACTTGTTTTTATTGGGTATAAAAAAAAATTCCTTAAACAATTAATGGCAATCTTAGACCGTACATAATTAACTTTCTTGAAAAATTAATGGAAATCTTAGACCATACAGCTAGTAATCTTTGGTGCTGTGAGAAGTGGAGAAATGATAAAATTTTTAAGAATAATAAGACAAATATAATGTTAAAGGGGTAAAGTAGTAATAAATAAGGAAGTTATATAAAAATAATTAAAATTTAAAGATAAAAATAAAAAATAAGATAATTAAGATAAATAAAATAATAAAAAATGTACGGTAGGTTGGCCTTTCATCCTCCTCGCTTTTTCCGCTTACTTTCGAATTACCTGTTACGTTACGCTTAAAAAGTATGAAATGATCTTGTGGACAGCAGCAGGTGTCAAATCATTTTTTTATGTCATATCTACATGCATGAGGGAAGTGATCCCACGTCAATTAAGGACGGTACGATGGAACAAACACCACTCCTTTCGCCGACCTCGCTTGACGTTTCCACAAGCCATTCGTCTGCTGCATTTGGATTTTGGAGACTGTTTTTTTTTTTTTTTTTTTTTTTTAAAAAAAAATTATATAATTTTTTATTTGCAATGATCTATCATTTAAATTTTCATTCCATTATTTTCGTGTCATTGAAACTCTTGCATCGTTGCGCACAGATTTATGATTGTTGTAGCAGTTTCATCAATTAAATTTTAGATGGGCCATAATAGAACTCACAAAATCAACTATAGATAGTTTATGATAAATGATTGTTACCTCGAATTATTAATTGGGAAAACATAGAATGGGACATTATTTTTTTGATCCTTTGGGGTGGAAACACGTCATGGGCGCCATGAACAAAATCCACACCATTAGTTAATTGATGTTGTCAGATCTGAAGGGAGAAGAGAATAAAAAGTGACTAACCAATCACCGGTCGTTTACCAACCCAGCTCTCGCAAGCCGGCATCATCATCCATCATCATCATACCATTTCTTTCCAACCCGCAAAGCGAAGGGCTCTCGCTGTCTCACGCCAAGTGGCGATACACGCTTCCCATTTTCCTCAGTAAAACGGTCATGACTTTCTCTTTTCTCCTTCATCTTCCACATCACACGCAAATCATACATGGCCACCGTCCAAATTGAGTCTGAATCCACCCGTACCAACGTAGGAAAAAAAAAGAAAAGGTACCGGTTTTTTTTTTTTATGAAAATTTTTAAAGTAAACCTTATTTCAGCCCAACTTGAGAGAAAAAGAAATCATTATTGGATTTACGTCAACCTAATATCAAAAATTGACCTGGTCTAAATCCAATATTCTTCTTAATTTATTAAAAGAATTATAACGATCAATACATTAAGTATTTTAATTATAATTATAATAAAAGTACTTTTATGTAATCGTAACGTAATTAAATTGTAAAATATTTACTATAAAATCTAAATGCCATATATATTTATCCATAAAAAGTTGAATCTCTTACATTTACGTCAACTTAATTTGTAAATATTGCAAATGCATTAACTTTTTAAAATTATTGCATGCATACCAATTAACTATGAAATATATAAAATTTACTTTTATGAAACTTATTCAGATAATGATTTTATGTAATCTTATTTATTTTTCTTACACACTAATTAACTACGAAATATATAAAATGTACTTTTATTAAACTTATTTAGATAATGATTTTATATAATCTTATTATTTTTCTTACCTTGATTGTCGGTAAAAAATTGATTATATTCATTATATTTAATACCATCTTTTAATTGAAAGACAAAATTTGATCAAAATCAAATATATCATAGGTCATATATGTTTCTATGTAAATTATGAAATAGACTATCATAATCAAAAGAATATTTTAGAATTAGTTGATTCAAATGCAATAATATTCAAAAAGCACGCAACCAATGCTAATCCGACCTAAACGTGGATTCTAGGATTGGAGTTAAAGTTCACCTAAACCTGGTATAATTCAACTCAAATTACATCCTCATTCCAAATAATCGGGATGCATCTTGGTTAAAAGATTCCTGTTTGTGAATCGGAAGGTTAGTGAGCCTAACATTTTAAAATTAGAATTAAATTTAGTTTAACATATATTTTATACTTGTTCATTCAACCTACCTGTTCTATCAAAGAGTTACGAGAAAGCGATTAGTAGAAAGTGAATTGGGCTGTTCTCTCTCTTTTTTTTTGACAGAGGGCTTTTCTCTCTGAGGTTTCAAGCTAATTAAAACAAGCCAGGTTGGGTTAATTAATTTTAGCTGCAATAATTTTAAGAAAATTTAACCGAACTTTGGGTTTCATATTTGGTTGAAACTCTGATTTATCAAGATAGCTAGGGTTTGGGTTTACCCAAACCAATTAATTAATTTGCATTCCTAGCACAACTGAAAAGTCTCCCAAAGTTATAACATGTCTGTGGTTACCTATTACAAAGTAGCGAGCCTGTTTAATGGCCCCAGTCCTTCAATTCAGCCATATATTCCATCACTACAAACAAACAAAATCTTTCCTAGATTTAGGTTTTGAATTTTATACATAAGGTAGCAGACAGAAATTAAAAAGTCTTCCACCCACCCCACAAACAATCTCACGGCTTTCATTTGGCTTTGAGGTAGGACGAGTTTGTCTCTTGAAGTAGACAGAAGGGGAAGTTCGAGAGCCTTGGTTTTTCATGGTGCAAAACTGACTTGCTTTCATGTACCTTGATTTGATAACCATCTTCTGAGAGTTTTTGTGCAGATGAATTGGAAGAAAACTGCCTACACATCATAGAGAATATATAATGGCTCAGTCATGAATTACTCCATTACGTATTTACGTACGGTTTTACCCAGCGAGAGGAGATGGTGCATTAACAAATAGATTGGCATGCATGCATTATATGTGCACAAGTTGGTGACATTGGAGTTAAAGATCATGGATGGACGCAGCAGTACTATATATAAATTAATAGCATGGACAATATTCCATTTTTCAAAAAGTGGGCATCATATTCACACCCAATGGTAGGTACTATTTACATCTTCCATGGGTTTCTTTTGTTTGTGAGTGGCTTTAATACACCAAATATCTTGTAGCTACATTAGACGGATCCTATTCCTAATTAGCGAGGCACAAAAATATTATTACATGCAGAACTTTTCCATTCAAATGCACGCTTCATCTCGGCCTTGCGCAGATTAAAGGTCACAGTTGTCTTATCGTGCACATTGCCGCTTTCTAAAATGTTATTTATTTATTTATATTTCAAGGGGAAGGAGAGACTCCACAACTGGTAGTGTTAGGATATATGTTGAAAAGTAAGTGAAAGTGTCCGACGTGCACGCATGTTCTTGTTCATTATCGGCAGCAATGGTCACTATTTACGTATGCGTGGGCATTGTATTTGCGATTGGTCCTCCCAAACTCAGTTCGTTTATGAAATCCATCGAGCACCGTGTGTGCTTCCGAAGCGGGCCTCAATTGCCCGATGACGACGACGAACTCTAAGAACGTTAACATTTCGCAATATATTCTAGCTTGGCGACGTTTAGCATTTTTGCTCCAAAAAAAAAATACTATTTAGTGACATAAATAATTATGATCGTTAAAAATTAGCTTTTAGCGATAGTAATAGAATGGATACTGCGAAGCTAACCTCTTAGTAATAAAAAAATGTCACTAAAAGTATAGCTTTTAGTAAAATTTTAAAAATTTATTGCTGTAGTCTTTTGTAATGGCTTATATTGACTCAGTTATAATAAAATTACAGTAGAAATTAATACATGTAGTGCAAGTTTTAACGGCACTAAAAGTTGATTTTCTTGTAGTAGATTATTATTATATTACTACTTTTGCAATTTTAAATTATGTCATCCTGCACTGCTGGAGAATGCCTTTTTCTTGACTGAGGCACTTTAATCATTAAAATATAAGATGTTCGTGCTCAGTGCATACACAAACTTTTTCTTTTTAATTTTTATGGCATGGATACGTTGGCTCAAGTAAGATTTTTTTTTTTCCCCCGCTATTGAGGCTGTAATGAGAAGTTGTTCGTGCTCAGTGCAAACGGTGTTCGTGGAAATTTTTGCTGGTTTTCTCGTCCTCCATTATTAAGGTGTGGTAGGGAGGATATTTTTTGGTTGTTCCGTGTTGTGAGGATTATATATATGCTTATTCATAATATCAAATGACTTATATGTATATACCTAAAAAAGTAACATTTTTTCCTTACACAAATTTTACATTTTTTGAATTTTAAAATGTAAAACCTTGCAGATTCTTGTGCTATTTTTGATATCTAAAAATATTAAACAAAATCGGAAAGTGTGAATTTTATATTATGTGTATTTGTTCACAGAGCTCCGATATAGTGCACCCAAGTGTACTCAGCTTCAGTGCACCTGGGTGCTTTAACCTATTTTTTATTTTTTTGAATTTTTTTTATAGAATTATTAATCTAAGTGTATTTAACATGCGTATCAAATTCTACTGAGAATATTTTAGATATTTATTTTTAAATTTTTAAAAATCAATGATATTTTAGTAATTTTAAATTACCTAAATGCTACTGATTTTTAAAAATAAAAAATAAATACCTAAAATATTCAAAAAATGGTAAAAATTGATACACATGTTAAAAATACTTAGATTAACAGTTCTATAAAAAGAATTTCAAACAAAATAAAAATGAATTAAATGCACTCGTGTGCATTTTGCCCTAATCGAGTGGAAAATACCTTATTTAAGATTTTTATGTGATTGATTCATACAATCTGATTTATTTATTGAACTTGATACTGTTTAATGAGTTAATATTTAAAATTTTAATTCGTTCCGGATACTCGGAGAACAAATAGTTTGAGAATTTGATGTATGGATATTAAATTTTAGATAAGATAGATTTTGTAATCCATCAAGTCTCAAATCTTAATTAAATTTTGATGTATGGATATTAAGTTTTAAAATAAGATAAATTTTGTAATTCCCCAAGTCTCAAATCTTAATTAAACAAACAATATTAATGAATTAAACGAATTGAGTCTTATAAATTATTCATATAATTTTCACCATGAAATGAAAACGATAGTATTCATAACGAGTTTATCTTCATTTTCAAAACATTTCACACACTTCATTTACAAACTATTTCGTTCAAGTTTAAATTTTTATGGCAAAAAAAATTTGAATATTGAAAATAAGACTTTAGCATTGATATTTAAATTAATCATTTGGATGAAATTTAGTGTCTCATCTGAACGAACGATTTGAAATATAACAAATGGATTAGATTTTATATCATCGTTAAAGTAGGCTAAAAAGAATGGAGTTACACAAAAAATATAATTTTTTTTAAAACAAAAAAAATGCAATTTAGTTACATTGAGGTGGCACCTTTTCTGAAAATACTCATAATTTATCAGTAAACATGTTCATAAAAACAATTACAAGCATACTTATAAATCATTACAACAAAGTTAGATGTTTAGCAATAAAATTTGATGGTAGTATGATTACTATTGAACTATATCATATGCTCCGTACTAAAGAAAACACACATTTTGTTTGTTTTGGAATAGCCCAACAGTAACTATTATGCAATCAAATGGTTGCTAATTTTATCACTTAATCACTTTTGGTAAAACGTGTTGCACCGAATTGTCCTTAAATATGGCCGGATTTGCAAATCCGCAGCAAAATTAAGGTTCAGGGTGAGCACTTTTCCCTTTGGCACTCCAGTGAAAAATGTTATTAGGCGTGTTGGACATGGAGTATAAAACTTTCAAAGAAAAATTTTTAAAATAAGAAAAATGATGCGATATGATAGAAATAATAAATAAATCATAAAAAATAAAGTTAAAATAAATATGATAATCATATAGATAATTATAAATAAATAATTAAAATATTATTATTATGTATAGGAAAATGTAAAAAAATAGTAGAAAAAAAGATAAAAAGATACCCGCTTTACCAATTGCTAGCAGGGCAGTTGGCATGGGCTATGGGCACGAATGTGTACCGCTTAGGTTCGAAACATGATGCGCCCAAGTGGAGTTTGATCTCCTTTTATATTAATTCCTTTAGTTTAGGGGTATTTATATAAAATTCCTTTAGTTTAGGAGTATTTATGGATTTCTCTAGTGTGAAGTATTTATAAAAAAAATTCCTAAATAATATATGATAGTTATAAATGTGCATAATTTCAATTTCAGTTTACCATGTACAAGGACCAATAAAAAAAAACACCCGTTCCAATGACCTCGACCGCAGGAAATGAATTGAAACGACGTTTTCAATCGACCTCAGTGACTTGTTTTTTCTCGATTTCGCCTTTTGACCTGCGCAATAACAATGTAACGTTTCGTCATCGATCAGTTGCGTGGAAAGTTAGTAAGCCCAACTCTTGGGATCATCGAAAGATCGAGAAAAAGCAAGGAGGGAAGGACAAGTACGTCACGATTTCTGTTTTATTTTAAAAAGAATTTAAAAATGTGTTATTTTCAGCCACGCCACTAAAATGTTTATAAATCTTTTTAAAACCTTATAATAAAAATAACTGAAATATTTATAAATGGCTTAGATGATGCGTTCCACCGTGAGTCCTCGAAAATGTTTGAACTTTGCAGATTCTAAAATTGAGGATTTACAAATATAACGATATACTTTAATAATAAATTATAGATATACCTTCATAATTTTAGAAATAACAATTATCTTATATAGTTTGCAACTATTAGCAAGCATAAATATAATATTAAATTCTATAAGGAAAATTTTAAAAATATTTTCAAATTTCCCAAGTTGTCTTGATCTTACCCTCATGTAATGTTTCAACAAGATATTTCATGTTGTTGACTAAAAATTTTTACATCCATTGTTTTAGCAAGAACATTCATTTTTGTTTTTGATCACGAAGATAATTCCTTACGTCATTTGCTTTAATAAATTTTTATGGTGACATGCTATATCTAATTGAAATATCCATGATCCATATTTAATCAATTGAAACCCTTTTGTTTAGAAGATTGGGGATAATTTTGAGATTTTGGTTTTTCTAGAAATTTGACAGTGAAATTTAATGTTATTAATATATTTGCAAATATTTATAAATTATAGGGGAGTAATTTTCCATTTTTAAAACTAAAAAAATATATTTGTTAATATTAAACTTTTAATTATGAAAGAACTTGCCTCTACGAGTCCTTAAATTTTTTGATGGTGAAACAAGATACATCATCAAAAAACTATGGAGCATGATTTCATGCACCCCGGGTGCTCACATCTATTTTTTTATATGAATATTAATCTAAGTATATTTAATATGTCTATCAATTTTTACCTTTTTGAAGATTTTTAAATGTTTAAAAATCAGAAATATTTAGTAATTTAAAATTACTAAAAATGTCATTGATTTTGAAAAACTCAAAATTTTCATAATGATAAAAATTGATACACATGTTAAATATAATTAAATTAATAATCTTGTAAAAAATTTCAAAAAATTAATTTAAAAATATATTAAATCTAGATAATTCCTAGGTGTACTGAAGGTAAGTGTGCGTGCGTGCATAACATCACGTTCTAAAAACCATTACTCGTGATTCAATTTGAATCCGGAATAATGGGACAAGAATGCATCCCATTTCATTCTATAGGTAAATATTGATCATTACAGATAATTCCAATTGACAATACGGTGGCATGCCCCTTGCACTACATGCCAACACTATCCACTCTAGATGATGTAACATCTGCCAGACTATGAGCTCCCTAATTCCCACTCCAAAAAAATAAAAAATAAAAAAATAAAAATAATAGGAGATGGACACTCTTTCAAACTTTGTGCTTAGATGGTAGATTTCTTTTGGTATTGAACCAATTGTTGCTCTTGTACTGAATTTAGGTGTTAATCTAAGGTGTATCATATTTTATCTGAATATTTTCTCATTTTATTGCGTACCAAAGATGCAAGGAAACCTCATATATAATAAGCAAAGACTCTATCCAATAAATACATAATAATCCAAAATTTATTTTAGAAATACAGTGTCTTAATTGAATTTCTTTCAATAGAATATAGTTTAATTATTAAACCGAATTAAAAGATAATAATATGTTAAGTAGTACCGGAAAGGATGTCAAAAAGATAATATTTTTTAACAAAAATCAATTTTTAACAAATAAATTTGATAATTATAGGGAAAAAATAATGGTTAACAGTAATTGTAGGTGGTTAATAACTTAACATACAGCTTTTCCAATGCATACTTCATCCATGTGCACTCGATCGATCGAAACGCGTTGCTGAGCGCATGGATTTACATGAAAAAGGGGAAAAAAAAAAAAAAAATCATTCGCAAAGGCTTGGTTTACATCCGTGTTCCATATTACTCCTATTTTTCACAAATAATTGTTTATATTTCTGATTATTATGGATGACATGCAGTAATCATTTCTTTCTATTATTCCGTTTATACCAATCAAATTCGTCTTCGCTGCTAAAGTTCGGAAAATGATGCGGGTACGTGGCTGATCATAATATATATATATATATAGGCGGAGCCACCAGGGGGATTTGAAAAGATTAAAAAAAAAATTAAAAATATAATTCATTTTCATTTAATTACCTCACTCAAATAATAATATATTATTATGCCATCTTCACATGAATTTACCATCCTCACCAAAGGTCCTCGCTGCAATTGAGGTGGGGCTATTGATAAGGATGTCCTGAATTTTGATGACCCATGTTCGTCGCATCAGCTGTCCGATCTTTACCACGTCACAATCGGGGGCAACTTCGATTCACCATCCATATTTTGTATCGGATTTTGGATTGGACGACATATGTGTATGCATGCTGTGGCGGTCAAGAGTTTTGGACGGATGTTTCGGGTCCGGTATTAATACGTAGGCTTTAATCTCCAACACTTCTCGATCATATCCCTGCTCTGAATTAATCAACCCAAAACCCGCCATTAATATATATTATTATTTCTTCTTCCAGGGCCCACCTGTTTGGATGTTATCGGCACCACGCAAAGATGTTGGCGGCAAAGATAAGGAAATAGATTAATGAAAGTGGAAAATGGAAAAGCCGAAAATAAGTTTCACTTCGTTACTCTTAAGATATTTTTTCTATTTTTACAGATTAACTTCATTATTCTTAAGATATTTTTACTATTTTTTACAGCTGCTTAGGATCATTATTCTTACTATCGACATTATGTCCAATAATATAATAGTCCACGATACTATAAATGACTGTAAAATGATATTTCTTTATTTGTTGATATTCTCTTTGATAAATATGATAATATCTTTTATAAATAAGTTTAAAATAAATTGATGTAACTATTAAGTTTAAAGTGATTTTTTCAACATGTAAATTACTTAAAATATAATGTATTTATGGATAAATAATTGTATAAAGTATTAATATATTTAAACGTGTGCAAAATGCATAGTAATTTATGATACACATAATTGCACTGAAACATAGTTGTTCGGGTGCAATTGTCCAAAAAATGGGCCTAACACATATTAAAATGCAATGAAATTTTATATAATTATTTATCACTATATAAATCATACTTTAGATGTTGAAAAAACTACTTTAAAGTTGTTATTTACATCAAACTATTTTATTATGTTGAATTTATACCATTTTCAGATGGAACCCATATACATATCTGATTGGGATGAAAATTAGTATGATTATAGAATACATTATTCTAAACATAATGAGTGGAGTAAATTATGATTTCATGATTATGTGGAGCCCATTTTAGCAATGCTACACTATAGTGTGTGTGTATATAGTGCAGGTAAAGATATTATCATATACTTTTGATGTAATTTAGTATTATCTTTTAAAAATGGGCTTGGCTACATGTAAAAGTGATATTATCATAATACTATACCCGCTTGGCTACACTATAGTGTGTGTGTATATAGCTTCACCACAAACTATAGACTTATTTTTGGGGGTTTGTGGTGAAGCTGCATTGACTGCCTTCGCTATATTGTACGGACCCGCTTGGCCATGTTGGCGGATGTAAATGCTTAGGTGATAGACGTATCTTTTTAGATAGCTTATCTAATTAATTAAATGGCATATACCTCCATGTGTTCATGGCTGAAATTTTTTCCTCCATCCAAGGCAAGCGTTTCTCTCGTCCTCTAGGTTTTTCTAGATCGTCTATAGTTTGTTCTGGAACATTCACACCCACTTCAAAAATAAGTCCATGGCCACGGAGGTGTTACCTCAATGGTCAAGGACTTTGCCAAATAAAGTTGGCGTCCTTGGTTCGAAACTTGGCAGGCACGTTTTCAGAAGAATTTAGTAGTGACGTTTAGTCTTTCCGAATTTTCTGTGGAAGCGTCCACTAAGTGGGTAGTTTAAGATTTATTGTTACAAATATTAGATTCTTAGTTAGATAATTATTAGAATATCTCAGAGCTTGATTGTACTACCACTTGAGATGTTGTAATATCATCAAAAATAAGTCCATGAGAAGCACCCATGGATACATTTCATTTCTACGCACGTGTGTGAAGACCAACATCTCTCAATGTCTGGCATGGTTAATTTCCATGGATGAAACATCTTGCGCTGCAAAATAACTAAGATATAACATATACCATTTCAAATTTTTGAATGCAGCCACCAGGTGGTGCACATTGTTGCTATTTATAATGCCGATGTGGGATTTAAAGCTGCCAGCTACAGATGTATTTTTTGATTGGTATATAATTATATATATCTCAACATATATTATACTGAAGATCCGATACATTTTTACAAATCTGGGATACATATTTTCTTAAAAAAAAATCTAAAAACACAGTTCTATGAAAGAATTAGGAAGACACAATTTCCAACTAACAGAGAAACCATATGCTCCCGCACATATTTTTTGGCCGAAATCTCGAATAGGTTTCGAACCCCCACCAACCGCTCAAATGCCCTTTTTATGCCGCTGTCGGTGACCAACCGAGTTAGCCTCAGTTGGTAGCTATATATGTGTTAGCCTCAGTTGGTAGCTATATATGTGTTAGCCTCAGTTGTTAGCTATATATGTATTATCTGTATTATCCTTTATGGAAAAGTGAGTGTTTTAAAAATGTTTTCCGTTTGTAATATCAGTTATTATAAGGTATAAAAATAATAATTAAAAATTCTTTTTTTTTTTTACGGTATAAACGCACACACTCCACAGTGTGCTCACTACGGTGCAAAGGGCTGCTGCACCAATTAAAAAATTCTTAAACGCAGATTTTGTAAATGGAAAAATTACGCAGATTTCGTAAATGGAAAAATCACCTGCTTTCGGAACATACTTGATTGCATTGAGAGCTGCTAATTGGCCAGACCGGCACTTGGTTCCCCTAGAATCATTGTCCAGTGTAATTGGCATATTTTTAAAATTAAGGTTAGTTT
>JAXCLR010000001.1:72684596-72704003 GCA_035584095.1 Annona squamosa
TTGGCCAGACCGGCACTTGGTTCCCCTAGAATCATTGTCCAGTGTAATTGGCATATTTTTAAAATTAAGGTTAGTTTGTGAAGTTATACATATATAATTTTTCTGTTAATTCGTGATTACTTTTGATATAATTTAATATTTTATGTAACTAACCTGCCTATTTTTCCATTATTACTTCTTAATTTTAATATTGTTTACATCTTTCTAGTTTCTATACGACTACTCTGTTTATTTTGTCTTCATTTTTATATTATTAATTACTACCATTCTTATATCATTTTGCTCCTACTTCCCCCAAAAGCTCCCCTCTTGTATATCTAGAGTTCCCTCCAAAGCGTACCGGTTTACCTTTATATTTGCCCTTAGCCCATTAGAGAAATGGATCGACTAGTATAAATAGAGAAAAATAACTTAAATTTGCTATGGAACAATAATTTAGAGAAAATATAAAATAAATAAAATTTTCTCTGTGAAGAATAGAAAGAAAATTACTCCTGCAAAAACCCACTCCCGGCAGGACTTTAATGTGCTCACGAGTTCAATTTTTCCCTTGAGGGTTTTAACATCTGCAAAATTAGATGTCGGCACATGAAATTGCATAAAATAGGAAAATTGCATAAAATGAGATAACTGAAAATAGATAAAGAAATTAATGTTCAGTTCCATTGGGAGGCTCGAACCTACCGTTGGGTGGGATGATCAATTTTGTAAAATTTATATTAGGGATGTGAAAAGTTTTAAAATTGAAAGAAACTGATGTAACAGGATAAAGATAACAATCATGAGTAAAGAAAATCAAATTAAAATTAATAGGTTAATTACATAAATAGTTACAAAAAATGATTTTGGAAAAGTAGATTAATTGTACATAAAGACATGAAAAATAGTAAAAAAAAAGATAATTATAAAATGTGAACATTTTTTATTTATTTTAAAATAATTTATAGCATCCAAACATGCCTTGGAATCTTAATAAAAAAAACATAACTTGTATTTAAAACTATATTCTTTTTTAATCAAAAAAGAAAACCCGTTCGGTGGCAAACTCGCATACGTAAGTCTGAGGGCGGTTTAGTTGACAAGAAGCCAAAATACACGTGTAAAAGCATTCACAGACGCTTGCCGGGCTTTCTCGCATAAGCTCAATGGCGGTAAAAATTATAAAGCCTGTGATGCTATCAACACCATCCATCAGATGTAGGAATATGAGAGTCGCGCTTATTATTTATATCGAATTATTTTGTTATGTAGAATTTGTACTATTTTTAGATGGTGTCCGTACACACATCTTTGATATGAAAATTGATATAATAATATCATATATTATTCTAAATATAATGAGTGAAATAAATTAAAATTTGAACATCACGTGAAACCAATTTATTTAACTTTAGTAATAATGGACAAAACTTCTCCATTTCTTCACATGTTTTCTAAAAAATAATTTAATATTTTAACTAAATAATTACTCAATTTACTTTTACTTTTACTCCTATATTTCAATATTTTTTACATAATTAACTTATTTGATGTAGCTATTTAAATGACCAAGTGGTTGCACGAGTAAATTAAGGGTGTATTTAAGAAGTCATAAAAATTTTTCGAGATATGTTGAGAGTAATAATGAAATTTAAAGATAATAAAAGTAAAATAGACATGTTATTTATATGGGTTGTCGCGTAAAAATAATAAAAAGGTATGATAGTTGCATAAGAATAAATAATTAAAAAATAAAATAATTATAAAAATAAAAAATTGTAAATTAAAAACGCTATCTTCTGACGAAACAAATCCTAAAGATGTATGTAGTGTAAGGATTTGGAGTTGGTTAGAAATACTTGCTTCAATACCTTCTTCTAGAATTATCATCCATAAATTGCCTTATACAAATTTTTTAATAAGGTAAAGGAACATCAACAGGCAACATCCTAATAGAGGATTTGTAAGAACGTCACCTTATGCATCCTAATAGGAGTAGAAATTTCTTCAATAATCACCAATTGCCTATCATAAATCCATAGCCTTCCTTCTAAACTTGTCTTTCCATACCTTTCTTATAGTGGATTTCATGACCTCCCCACTACAATTTTTCCTTGTCCATATCGAACATTCACTTCTTTATTGCCTTATAAAATTTTTTAAAAAAAATTAACTTTTCTATTTCTAATTTAATTTTACCATATCTCATTATCTTAATTTTACATAAAAATTAACTTTTCTATTTCTAATTTAATTTTACCATATCTTAAGTTTGTAGGAGCCGTTCATCGGTGGGAAAGTTTAGAAGTAGTAGATAATTATTAACAAATTGGAAGAATGTCTCAGAATTTAATTGTAATATCAGTTTAAATTGTAATGTATGAATACTCATAAAAAAAAATTTACGTTTGTTGTACTTTTTTTAATTGTTACGTCTCAATCTTATGGTTCTATGATATCTTATTTTTTCCATCGAAAGTTTACAAATCAAACCTATAAACCCTCACAAATACTTTTACAAATCAATTCTCAAACATCGACGTGACCAAAATCCCAACTAAAATTTTGAACCCAAAAAGTGAGAAGCATGCTGGGCTCTTGCCTTCAGTGCGCCGCACGGTTGGCTACCGAACTCATCCGGGGTAGATGATTGGGTTTGACCCATAACATCGCGACTTCATGGTCTTGAAAACGGGAGTGAACGGCCAGGATTTCATGCGTTGAGTCACTATTACGCAGTTATCAATCCCTTTCTTCTCCCTGCACCCTTTCATTTCCTTGTTGATATTTTTTCCCCGAGGTGACGTCGGTGCCAATTGACTGCAGTACGTCGCGCATGGAAAATTTCCGATACATCTGCAAATATTACCATAACTTTACCATCATTTATAGTATCTGATCCGTTAATTACACTTATTATTTCATATTGTAACTATAATAGTATAATCTGAGGGAAAATTATTAAAAAATGAAGAATCCGTAGAGTCCTCTCATTAAATGAACGATGCACAGAATTTTCATACGGATATAATATTTTTATGTTTTTAGAATAAATGAACTTGGATTAAGTTAATTGATGGTTAAGATTATTGATACAGGATCAAAAGTTCCAGATCCAGAAGCAAGTAGACATTGGGTCGGGTCTTCATCACGAGAGTCGGTTGCAGAGAAGGATAAGCCGTCTGACCCCGGGAATGGGACGCGTGGGAGGTAATGCGCTGGATCGACTCATTAGGGCCATCTAACGGCTAATATTGTGACACGCGTACGGAAGGATGCGCACAATTGGGGCTGGGCTGTTATAAATAGGAGGAGATGGGAGGTGTTTTAATCCCGTTCGTGTGTGAGTTCATTATTGTTTGTTGGGTGTGAGGTTTCTGAGGTTTGTGTTTTCGATTGATTTTGTTTGGAGCGAGAAGATGTCGTGCTGTGGTGGAAACTGCGGTTGCGGGTCTGGTTGCAAGTGCGGCAATGGATGCGGAGGGTATGAAATCTCCTTTCTCCCCAGCATCATCCTAGCTTTTTGTTTTCTCTACGCGTTTTTGGTCGCCTGAGTTCCACATGCAATCTGTTCTACCTTGAACTGTTGATCTGGTCGTTCTGATTTTGGGTGTTTTTTTTTTTTTTTGTAATTTGATTGATGGGTAGATGTTCATGTTGTCCGGGTTATTTTTTTTTTCCGAGTTACTTTTATTCCCCGTATCACGCCATTTTTTCAGAAAAAGATTATTTCGATGTTTCGATGTATATGGGTTTTGTATTTCCTAGATTTTTTGACTGATGGAAATTACGCTCTTGGTTTAATTTATCTCGCGATCCTCGTTGTTCGACTCGAGTATTTGTCGTAATTTTTTTTCTTTTGTACTATCCTTAAAAAATTTTATTTTCTGTTTTCTGCTTATATTGGGATTGATATTCGTTGGATAAGAAATATATTTTTGATATCATGTCGGCTTGAATATTACGTCTGCGGTAAGGATGTAGCCGAGGTAGAAAATCCGTGAAAAATCAATCATAGATTAACTTGTCTTTTCTACGTTTATCGATGGATCATCTGTTAATAATGACCAAATGATCTGTGTTGGTGGCTGCAGATGCAAGATGTTCCCTGAGGAGACGACAAGGACTGAAGCATTGGTCGTGGGAGTTGCTTCCCCGAAACGGTATGCCTTCCGATTTTCGCCCTACAGATAATATTAAAATTTTTTTTGTTGTTGCTTGTTTAGTCATCTGTAATTTCTGACTAATTATTTTAAATTTCTTTGCTTGTTGACAGACACTTCGATGGCGCTGAGGGGAGTGTTGCAGCTGAGAACGGCTGCAAATGCGTTAACTGCACCTGCAACCCATGCAACTGCAAATGAGCGGACTGGCAAATACCTATAAATAATCTATGGGTGTTGTGAGATTTGGTTTGTGCTAGTGGTTGTAGGTTTCAAAACTAGTGCGTAGAATAAAGGGGTCCCATGGCTGCTTCCGCTCCATCTGTGGATGATTTCCATGGCCTAATTCGCTGATGTAAGCCTTTATCTATGCAGTGTGAGAAGGGTATTTGTAGTTTGGTGTTTTGAAATTCATGTATGTTTGAGGAACTTCAATGGGAAGTGGATAATTTCTAGTATGATCTGTAATTTCTCTTTCACCTTTTTACCCCCTTTCTACATCTTCGAATTTGATGCATCAGGAAATTAATTAAACCGGTTGCTTAAAATAGAAGTCTTGGGGGGTAAAATGAGTTGTGCTGTGATTAAATTAAACGGAATCCGATCGTGATTGAAATTCAAGCTGAATCTGATGGAAATGGAGGAAGTAGATGCACATTCGTCAATATGTGACAGAACGAGTCACGCGCTAATTACATCCAGCACAGCAAATTCCACTATCTTTGTATGTAAATGAAATATACAAACAAAAACATTTCAGTCGAAAATTTCTCTGGCAGTCTTCCGAAACATGTCCTGAGCCTGTTAAGACGATACAAATTTACAGAAATTAACAGGAGTTGCAATATGTATTATAACATGAAAAAAAAAAAAAACAGTGGGGACGGGATTTGAACCCGTGACCTCAAGGTTCTGAGCCTCATGGGCTAGCCAGGTTGGGTAAACGGTCATTCCTCACTGATCCAGCATGAAAATTCATTTGTTTTTTTTTTCAAAAAAAAGAAACAGATTTTAAAATGCATTTTATGTTTACTCGAGCTTACAAATTTACAGAAATTAACATGAGTCGCAATGGTTGTGTGTTATAACATGGAAAAAAAACTAAGTAAACGGTCATTCCTCACTGATCCAGCATGAAAATTCGTGTTCTTCTTTTTTTTTTTTTTTGAAAAAAAGAAAGAAACAGATTTCAAAATGCATTTTATGTTTACTCAAGCTAGTACCTGTTTATATGATATGCCAATCTTCTCCAAATCAGATAACTGCAAAAAACGCAAGTTGAAAATCTTTTTACTACCCAAACAAATGAAAATTTACAGCTCCCCAAGTGCAAAAGTGTAATGATTTCTTACCGATTTCAATGGTTCCGGATCACCTTCTCTAAGTTGAAGTAGGTTTTCAGCTCTCTTCTGTCCAATTCCCTGACGTTTAAGAAACCATGAGGTTAAAATAAGCTGTTGCATAGAAATATGGAAAAAATTTCATACTGATCTGCACCATCCGAAAGTAGCTGGGGTGACAGAGTCGAGTATTCTGTCATTTGTTTCGTTGGAATGCCCATTGTTGTTATTGGATCATGGGTTGAAACACATTTGTGACACACCACAAGAATCGAATTTCAAAGTTACCTTTAGGCTTGTTAGTTCCTCCCTGCGTTTGGTTGTAAAAAATACAAAAAATAAAAAAAAGGGAATCAGAGTCTGGAAATGTGTACAAACGGAGCTGGAAAAAATATTTGGAAAAATAAAAAACCTCCATTGATGATATTGCGAGATAAAATAAATTTCATTTTAAAATCATGAACGCATTTGGGCCGTACCAAGAGAAACATTAAAATCAATATAATCATTTTCTTCGTGTGGTCATATCAAAGGGGCACATGGTGACCCCACCGCTGATTTCTTAGCTGGAAAAGAAAACGTACAGACACAAACATGATACAGAAATATTGAAAATCGGCTCAACAGGAGGCTGGAGATAATCAGCGTTTTGGACAACTGTTCGAATCTGGGACTTTTTTTTTGAGAATTAGAGCCGTTGGTTTCTCATCTGGGCAATGTTGTCCCATGAACTGGCACTCGAATCCCGCTGCATGCATGCCTGCACTGCCAAAGAGTGCTGGGCTATTGGCCTTTAAAAAATAATTAAAAAAAAAAAAACGGTCTGGACAACTGAACCTGCTGCCCACATGGAAGGCTACTGAGAATGCTTAGTACCAAGTACAATATAGCAGGCAAAAGACAGCTTTCCAGAAAGTTAATATGCAGAACTACTATTGGCAATAGAGACTGATGCCGTGATGCCTGTCGATTGGTTCCTAGATGGTCCCCAGTTCTGAAGTCCATGATTCCATCTTGTTCTCTAGTAATAATTGAGAGCTACAGCATCATACTAGCACATGCATTTGTACTGGAGCTTCAAGTGCGTAAGTGCAGCGTATGTGCTTCACTTAATGTAAGGCAAGTTTGTGTGGAAATTGTTTGGTGTTTCCATTTAGCAATCCATGGTAACCAATACATTATATTCTCTAGACACTAGCAATGCAAGAGAGTAGAATGGAAAAGGCAAAAATGGGAGTTCGAGAAATGGTTAGAAAGTGCAACTAAACATCCTTAAATAAATTATAACTTCCATAAGCAAGTCATTTTACTTCAAAATTTGGATAAGAATTAAAAATTTTTACACAAATATGCACATAATCTTGTGGCGAGTAATCCAACTCCAAAGATGACGAGGTTACTTAGCCAGTCCAGACAGGTGCGACTCGCTTTGCTCGCTTCCAGTCGGCCAAAGATGGTCACAAGTCCTTTATTAGAATCAACTATTTGAATCTTAAATTCAAACTCAACCATGTCATAAGCCGGTAATAGCTCTCACAGTTACTGGCTTCTTAGTCATTAGAAGCAAGATGAGGCAAAATAGCCCACATTATTGTCGACATTCTGGTCCGAGTTGGACAGGTCGACATTCTAGTCATTAGAATCAAACTTAAATTATTTGGATTTGCAAGGAGACAGATGGAGAGGAGAAAGTCAAGAGAAAATGTTTGTTGGGGCAAGATATAGAAAAAAGAAAATTAAGGAAAGTGGAAAAAGTGAAAATAGAACCAAGTTTCACTTCAGATGTATTATAACGTCACTTTCCTTAAGGCAATTTTGTTACCTTATTTGCTGCTCAGGATAATTGTGCAGTTGCGCCCAGGATACAAAAATTAATACTTGAACTAGAATAGAAAACAATATCTTTTCTAGGCATACGAACATTTGAAAATAAAATTCTTAGCTGAATAGAGAGAATTTCAAAATGATATGGTAAAACTACGAAACTTGATTAAGACGACAATATCCGAATCAAGACAAGCTACAAGGATGTCTGGAAGGAAATAAGGATGATGTGTCTGAATGAGACAATGGGAGCACTTGGGTTGGAATCACCTGATTGTTTCCTTAACCTATATTTATAGATTTTGAATGGTTGTACTTCACAACTATTCAATTAATCAACACATCCCAAATTGAATTGGATGCATCTCTAGAATCTCGCCATATCACCCATACCCTTTCACGTTTTTGCATTGCCAATATGAAGTTTGAAATTTGAACTTCAACTGTTGCATCCCTTGTGCAAATTGAAAATTCAAAAAAGTAGCAAAATAGTAAATTCAAACCCACTCGAAAATTCAAACAAATATGCGTCACCAATTTGAAGTTTCAATTTCAAACTTCTACTGTTTCATCCCTTGGTGCAAACTGAAAATTCAGAAAAATAGCCAAATGATAGATTTGAATTCAAGACCTATTAGTTATGGCCAACTTCTCCTACTAACTTAGCTACTTTGCTTTTGTTATTAATTTATCAAAATTATATTGTACTTATGATAATTTTGAAAATCCTAACAGTTTCCTATCATTGGGTAGGTGGAAGGGAAGAGAATAAAGTTACAAAATTGACTGGTTTTGATTTGCAAGGAGGTAGACGGGAAAAACAAGTGTTCGACTGAATTGAATTCATGATATGATTGCAGCTAAACATTGATTTACTTCATGCGATAAGGAATATGAAGACTTGAAAATTGGAAGAAAAGCTGAGCAGGTAAAATCAGGAATTTGAAAAGAATCTGAGAGCACCAAGAAATGGGACAAAGATGAACAGAATTTTATTTTATTGACTGACAGGAGTCAAATACTGTTCCAATGATTTCTTCAATGAATTGCAGAGTACAAGAGAGGTGATAGATCACCTATTCTCTGATAGATCTAATAGCTAACCGGGCTATTCCCTGATATGAATGAACTATTCCAATGATTTCTTGAATGAATGCAAAGAACAAGAGAGTTGAGAGATCCAGCTGTGCAGATCTCTCTGACAGATGAAGGCTATTCCCGTCTACCACTATAAGTATAACACAAAATCATCCCCTGCTACTCGCGACATTACGAATCTTTTAATACCCTTCATTTATTGCTTTTGTCGACCTGCCATACACTTTCCTAACTAGCTTCTCTCCCATGCCTATCATTGACCAAAATTTATTTTGTGGTAGATGTCAATATGTTAAGGTTGTGCTTCTATCTAACATAGAACCGGTTTCATGTAACCCTTTTCATTTTTAATGTGCTGGTAATTGATACAAAAATTCAATATATTTAACATCATTAACATCAAAATCAAATATGTACATCAGTCACATTTGCTTAAAAATGAAAATATTCATGTGTTAATTAGAAAAATGTTTAGATTTATTCATATGTGTTAGAACATAAGAATACTTTATAGAATCATTTATCCACATAATAATGATATTTTAGACTGTTTAAATGTTGAAAATACTCCTTTAAAATTAATATTTATCATTAAATTACTTTATTACGTTGATTTTACACATTTATAAATGAGGCCTGTGCATAGTGATGATAAATGAATAAAACAGTTATAAATAACGTTAAAAACAATTGATGGATATGATTCTTTATCATTCATTGAGAATTAAAAATAAAAAGAATTTAACCAATTGAAGTAGCTTGGTTGGTAATAGCCCTTGCCTCATGGACTGTTGTCGTGGGATTGAATTTCGTTGGCATGGGATTTTTGTGCCCTATTACAGGAGTTGTTGTCTCCCGTATGGGAAGCATTTGGTCTCCTCTTTATAAATAATAAGGAAAAATCATAAGGGTATTCGGGGCTGATGTATAATACAATATGAGACAAGTTGGAAGAATTATTGAGCTTGATTTGTAATATGAATTGAAATGTAATTTTGTAATACTAAATTAAAAAAAAATGAAAAGCATTAAAACAATATCTCTTAGGGTTGTCCAAGTTTGCCAAATACCATGCTATTCTTTCATGTTCCAACAACCAAAAGAATAGGAGCAAAATGCAAGCAAATTTTCTAAAGTCCTTCCAAATCCAAATAATCAATTGAGAAGGAGACTTCAATCGAGGAGAACCTTTACTAAGACATGGTTTTACAGTCACATGTGGTTAAATAAATAATGTTAAATGCAATGAGTGAATTGAATTTTTCATTAATTATCAACATCTCAAAAATGGAATGCTTCTATATAACTTCATTTATTTTTTTTAATATTTTGATAAATGATGGAAAATTCACTTTATATATTACATTTAACATCATTTATATTATTTATTTTGTTTAGTATCATTGTACATGGGTCCTATCTATAAATTTATAAAATTAATGTAATAAAATTATTTAATACTAAATATCAATTTCAAGTAGTATTTTTAGGGTGTATTTGGTAATTGATAGAAAATGTAAAATTAAAACTTTTCAATCTAAAACTTTTCGTTCTCCACAACTATCATATTTTTTAATCATTTTTTTCATACTTTCTAGTACAACTACCCTATTTTTTAATTATTTCTACACAACTATCCATATAACTAACCTATCAATTTTAATTTTATCTTCTTTACTGCTCATCATTATCCCTATCATATCACATCATTTGACAACCTTTATTCCCCAAAACTTTTCATCAAAAGTTCTATTCATTACCAAACACACCTTCAATATCTAAATCATCTAAAATACCGCCCACTATATGAATGAACAATTCCATAAAGTATGATCACATTTTAATATATATGTGAATCGATCTAAGGGTGTGTTTGGCAATTTAGAAAAGTTGTCAAGTTAAAACTTTTCAATCTAAAACTTGTCACTTTTCATAACTATTATTTTTTAAATTATTTTTTACATATTTTTCTATACAACAACCCTACTTTTTAATTATTTCTACACAACTACCAATACAACTAACTTATTTATTTTAAATTTATTCTCTTTACTTTTCATCATTACCCCTACAACATCACATTATTTTCTACTAGTTTGATAAGTTTTACATAAAAAACTTTCCATCAAAAGTTTTACAACTTCCCAAACACACCCTAAGTATTTTTCCTAATTTACAGATGAATATACATATTTTTTAGTAGACATGGCTTATGCACATATTTGATTTGGATGAAATTTATTATACAAGTTAAAAAAAGACTGTTAAAACAATATAAGGAATTGGATTTTTATCATTTATTAACATCTCAAAAATAGAGGGGTTACATGGATTGGATTTCCCCTTTCTCACCCACATTGCCCAAAATCATACTCAGACAAGAACATCACCCTTTACGGTTTCCTTGCACTGATTGAAATTTTGAGTTGCCTTTCTCAGCACAATAAATCTTACAGTGGCCAAAAAGCTTTTATAACTTTGAGATTTCCAAAACTTTCTAAAATATTTTCTAAAGGTATGAATTAGGAGAAAAAGGAATCATGTCTCAGTTGATGTAAGGCTGACAGTTGGTTGAAATCAATTAGGATACACTACCACTGACTGAAAGTTTTTTCTTGCACTCATGCATCGAATGATACAGTGATTTAGCATACATTTGCCGATAGTAAACAAGAATAGCGAATGCAGACAACTACGTGAAACAATTAAATATAAAACATGACTTACCTGCTTGCAGTATTCAGGAATGCAAGGTAGTCGTGCACGAGAGCGCTCTGCAATTCACGCATATACAAAACAATCAATGAAAATTGGTATAGATGACATGAATGAATATCATAAGAAAACGAATAATGTTAGTATACTCTTAACAAACCTTCAGATTAGAGCTACGCATATGGAATTTATCAAGGGGAGTGCCATTCGTTTGGATTCCATCACTGTCGCACTTCAAGATATACGGTGTCTTTGGAGTTTTGGGCCCAAAGAGAACTACACAAACTTGGTCATCTGATGGGAGGTCCTTCTTTTGTGTCATATTTCCGTTGGAATCGATTGGGGAGAGAACATTTCTGAGAGAATTCTTCAAAGCTTTAACCATTTCTTCTATGGGTGGTGATCCCGGGATATCCGCTAACATTCTGTCCTTGTTCGAAGTGTCACCTACATGAAGAAAAGAAGTTGATATTAAAGGCCTATTTTCCACAAATAACTGAGACACTCTTGTAATATTATCCGCACCAGGCTCAGTCTCAAGTATGCTGGAGCTGACCGGGGAGGGAGATTTTCTTGAAAGGTTCTCTCTTGTAGACAGTGATTCCACAAAGTCAGCAGGCATACTCTCCGTATTCAAATATTCATCTGCACAGCAAACACCTTATGTAAATATGTGTGTGAGCACGTATCAATGGCATATTTTCGTTTGCAGTCACTGTAAACTAGATGCATATGGGCCCGAAATATGGAATTCTCGTTGATGAGGTTGTCCGATATATCTTGCAGAAGAACAACAAATTGTACATGAGTTGCTGGCTTTAAAGTGGCGGATACTACCTTTGACTTTCTTTTCTTTTGAGATATCAGATTTATCACATTCAATCATCTGATCATAAATGTTGCTTTTAGAATGATCTGAGGCACCATCCTCCCCCAAGGTTCCAGAGTTGTCTTTACAGTCCTCTTCTAAACTGTGAATAGGAGCTTCCTGTCGAAGAACTTGGAGTCAATCAATGAAGTGTTTCAGATGTTATAATGAGAAAAATAGTTTAGTGAAGCAGACCTTATTCACTGCAGAGGTGTCTCCATTGGCAGAGGCACTTGATGAACTCTCCTGTTAATGTCAAATGAAACAATGTAATCAAAAGTTTTGGAACGGTGTGAAGGACTAAAAATTCCTGTCCATCAAGTAAATGTGTTCATTTTCTCTGCTGTATTGCATAATGTGATAATAAATGCTTTTGGTGTGGTGGGTGTGTGGAGGAAAACACTTGATCTAATCAAGTGCAGTCGAAAGTGAATTTTTTCTTCTTCCCCTTCTGATAAAGCATCATACATTTGCAGCCATTCCAAGCTCGGACAGTAAGAATCATAAAATAATATTTGCTCACCTCTGTAGTAACTGCAGCGAATGACTGAGAATCAAATAATCTTCTGACAATAAAGTGAGAATAAGACAATAAATCAGTAATAGAACGGGACGTCAGCTTGCATTTTTTATTCATGAAACCATGGGGATTTGAGGTGTCAGAGTATTCTCACCTAGCTTTTGCATGTGACACCCTTTGATGGGCGGACGCCTTCACTGATGATCGAACTGAATTGGGTTTCTTCAAAGAACTCACAGAAGGAGGATTTTTGCGCACAAGTGGGGAATTCAGTGCTCCGATTCTCTGAGCGCTCTTCGTCTTACCCTTAGATTCAAGCCATGCACGTAGCTTGGCCTCCATGTCAACTTTGACCTTTGGAGTCTCATGTTTATTAGAAGAAATGCAATTTACAACCTGGCGTGACCGAGCAGCCAAGCTCACCGTGTGAACAGCTTCTTGGTATGATACGGGATTCTATAATAACAGAAAAACGTCCATCTTAGTCACAATGGAATTGAATTGTTTTAAAAAGCAATTACAGGAGGAAAATCAGATTAAAAACACCAGAGACCTAAAATCACAACCTAGACACCTCAGGACAGATTAACCATCCACAACTCTTACCAGACAAGCTATCATTAATGCTCGGCTGGAGCCACCTAGAGAATCCTGCAAGATCCTCGTCAATTTGCTTTCTCGATAGGGAACTCGGGATTCGTTGTTATTAAGTGCATAGATCACGTTGGACAAGGCAAACAAAGACTGATTGATCTTTGCACTTTCTTGTATACGAATGCCTTCATTGCCGGATCTCCTGTTGTCTTCATTGCCTGGTACACACACCGCAAGCAGCAGAAATTTTGAGATTCCGCCATAAATCGTGAAACAAATTCAGCAAAAAAAAAAAAAAACAGAGTTCATTAATGTAAAAACTTGCGCACGAAGGAATAGACCTGGGTGATATAAACCATTTCTAAGGCCAACCAGTCCTGCATGGAAATCCTAGAACAGTTACTCCAAAATTAATAATTCTTACAGCCTCCTCAATATAGACACCTTTTCTGTGATGGACCTTTTGCAAGCCACCATTCTATTAGTTAGTATCATCAGCTACAAAAGACATAGTCCACGGAAAAAATCTCATGTCAGATTAAACAGGTTAGGATACCGAAGTTGGACCTGTCCATTGCCAAGTGAAGCAATGAAAGATTCATATGTTTCAGCCAAATATCATCGAATTCATCCACAGGATACAGAGATCCAAATTCCAGACTTCTGAATTCAAATCGGTACCTGCCAAGTCTATTAGATTCAGCTTTCCAGCAACCGTGTGGGAGCCATCACCACGGTAAGAAGAAACAGAAATCATTAGAATCCCATGGCTCCTACTGGAGACGTCATTGAGGCCAGTATGTGCTACTTTTCGCCTTTGGACCCCAGAAGCAAAAATCTCATTAAACTCAGCCATTGATCGCACAGGAACCTGAAACTCAAACCCCATGTCATCAGCTACTCTTAGAAAATGTGTGTTTTGGAGAATCCCAAAAAAAAAAAAAAAAAAAAAAAATTTACCTGAGAAAGTCCCCTGAGCTGAACCCGTCCATCCTTGTCTTCCAAAACAGAAATCTCCTTGGCTTTGGGCTCCAAGAGATCATAACACCGGTCCAGATACACTTCGTAGTATGAAATCCAGACAGAGCTTCCACTACAGCTCTCACACATCGATAAAATGTTGGAAATGGCGAGTGGCATTAGACCTAGTTGCTCATCACTGCCCTGCATCACCATCCGCAAACAACAAAACGTCGCGCGCCAATTAATTAACAGATAAACAGCAGCAAAGAAAACAAACGAACCTTTTCTTACCTGCATTGTGTAAGTTTTTCCACTCCCTGTTGCTCCATAAGCAAAAATGGTTGCATTGCTGCCACTGAAAATGCCGGGAATAACATGGCTGACTTCCTTTTGGAAGATCTGACCGACATTGTCATTGCCTTGTCCGAAGAACGAATCAAGCTTGTAGCACTCATTCCGGCTGCAACCAATGCGGTGGAGGTTTCAGACAAGCAAAAGACTACCACGTGCATAATCTACAAGACCATGATCCTAGTGGAGAAATCAATCACCTGGATTCTTGATCTTTGATGCGAACAGTAACTTCCTGGCTGGTGCGCTCTCCCTCGAGAACGGAGACACAGGGGGTAGGGTTTCCTGCAAGAGCTGCAATCTCAGAGTCGAGGAAGGGCCGGATTCGAAGAACTACTCGGACCTTGGACTCGAAATTCGTTTGATTTGGGTGGATGGAGGACGGGGTTTTTTTGGGCGTCTTTGCCGTCTTCGGAGTCGCCATCCAATTTCAAGAAAATTAAAGAAGGTGGCTTGAGAGAATCGAAGAAAGACTGAGAAAGAATGATTAGAGAGAGAGAGAGAGAGAGGTGTTTTGGAATGGATGAGAAATGTTTGGTCTCTGGTGAGTGACCATGAAGATTAGCAGGTATCGACCGTTGGAAAGACCGCGGAGCCCTCTGCAGCAGTGTTTTGAATTTTGAAATGTTTGGGTGCTGGCTTGGAATTTTGAAGGGCTTTACTGGGCCCGATCTCACCTCGATTCATCGCTCTAGGCGAGTCCGATAGTGGGACCCACTAGATGAAAAAAGAAGACTCTTGAATTGATGGGCCCCACTTCCGTTCCACGTCATGATCATCATGGGCGGGCCATTGTTTTTACGGTCCGAAATATGCCCATTTTGATTGTCCTCTCCGAGTTGGGCTGTTGGGCCGCCGGACTTTCTCTACAAAATTGCCATTGTGTGGAGATTGGAGAAAGAGGAGCACGGAAAGCCTACGTGTTGTGTAAACTGTTGGGCCGGGAAACACTTTCCCTGTATCACACGTACAGGGTGCGTTTGAAAATTTTTTTAAATAAGAAAAAATGATATAATGTGATAGAGTTAGTAATAAAAATTAAAAAAAAATTAAAATAGATAGACGAGTTATATGTGTAGTTGTATAGAAATTATTAAAAAATGCAGTGGTTATATAAAAAGATGTAAAGAAACAATTTTAAAAAATAGATTACTATAAAGAGTAAAATGTTTTAAATTGAAAAAATTTAGCTGTAAACAAATGCACCCTTAAAAAATTTTCTATATAGCTATTTAATTATTTTATTTTTTTGATTTTTATCCTTCTGTTTTTTCTACCATTTTTAAATATTTTTAGATTTTTTAGATTTTTTAAAATCAATGACAATTTCGTAATTTTTAAATTATGAAAATTCCACTGATTTTAAAAAATTTAAAACAAAGATCTAAAAATTTTCAAAATTGATAAAAATCGACACACGTGTTAAATAAACTTAGATAAATAATTGTTTAAAAATTTTCAAAAAAATAAAAATAAATTAGTGAAATGCACATGGGTGCATTCAGTCACTCCCGTATACATATTGCATCAACATGTTCCTTGCAATACCATTTATGGTTGTTAAGATTATCACAACATTAAAAAAAAGAAAAAATGGTAATAATCCTTTAACTGGCTTATTGCTTGCTTGGCGGTGGAGCAACTAGAATAAAAATGCTACGGTTTATATTATTATAAATTAATATTAGCAGCAATAAAACTATAATACATTTGTAAACTATTTTTCATTCAAATAGTTGACTCTAAAAGGATTAATTTGCAGCCTACCGACGCATATCAAGTAGAAGTGTTAATGGTCATGGTCAACCTGTCAACCCGCTCGTCCAACCCATTTATAAATAGATTTGGGTCGAGATTTTTGAATGAATGAGTTATGACCTGTCAACCTGTTTAATCATTTAATTAAATAAATGGATTAGGGTTGAGATTTTATAACTAATCAACCTGTTTAGTAACTCATTTAATCCATATAACATGTTCAACCTATTTAACTCATTAAAGTTTTATATATTTACATATAAACTCATTGGTTATTTTTCCTCTCTAAGTCTTCCTCCAGTCACCTAATTTTCATTTTTCCACTGCTACCCTAATTCTATTTTTCCATTACTGACTTATTTTCATTTTCTCTACGCCGAAAACACTCTCTCATCTCTTCCTGTGAGATCATTATTTACTAGAGTCTAGTCTTTGAGATTATTTGTTATATAATCCGTTAACAACCCATTAACCCATTTATTAAATGGGTTGTAAATGGGTTAGGGTTGAAGTTTTTTAAATAAGTTAATAAATGGATTAGGGTTGAGATATTTTAAATGAGTTAAGATTAGGATTAGACTTTAACCCGTCAAACATAATCCATTAACACCCCTAATATGAAGGTCATAAAACTTCTCTGAAATTGACCGTTAGTAAATCATATCGGATCAGTTTAATTCATGAATTGACACAGTTGGTGAAGATATGACATGAGTAGTTTCTAGTTTGCACGCAAGCAGGCAGGGTGACTCCATCCATTAAATTCATTAATCCAGTTATTTATTCATGAAAAATCTACTTAAACTTTCGAAACAGCGACAGATTTGCTCCATCTACCAGACAGATTCACGTGTCTTCTCTGCCTATTTTTAAGTAATCAAACTACATACATTATCGATCACCTAACATCGTCTAATATATTACCGATTTGAAAATCATATGCTGTGCACAAATATAATGGCCTCCCGACGAAAATTTGTGTAACCCCCTCTCAAAGTTTTTAAGATGTTAATTATTGATGTCGAATTCAAGTACATTCATTTCATTGTATTTAACATTATTCATTTAGTTAGTATTAAAATACAATAATACTTTATATCATCATTTATCCGCCTAGATTAAAAATTTTTATTTTAGTATCAAAACATTTTATTATGTTAATTTACTACATTTATAGATGGGCCTATATGCACTGAAACTAAACAAATAAAAAGATTGCTACCATAATATACATACTAAATATAATAAATAAAGTAGATTTTCTATCATCTATCAAGTTTTTAAAAATAAAAAAATTTACATAAAAAAAATTTCACAAAAGTTGAGTTCTATATATAAAATATTAACTAGATCCTTGCCTGGCCTTCAAGTTAAATGTAATTAATCCATTCCACGTGAATGTTTGATCACAAGCTAATTTATAAGGTCGCTTACCTAGCTCAGCTAATTTATTAGTTTATTAATGAAGAATTAATCTTACTAGGATGCTGGCCCTAGACAAGATATAACAAAAAATCTAATAGATTTTTGGCATATGCTAATTTATTAGGTTGGTGACGTCCTAAATCTATTCATGGTCTATTAACGAAAAATCTTATTGAGTTTATCAAGTTAATTTTTTTTATGAGGGCTTATTGAGTTAATTGATTTTGACTATGTTGCACTTAGTTGCACCTTAGTCATGATATAATAATATTGATCCATGAGGCCTAGATTGATTATTAAATCAAAATCTAAAGTGATCACGCGGTTTAAAATCATTTTTTTATTATGTTAGAAAAATAAGCTTGATTAGAATTTGTATTAAGGCCATATTTGCTTAAATATATACAATTATATATAAATTATAAAAAAATATTTAGATACAGTATAAATGATGAAAAATGTTTAAATTCATTTCTAAATGTAGTAGAATGTTGTGATCATTCATAATATTGTTTATTCGTAGAGAAATTATATTTAAGATGAGTTAGATTTTATATTAATAGCTTTAAAATTGAAATATAAATTAAAAGTTGCGCTAAATTGATTTCACAATTCTTCAGATGGAGCCCATGGCATATGTAATTGTTATAAACTTGACATTCTATTTAAATAAATAATTTTAAATGTAATAAATAGAATAGATTTTGATTTCATTACAAAAATAAACCCATTTAACCTAAACAATCTAAAAATTTGCTCGAGCAAATTCACTTCATGATTAATTAATGAAGTAACATTTCTATCGAAAAAATAAATGAAATAACATTCTACCTAAAAATTTCGGGCTCGATCGATGTTCTCTAGCTTTTAGATTTTTTTTTGATTTTTTTAAATCAGAGACATTTTCGAAATTCATAAATTAGAAAATGCCACTGATTTTAAAAAATAAAAAACAAATATCTAAAAATCTTCAAAAATGTTAAAAATTGACACACGTGTTAAATAAACTTAGATAATTAATTGTTTAAAAAATTTTCAAAAAAATAAAAATAAATGAGTGAAATGCACCTAGGTGCATTCCCCCTAGTTAGATATAGCATCGAACATGTTCCTTGCAAGACCATTTATGGTTGTTAAGATTATCACAACGTTAAAAAAAGAAAAAACATTATGGCTAATGGTAATAATCCTTTAAGCGGCTTATTGCTTGCTTGGCGGTGGAGCAACCAGAATAAAAATACCGCGGTTTATATTATTATAAATTAACATCATCAGCAATAAAACTATGATGAAGTGTGATCTTTTCCGACCAGTCGTAGATGCGTATTGTTTTCGACCACGCCTCTTCACCGTTCGATTGCTCGGGTGTGTTTTTAGCCGTCCGATTAGATTAAAAAATGCAGCGCCCGGAAGTGTAATTAATGCTACTGGATTTTTGCAGGCAGGTCCTCGTCAAGCGGGTGCGATGCCTGCTTCAGTCCCATCCCTCACTCACGTCCTCTCTTTCTGTCTCTTCTCTCCTCCTGCCTCTAGCTCCTCCTCTCTCCCGCTCCTCATCACCGGCCGATCACTCTACACGTTGGATCTGTCACTTCATTTCTTTGTTCTTGTTGCAAGTACTGCCACTTTGATCTTGGCAACATTAAAGACATTTGACCATTCCTTTTGCATCTTCTTTCCATGATCATCGTAGATTATTTGATGATGGAAACTGCAATCCAGCTGCATTATTTTTGCCATTTTAGATTTCAGCAGCTTGTCCATTTCAGCTCCACGATTTGCTGTTCCAGATTTTCTTCCATTTCAAAA
>JAXCLR010000001.1:72747889-72758063 GCA_035584095.1 Annona squamosa
TAGATTTTCAAGTATAATATGTGTTGAGATACATGTAATTAGATACCAATAAAAAAAAAAAAAAAAAAACAACTGATGGGACTATGGGAGGAGTTTAATTTCGGATAAGAGGAAGAAGTGGTTGGGGTCACGTGAAACCGCCGTCGGTTCCCACACCATAAGCGGTCTGATTTCACCCACGGGCTAGCGCGCGACCTCACCTTTCTAATTATACGCCTTGCTTTTCCGGGGCTAGGGTTTTGAAGCCTGTCCTTCACTCCTCTCTTCCTTACCACAAAACCCTAAACCGTGGTGTAACGCAAAAGGCTGGTTTTTAATACGCCCAAGTCATGGACAAGAGTATGCTTGGAGATCTGGAATCTCTTGCCGAGGAAGATAAGCTGAGAATGTCCGCCATGATCGACCAGCTCCAGATACGTGACAGGTTTATTTCATCTCTGTCTCTCTCTCTCTCTGCATCTTTCTATTTTTCCGGTTGTCTTCTCAACGCTTAGTTTTGTGAAAGTATTTTGATGCCCCTAGAATACATGGTTTGGATTTTTCCCACTCCTGGAAGAAGTTCTCTATTTCTTTGAATTCTGAAATGATGATTTTTTAGGGTTACGGAATCCGGGCACCAACAAATTTCTACCGCCCGAATGATAATTTGTTGGTCGTGATAGCCTGACTGAAGCGATTGGCAAAGGGGGAAAAAAAAAAGCGGACACTACAAAATGGACTGTCTGTGTCCATGCTTGGGTCTTTCCGGCTGATCAGATGTATGAATGTTCATTTTTTATTGGAATTATTAGTGTCATGTCTTTTTTTCTGAGAATAGCAACTGATGAAGGGCTGTTCCACAGTATGGGTAGTCACATGACTACTTAGAGACACCTCTTTGTTTCCCTAGATATTTGTCAATTGCGAAAGGTTTGAGCCGCTCATAATGGAGTGTGATCAGTAATTATGCTTATCTTCATTATCTTCTCTATTTCAACTGGGAGGTATGCCAGGTTCAATGCTTATGGGTGGAGAAGTCTGTCGGAAACACATATGATTGTATGAATTGGCAGTAAGTCGTGTTGTTGTTTTTTATTGTTTTTATTTTAAGCAAAAGGGAACCATAGGCATGCTGGGTATGCTGTCATAGAAACTTCACTGTCTTTTCAGTGCCATATTGTTGACTGTGTGCCATCCTTGATGTGACATGAATTCTGGAATATGTCTTAGGCAATTTGAAAGCTTGAGCGGGCCACTGCCTATGAACTGATGGTTTTAAGCCCAGCAAATGGTCTTCCAGTTGTTTCATGTGGTTGTTATTCAGCAGTACTGATGTTCGGTGGGGATAGGTTGTTGAACTAATGAATCATTTGATTCAATCTAAACATCATGGATGGGCCTGCTATCAAACTTTGCATATTAATTTTTCTGTGCCGGGTTCTGGGTCGATGTGATTCATTGGCAAATATTTTTTCAAGTACTTGCATCACTTGCCATTCAGATACAGAATGCGTATTATTCTAAGCCTGAATACTTCTTAAGATTGTCTAATTTGACTGCTTCAAGAAGGAATGGTGCCTCAGTGGATAGGCATTCCTCATCAATACATGCACTTTTTCTACCATAGTCGACATGAATGCTACAATTACTTCACCAAAATTACCTATCGTTCTGTTGCCTAGCATCTAATTATAACTAAACCTTTCAACAATTGGCTTTTGAATGTAGATCACTATGTCAAGAAGTCATCTATATGAGTTTCATCTGCCCTGCTGCACAGCATTTTAGGAAGTTCAGCATGTTTTTGGTTCGTCCTAAGAATTCAGGACTTTAAGCTTGGTTCCTGGGTGAACGAGATGTGAAGATATTTCTTTCCTTGCTTCAATGCACAACTGCATCTTCACTGGGACATTGCCCCACTCAACCCATTCAGCCAACATAATTTGTTGTAAGATATTGAATTTTATGTCCATTTTTGTTTTTTTTTCCCCCACAAATAAAATACAATGAACGGAAAGTTCAACTGAGATGTTAATTTTTTCATATCAGACCGAATGACCTTATCTAGCTTCATGCCTGAAGTGTTGAGAAATTATCTCTTGATGATCAGAAATTAGAGTATGGTATCAAGTGTGAATGCAGTTATTAACAGCCTTAATTATGATGTTTCTTCATGGCATGCATGGTTCCAGTTATTTTACTGGATGATTGACAAGAAAAATGCAATTAATTCAGCAAGTTTCTGTTTCACTCAAAAGGGGCATTTTTTTTATGGCCAGGATCATTCTGAACTGAAAATTTCCTTTGTTGGCCCTCTTGTTCTATGACTGCTACTTCATTTTGATACTTATTTACATAATCTATAACCTTGTGATCATGATTCATTGATGATCACTCAAAATCATCCATTTTAAGATATCCCTCCAGAAGTCCTTGTAAAAATGGAACAAGACTAGAGAATGATCAAATATGAATGTGGTAATCCTGTTGAGAACCTCGAATTTGGTCATGTTCTAGTGATTGGGAATCCCTTTCTGCCCCTACATGCGCAAGAATCCTTTGCAATGTAGATGATATGGTGAGTGGTGACAGTGTTTGAGACAAAGGATAGCTAGCATTCTGTCTTGGGCCTCTTATGATGGTATGATCTATTAAAAGTCTGATCTTAGATATGGTGATGTTCATGGGGAGGCCCAGATGTTTTCCTGGTCCTATGAATTTGGACAGGGAAGTTTTGTTACAGTTACCAAATTTGACTGTTTTACTATTTTCAAATGCGATTCTTGACTTTCTTTTCTAATGCTGCAGTCTTAGAATGTATAACTCTCTGGTTGAAAGATGCTTTACGGACTGTGTGGACTCTTTCCGAAGGAAATCCCTGGACAAACAAGAGGAGACGTGTGTCCGTCGCTGTGCTGAAAAGTTCTTGAAGCATTCAATGCGGGTTGGGCTGAGATTTGCTGAGCTCAACCAAGGGGCAGCCACGGCTGATTAATTTCACATGATTTTGAAGATGATACAAGGATAAATCTACCTAATCTTGTGTCTTTTTTCCTTTCCCAATTAAAGAATTTTCAGCAAGTGAACCCTAGAAATTTTGAACTCAAAACCAACCGTTTCCAGTGTCTTCAGGAAATAGAATTTGATGGACATGTTTGTCATCTATTTAAATTCCCCACTCATGAATGAAAGGAAATAAAAGAGAATTTCAAATATATGGAAGGGCTGATTTTGGATGATTATCAGAATGGCCGTTGCCATTTTCTTGTCGCTTTATCTGTTGCTGTTTTCGTTTGCAATTCACCCAGGCAGGTGGTCGACTTGGCCTAACAGTTGGTGCAAGGCATATGATACTCGAGTGTTTTATGCTTCATGCTCAAGCAAGGTGGAACTGGAAAATTTTGGCCGGCTGACAATATATATGGGCCTGATAAGTAGGTCGCATAAAATTTAATAAATATGAATGTCATCATCAACTACAACTGTTTCATGCCCGGTTGAGGATTTGCCGGTGAGCAAGAACAGCATGTCTCCTTTACCTTACGCGAATGACTGGCCTGGCTTTCTCCCGACCATAAAAATTCCCGAAGGCAAATGACTGTAACTTCACATCTTGCAAGGGAGAAGGAGAATCAGCTGGATAACGGCAGTTGGTAATTACACGATAGAAATTTGCCTCTGGATACTCGAGGCAGATTGTGGTTGTGATAAGCTTTCTAGCTTGTTACTGGATGGCAAGTATGTCCTCATGTGACTTTCGGTTTTTATCATTGCAGTATTGACAAATGAAAGAAGCTGCAAGCCTGCAACAGTGGGTGGGAGAATCTCATCTATCTAAAACAAGATTCTTTTTAACAACTTGGTTTTGAGCATTTCACTATAAAACTACTCGAGGAGCTTTTATTGATCATCTCCACCTATTATTTTATTGATCAAGAAGCTTTCACAACAGTGGTTCACAACCAATAATGAAAAGGGGTAACTTGGACCTTCCAACAGTCGGAATTTCCATTGATGATCTTTGGCATCCCAGTGTATACGTTAAGTTTGGAGACAATCTACAATAGCCTGCTAAGGGACTTGATAAGCAGCTTCAAATTCTGCCTCGTAACCTCATCCCCGGTGAAGCCTGAAACATCAGAGCTGATACTCTGCAGAAAGGAGAAAGAAGAAAGATGATTCACTAAAATGTTGTTTGTGCTAGTTTCAAGTTACCTAGTTAGAGAGAACATGAAAGCCACCTCTATGTTCTTCAAAGTCAATAAAAGTGTGGAGATAGACTGCCGAATCTGTTTGGTGTTCTCTGGTGTTAGGATAGACGAATTCACCCTTCTGCAAAATGTAGAAACAAAACATATAATTTTCGTTAATATCTTCTGCTCTCAAGTTCACAAAGCTCAAATGGCTAGTTCAGAACCTAAAGAGAACAAATCCAACAGCAAAGCATTGTAACTGCAATACTGCAGCTTACTGATGTAGACGATACAATCTAAATGCTCTTTCATTGTCAGAAATTTATCTCCCTCATTGTTTCAAACAAGGGCAGTTCTTGTTATGAATGTTGATGGAACAGCTTCACAGAATGAATGTAAGTGGTTGTCTATGAGAAAAATGATTATCCTTACGGTGCAGTGGCGCTGAAATGGGCCCCACATGATGATCAAATTATAATCTACACTACCTATTGTATTTAGAATAACATCTTCTATTACCATATCAATTTTCATCCTAATCGGATGTGTATGGACCCCACCTGAAACTGGTACAAATTCAACATAATAAAATATTTTGATATAAATAACAACTTTAAAGTAGTTTTTTCAATATCTAAACCATCTGAAGTATAATTTATATATGGATATATAATTGTATAAAATTTCATTGCATTTTAACGTGTGCGGCCCATTTTTTGCGCAACTGTACCGCTATTCTGGTGCAATGATGCTTTAAAGTTGTTATTTACATAAAACTATTTTATTACGTTGATTTATTCCATTTTTAGATGAGGTGCACAAACATATCCGATTGGGATGAAAATTGATATAGTAATAGAATGCATTATTCTAAATATAATGAATAGAGTAGATTATAATTTGATCATCATGTGAGGCCCATTTCAGCTCTGCACTTGAATACTCCACTATGTATATTGTGACAGAATCAAGCCCAAACAACTAAGCATTTGGAATATTTGCAGAATCAGTGCAAGGGAGTAAAAATCTTCCTAGTGTGTGAATTAGGGTCAAAGGAAAGAATATTAATAGTGAAATATGAACATCAACTTCTTTCAATGACCGTCACAATGTCAAAAGAGGCTGAATCTCATGTCAAGGATAACGGGAAACAGATGTCAAAGAATCTGATTCCAAACGATGCTGCAGCATTTCTATATTCCAAACACTTGGAGCATTTGTTACATGCACTATTCCTTGCAATAGTAAGGTATTTGAAGCAGATAGAAAGATCATGCTACTCCTTCCTCAGCAAATCTTTTTCAGCCAACAAAAACTGGTTTGCAGGGGAGGGAAAATGCAGAACACATTAAAAGAAAAAACATTTTTGGCAGCCCTTATTACCAAGGAAAAGTTCCCTTGCATATGATGGTGCTGCCATAGGCAAGAAGAATTTTTCTTGCTTATAATAATGTTTTAGTAACCACATCAAAATTTCCTTGCCTAAACGCAATAGTATGAATTATTGGCAACCAAAATTCTTCCTGATGGTTGCTATATAGAATATGCCACAAATTATTAGCAACCAAGTTTTCCATTAACAACCAAATATTGACCTTTTGCAGGGAAATTTTCTTTGCCAAAAATCAAATCTTTTGTAGTGGCATTCAATATTGGAGGCCATAAAGAAGAATGACATGCAAATATAAAAAAAAGTTACAAGATTAAAATGAAAAATTTACAAGATAAAAAATAAAAGACATGGATAAAGTATGTACGGACTCTAGTTCTGCTAAAATTCCCTTCTGTAGAAATATGTATCCAAGTTTCTGGCAAATAATCCAATTTTATCTATTTCCATAGGAGAATAATCTGACAGCTGCCACATCGTCCAAAAAAAAAATTTCACAACAGAATCACAACGGTGAAATCTTTGGCTCTGTTATAGCATCATGGCAGTAGCTGATGAGACAACTATCAAGTGGCATGTCTTCTCAACAAGACACAAAGGTCCTGTAAGAGGAGAAAATACAACAATATGCTAAAGGATATCATAAAAACATTACGGTTCTTTAGGTACTTCACCTCAAATCTTCAGTTGCTTCTGTCAAGCTTTTGGTCAAACTCTCAACTTCCTTCAGTAGACCACTAGTACGAGCCTCAGACAGAAGAGGTTGAATATCTCCTGCCATGGCTTCGATCTGTTAAAGCATGATATCAAAAAACCATCTTTATAACTGAGAATACAAATTCCACTTATATATCATTCATAGCAATTTTAACTGGCATTGTGGAGATTAAAAATCCTGGAGAGCTGAAATTATCACACGAAAAATGGAATTTCACATAGTTATGCATACAGCCGTTCAACTAAGATATTGAATTGTAATGTGCAACTTGATGCTTTTCGATTTAGAAAATTTTTAAGAATTCACTTGAATCCAAATGGATTTTACATGGTAGTGGTGCTGTTCTGAGTTTTCAGAATTCCACATGCATTGGGAATCTATTTGGATTTTTTACATGGTAGGGCACTTTGGTAAACTTCTAAAAATCTCAATATCAAGTTCAGCGCAATCACAACTTCACAATTTTGTATGCTAGATCTAAACTGTAGTTTGATACCCAGACGAGTGAACTGGGAAACAATAACATCCCTTTATGCTTGATATTGGATTAAACAGTCAAACTTCCTTTATCTTCGACCAGGTCATGAGTGGGACAATTCCACATTGCATCTATGTTGATCTCAATGAATGCTTGTCTCACTACAACACAAAATGATATTGCTGAACAAATTCTTTCACAAATGTAATGAAAGCACGTTAAAGTTCATTCTAATGGAAGCCAAAGCCTAAAACCGTCTCCAGGGTACCCCTCCTGGACCCTGCAGGCCTGAGACTTGCACCAGGTCACGATCCGTTATTTTGCAACAACAGACCAACACAATAACTTGATCTGTAGCAATTAAATGATTTTTGCAGAACCAAAGCACAGATATAAGGGGAAAATATGTGAGGGATTATAATGATAGATGTATATCTCGAAATAATAAACATCCTTTTTGCCCCTTTCTAAGTGAGTGATATTCCTGTCAGAGTGTCAGATAACCAATACCTGATGTGAATGATAAATCAAGCCCAGCAATAAACAATAATTAATCTTAGTTCGCTTAGCATGCCATCTAAAAAGCTGAGAATATAAGCATGCATCCCAAATCTGATAGGTTCCAACATATGAAGATGCTTAGATTGTCAAAATTCAAAAGCTCAAGTCACATGTAGATCACATTGGTGCCAAAACATTGAAATAAAGGGAGGAAATTCCATCCGCACCTTGGCAAGTAATGGCTTTGATTCTTCTATGACAGTTGCAACTTTTTCTGCTAGTGTATAACTTTTGGAAACACCAATTTCTTCCATGTCCCTTCCAAGACGTGTGAATATCCCAACTAATTCATCCAGGCTAGTTCCCTGTTGACCTGTTATCTTCTGTCTGTCACATACAATTAAACCTTCTTTAGCACACTCTGGGTCGAGGGGACCTGCAGAAGGAGTCGGCAAGGGATCCTGTGGAGTTATGTCAATCAAAGTCTCCATAAGAAGACCAGACTGATTCACTTCAATCAATGAATTTCGAGGTATAACTACTTTATCATCTTCAACCTGCAAACGAAATGGTACAATTATGAGACTACTGACATGCATGATGAGAGCTAAATATAGCCCACCAAATAATCATAATGGTCACCAACTGGGGAATAGTCCAGTAGGCACAATGGGCAGAAAGTGGCTGGTTGGGCAGCCGTGGATTGAATCCCACTTTGGGAAGTTTCAGCCCTGCCCGTGTGGTGGGAGATCTGGTCTCCTGGATGGGGAGTGTCTGGTCTCCCTTTTGGTAGATGATGGTAAGAAAAATTGTAAGGATATTTGAGGATTAATTTGTAACATGAAATAAGATGAAAATGTAAAGATCCTTGAGCTTGATTTTACTACGACTAGAGATAAGGTGTAATACTGTACAAAACCAATCCAAAAAAAAAAAAAAAAAACAAAATACAATGGTGTTTGTTTCTGCTATTTTCTATCATGATGCAAATGAACCCAGGGCAGAAGCACCACATAACCATCTGACAAGTAAAGAAAACACAGAAGTACTCACCTCAGCAACTGCTTCAATACTTTTCAAGGAAGGAATAATCCGGACCACAGTTCCAACAGTAACCCCCCTGATCCTAACAGGTGTTCCCATGCAAATTCCACAAGCCTGTGAAAACTCAAACACTGTCTGATATTTCTTGAACCGAGATTTCAAATGGAATGCTCGCAACCAAGCCAACGCAAGGGTAAGAAGAACTGCACCTGAAACAATAAACAATCCAACTCCTCCTTCCCAAATGCTCTTCTTACCAAACCCGAAATCACTAAGGGGATGCAGCGTCTGCCTCCAGATGCTACTTGGTACGTCCAAAACAACAGTTAGTGGGTTTTTCTTTTCAGCCAAAGGCGCGGGAGTCTGTCCACTATTTTCTGAACTTGCTCGTATATAGCCTACTCTTGGGGTTCTATTTGTAAGATATGGAACAAAGTATTGGTTGCCAAAGGGATGGACTATGATCAACGATGATGATGCCATTTTGCAAGTAGAAGCCTGAAGGCGTGGACTCCCCAGCATTTTGGATAAAAGCCAATTCACCAAAAGTTGGAGCAGACACCACCCTGAAGAATCTAAAGTGGACTATTCACTTCTACTGCATTTTCACAAGGGTAGACAAGATACATTAATTATCGAAATAATGCCTAAGAAAGAAAATAGGGATTCGCTAAAATCCCCATGAGAAATCTGACTAAACACTATGGAATCCCAAGAAAAGGTAAGAGTACTTAATGATGTTATTCAAGAGCGCTTGCAGAAATCCAAATGAAGATGCTTAGAAACTGACGTAGTTTCTACAATCTCAAAAATAGAAATCAAGATAGTGCATCTATAATTAGTGAAATACACAATTTGATAGAGACCAATTGGAGAAATTAGAAACAACAAGAAGAAAAAACTCCTGCAGCTGAAGCAGATCCAGCAGATCGAAAGACAATGCTAATGCCAAACCAAGCTGACCCAATTGATGAAATCTAAAATCAAGTACCTCAAGATCACAGTTGGATTCGATGAAAGCATTCCCTTCGAAATGAAATTGGCCTCAGAAACTAAAATCCAGTACCAGCATACAAGTTGCAGGAGTATCTGTCCAAAGCTTGCCTGATTTTATCAAAAGGTACTCCACTGAGGGAGCCTCGAACTGTGATACAAGAAATGTTAAAAGTCCGCACAATCTCTTACGAGTGAAACCAGACCAAAAGGAACCACCAGACCCCAGACCCTCTCAATATTGCTGGCTCCGATTCCTAAATACAAAAGTTGAATATCCCCACCAGTTTTGTCTAAAATATTCAAGAAATGAAGATCAGTTACACATTCAGTTCAACCCTCAAGACTCAAAGGTCAGTACTTGAAATGGTCATTTCTGGCGGTTTCTGCAACCGAGAGAGAGAGAGAGAGAGTATCAAAACCCCAGAAACATCAGTTTTCACGGGAAGCATTCGTATCTTGAAGACTGGCCAGGAAGAAAAACATAATTTGTGGAGGAAAAAAGCAAAAAAGAAAAAAACGGATTGGACTATATTATAGATGGAATTTTCAATCGGATTCGAGGGTGGGTCGGAGGAATAGAAATATAGAATCAAGAAATTGCTACCTGCAGCGAAAGTGCGTGTTACTTGTGGAACGCCCCAAGCCATTGTCATGGCTGCTGAAAAGGGCAAAAATGAAGTGGGAAGGAAAAAAATATTCTTGCATGAGCGCCATATTGTATGAAATTACAAGGCAGCCTCTGAGATTTATAATTTTGCAGCATCCTCATCCCAACAGTCGGTTTAACTACGGGCATCATTAGGGGTGTTAATGGTCATGGTCAACCCGTTAACCCGCTCGTTCAACCCGTTAATAAATGGGTTTGGGTTGGGATT